>ML776570.1:1127602-1138920 GCA_009831015.1 Picea engelmannii
CCAAGACTCTATATTTTCATGGATATGTAGATGATATAGAGATTGAAAAGTACAATCAGGTATGTGAGGCAAAAGTTGTCGATTAGGATAAACTGCAAAGATAGCTAACCAACTAGCCATTGAATTCAATTCCCTCTTAACATGAGTGATGTTGAAAGATAAGAGGTTTGAGATAAGCGCCCAAAAAGTTTGGGTATATCGTTTCACCAGCTTGTTTCTAGGAGAGTATATATTACGTACAAGGTTCACAACAAGCTCAGAATCTCCAAAAACCAAAAGGTGACCACAACCAAGATTATAGGCGTTTTCAATGCCTAATAATAAAGCTTTGAAATCAGCAATATTGTTTGTACAAGAAAACTCCAACCTGTAAGACAAGGTAAAATTTTCCCTATAGGTGAAATAAAGATAATTCCATATCCATTACCTTCATTAGAGCATGAACCATCAAAGTGCATATGCCACATATCATCATCTAAATTGATTTGTTCCAAGGGAATATTATCCTCCTCAGCAAATATGGAATACACTCCTAGGTCCTCTTCGATATGGTTTACATTAAGTTGTGGGACATTCTCTATGTAAGGTGAAATCCTTCACTCTATAAGGACTCTAATGTTTTTACCATTCTGAGGAATGGATAAATTTCCTTCAAGTGAGAGGTATCCACATGTTAAAGCTTTCCAATCTCTTCCCAAGATGATTGAGTAATTGCTTACTGGCATATCGAGTACCTGAATACTAAGGGTCGTCCTTATTTCAGGGTGTGCGCACAAAACTATGGTCACATCCTTAATCTCGCCTATGGTCGTTTGTTGTATACTATTATAGGAGAGTATGCTTCTGGCATTTTCATTTGTACAATACAAGCCTAGCTCTTCCATAATAATCTTTGACATCAAACTTGGCCCCAAACCGCCATCAATGAGGCAGCAATGGGCGATCTTATCCATAATCTTTACAGAAATATAAAAAGGGGGATTTTTTATAGGGTATATAAAGTTTTGTACACCTACTTTATTTATATACGAATACTCTTCGTTCACCTCGTCATAGAGATTGGCTACAATGGAAGCTTTTCCTTCCATGAATTGTTTCATATGCATCTACTATTCAGGGACGACAACCATGTCCAGAAGGGTTGCATATGCTTTGATATTGGCCAACTGATTCAAGATATTGTACTTGGAAGAGGGAAGAGGGGAAGTTGTTCCTTGATTGTCAGGAACATTAGGAACTTGGACAGTAGTCGCGGGTGAGGATGAGCTTGGGCTAGAATAATTGTGGGGAGGGTCAAATTTTCCTTTGGGAGCATAGGTTTTGTTCCTAGTATTGATGATCATTACATCGTATGGCTCTGAAAAATCTAGGACAGTGATAGTAGTTTCTGGTATTTTACCAAGTATCTTATCTCTGGCACTCTTCCTTACCTCACATGTGGCTTCCTCATGGTGTTCCTCGCATAAGTTACACCAACTTTGAGGCAAGATAGCTTTAGGCTAAAAATTATTTTCAATCGGATTTCTAAAGGGGGGTGCAAAAGAGGATTAAGCTCTAGGGGTGAGAGGGGAGATAGTTCCTTTTATCTCATATATTATCATACGATGAGTGCCCCATGACTTAGAGATATGCCATGGTAGTGTCTAATAAATTTTTGGTATTATGCTAGGAAAATATGATTTATAGGAAACCAAGGCATGGCCCTAATCATTGATCAATGTTGTAGATGTATAGCAACACTCTAATGGTAGTAAATTTTGAATTTTAAAGGGTAAACACTCACCATATAGAGGATTGTTGTGAATATCTTGCACCCTCCAAGAGATTTTAGAAGAATATATTTGTTGTGAACTCATCGAGAGGTGAAAATCAAAGATAGAATCATAATCATAATTAGGGTAATGAAGCATCAAGGAATGGTGAAAATTATCCTTTGTCATGGTACTATAATTGTAATGAGGTGGGGTACATTGCATGCAATTTTTTGTAGCTATGATAGCCTCATTTTTTTCATTGTTTAAATACTAAGCATAAATCTGAAGATTTATTAGAGATGATACAAAAATGGGAGGTGAAAAATAGAAGGAAACATGGCATGAACATGGTTAATTTTGAACCACAAATTGTTGATGAAATTGAGTTAATTTGGGAATACACCAACAAAAATATCATCACTCTAGGTAGGAAAATTTTCCATGTGACTTGGTGGAAGTAATGAGGGAAGTAGTTTACACTTGTTTTACACATGGGATGTTGGGTTGTAGGACATGGGGAGATCATGCTCCATAATTCAATCATCAAGTAGGTGCCAAATACCATTGATGTATATGAATGGAGAGGAGGTACAAGGGTGGCTAAATACCTTCTTGTTGATATTGGAAGATGATTGAATATGTGGCTTGTCTCAAAGAGGTACTTGTGTATATTCTTGGAAAACCTACCATAACATTTGATCAACTATTACACAAGGTTTAGAGGTAACATCCAAGGAAGGAATTATAACTTAATGAATTAATTAGTCGATATGAGGTGTGGGAAGTCATGCTCAATTTGGGATTGAATGTGGATTCCCTACCTAATAAATCATGGGAATTCATTGAGTGTCATAGTTTGGTGTACTCACTAATAAAATTATAGTTGGTGATAAACCAGTCGAGGATCCTTCCAAGTAGTAGTATAGAATAGATGGAGGTTGATATTGACGGTGTGAAGACATATCTTGACTTTGGACTCATAGAGATTTTGAATGATAAGAAACCCTCCCCATATTTTTTGGAATCAATTGGAATTTTGACAACAATTCCATCTTGAATTTGAAGCAGAGGTAGATGCCATTTGAGAAGAAAAGCCTCATAGTCATTCAACCATTAGACCCAACATCAAATGAGTAATATGTAGAACCCATAGAAGAATTTTAGATGAGAATTTCCTAGATAAATTGTATAACATCACCATGGGGCACTCATAATATTACATTAGCCCTACCATGGATGACGAGCTAAGTTGATGCAATGTATTCTGATTCACAATAGAGTTAGAAGTTGTTTTCAATCGGTGGTAGAGTGGAGACCATGAAAAATACACATGGTAGTGTGAAATGATACATGCATGTAGGTGAATTAGCACATATTTGAAGGACCCACTAATTTTTTACGACACCACTAGAATGGTGTAATTTGTGGCCTAAGTGGAGAACCAAATCATAATCATGCCCTAAAATGGCATAATAATTACTCACACCTATGTCAACACTTGAATGTTGCACATTGTTCTAATTTTAAGGTAAGCACACATGACTATGGTTACATCTTTGATTTCACTAATGGTTGATTGCTTCTTGTTATTAAAATAAAGGACATTTCTAGAAGCTTCATTAGTGCATGATAGTCCATGATATTCCCTGATAACTTTCAACATGACACTAGGCCTTGAACCTCAATTTACAAGACAAAAATATGCTATCTTGTTGAAAAATTTAAGCATGACATCAAAAGGAGGGTTTCTTTACGGAGATCTAAAAGAATTAGCATCTTGGAGAGAAACAGCATTTGTTTGGACATCCCTAGGAGGGAATTGTTTCTTTGGATATGGAATAACAACCAAAGCTTTATTAAGGTTTTCTTGATGTTCAAGAGACTTGAGAGCATCAAACATAGTCATGTTATCTTTAGTGGACACTAGGTCATTTATGATGTTGTAGGGAGAGAAGTTAGTTATTGGAAACAAAGTCTTGAATGGATGGACAATGTTATCAACTTGTCATATTTGGGAAGATGTGGTAGAATTTCCATCCTTGGAATAGTAGATTGCATTTTTATTTGGGACAAAAATATATGTTTTTTCTATTTTGAGTCTTCTTAGATTTGTTTTAGGCCCGAAAGGCTTGAGTTTTTGTTGTAACAACAAATATTTTGTCATTAGAATAAACATAATCAAGGTTATCTATAGTAGGCATATGTTCCTTTCCATGTTAATATTCTTTAGATGGTTTAAAGACTTTGTAAGAGTCTATATCATGATTTTCGTTGAAAACATTCCACTAGAGGTTATAGGATGAGTTATTTGAATAGAAAATCTAATAAGGGGTTTGGGTAGAGGATGAAAAGAATATTATGGGGAAAAATAGTGACTTTTTTTCATTTCAAATGAAATCATGTGGCTATTCAAGTCTTGGATCAGTTGCAAAACTACAAACATGTTAGTTTTGTTTTCAAGGTCCTCTAAAGGAATAAATGTTCTTAAGGTTTTTTCTACAAACTCTAAATAGGTCTAGAAAACAAATCCTAGGTTAGTCACATTATTTTCCTCCAAATGGTTCCTAGAAACAAGTGGCAAATCATTGTAATAGTGCATCATGGTTGCTTCATTAGTGGGTTTAATCACCTTCAAAATGAAATTATACAACTTGGTAAAGCAAATATTGAAAGCTTTAATAGTCTCACTTGCTTTGTAATCCAAGTTAATGTTGTTCTCTACATAGTTACCAACTTGAAGAGAACTCTCTAGAGTTATCATTTTATTAGAGGTTGAATTTAGTGGCTTTTTTTACCCTCGTTTCAAAAATTGGTGCTACAAGTAGCACCCATTTGTTTTTTAGGTTAAAATTTCAAAAATTTGCAACTATGATATGTAATGTTGCAATGAAACAATACATATAGATTCAACATGGAATGGCTAGTTCTCTCCTATCAAGACTCTTGTTGGAGCCTTCCTCCTTATTAGAAGATGCCTAGAAAGGTTTCTCAACCCCTTTAATTTCCCCTTCGATTATGACAGGTTTTGCTAGTGTTCAAAGTCTCATGGCATGCCAACTCGGGCCTCATGGAAGGCCACTGATGAGCACTTAGTGTGGAACTTATTTTAGAGATGTAGTCTACATACATGTTTCTTATCATTTGTGTGTGATGTAGGAAACCCCAACTTTATCCATTCCAATGGAGAAAGATGTTATTGTTCCTCCAAATCTTCTTAGTTCCAAAGATTTAATGTGCCATTTTAATGGTTTCTAGCCTCATCTGGTTATCTCCATGACTGGATCTCAAAATTTTGGAAGAAAAAAATGAAATCTAGAGATTTTATCCACCCCAGTGGAAAAGGGTATTTCATTGTTGAGTTTGATCTCTCCAAAGATAGGGATCAGATCTTTGATTTTGGACCTTGGTTTTGGAACAATTCTGGTTTATGCATGAAGCCATGGTCTCCTTCCTTTGATTCATTCACCAATATTTTAACCCTGGATCATGTTTGGGTTAGACTCCCAAATATTCCCTTGCATTTTTGGGGTCTACCCTTCGTTCGGTGACATTGGTAAATATATTGGAAGGTTCTACTTCAAGAGTCCTGAAAGAAATAATTTAAGCATATGTACATAAGCTCGAATATGCATGGAAATGGATTTCAGCAAAGGGTTTCCAGTAGAAATGACTTTGATTGGAGAAACCTATTCCTGAACTCAAAAGTTGGATTATGAAAAAAATTCCTTGCACTGTAGAGTCTATTTTGAAACATGGCACCTTGCAACACATTGCCCTAAAGGTTCAAGTAAGGCAAGAAATCTCTAGAGTAAATCAACCAGGTGGAAGGAATCCAATGAATATCATCAAATTATTGACAATGAAACTGATTTAGATCCTCCTAAAGAAGGTTCCAAAGAGTTTTCATTTAAAAATAGTGGAACATCAAGACAAAAAGATTCTTTGACACGTCATTCTATAACCAAGGAAGGTCCATCTATTTTGGATCATCACTTGGATGAACTAAATGTGGAAAAAAAGGAACCTAGGGATGGAGAAATGGATCCAGATCAATCTAGAGAAACTCCTCCAAAAGAAGACCCCTCACCTTAGTAAGGATCGATACAACATGGATCAGTGGAAAAGATTGTTTTAGACCTGGAAAAACATGCTCTCAAAGCAATTTGGGTAGATTAGGATGAAGAAGATGAGATGCAAGATCAATCAGGAATAGCAGGATAGGAAAGGACCTCATCAAAGATAAAGTAAGCATGGAAAACAATAGTAAAAAATAAAAAATCCCCTCAAATAAAACAACCAATTGTGACAATAAGTCGGGCACATAATCTAGTTTAGTTATGCAGAATTTGTGTGTTTTAGTATGTCAATAGTTTGTGAGAATTTACTCATGTTAGAAATATATGGATGAAGTCTTTCTAGAACTAAGCACTTTCAATTTTTTATGTACTTGGAAAATAAGGCAGTAGAAATTCTATCTGAATCTCAAAGCTAGAAATATTTTGTAACCTTATTGTGAGCCTTGACTACATCTTTTATTAATGTAAAAATTTCCCAATGTATGTTAAAAAAAATGATATGTAATGTTGCAAACAAAAACCCTAAAATTGACTCCCAAAACGAGAATTGGTGTTGTCAATAACACCCCATTTTTCTTTGGGGTTAAAATTACAACTCGTTCGAAACCATGACCTTGAAAATTGGTACCATTGTGAACAAAAACCTTAAAATCGATCCTTGAATCAAAAAGTGGTGTTGCCACTAGCACCACCTTTTTTTATTTGGAGGTTAAAATTACAACCTGTTTGACACAATGGCATTGAGAACTGGTGCCACTGTGAACTAAAACCTCAAAAACAACACTTGAATCAAAATGTGGTGTTATCTGAAACACCATTTCTTTTGTTTTGGGCATAACAATGAAAAACTAAGGTAAAAATGATTTTAAAAAAAATTGATAAAAAAGAACGTTTTAAATTTTAAGTTAAAAATAAAAATAATTTTTTTAAAAGGAAAGGAAAGTTTTTTTTGTTAAAGAGATTTTCCTAAATGATTTTTTTAGATATGAGAATTAAAAAAGGGGGGGTTAAATATTTTTAAAATGAAAAGAAAAACTCACACAAGTTATTTAAAAAAAAAAAAACTTATTCAAAAACAAATAAATAAATAAATAAGATTATTTGAAACAAAAATAAAACAAACTACAACCCTCGCTCGCCACTCCCCCCTTCCCACTTTTCCTCGCTCACTTTGTCGGTTCATCTCCTCCACACTACCCTGCTCCCCCTCCACTTCCCCTCACCCTCCTTCCCCCTTTCCCCTTCGCCCACGTGCAACCCCCAAGCCACTCCTTGGGGGCTAATCATGGGCAGAGGGGAGAGGGTGAGGGTGAGAACATGGAGACAATGGACCGACCAGATGGTGGAAGCGGAGAGGGAGGGGGGAAGTGGTGTGAGTGGTAGGGGTTGATTTTTGTATTTTTTATTTGTTTTTTTTCTTAAATATATTTAGTTTTTTTTTAATAAGATTTGAGTTTTTTTTTTTAATATGTAGCATGTTTTTAATAAGTTTAATTTAAATTTTTATTTATTTATTTAAATAAATAAATATTTTTATTATTTTGTTTTAATATTTTAGTCTTTAAATTAAACTCTCTATTTATTTATTTTTTTAAATTTAATATTTTCATTTTTATTTTATTTTTTCAACATAAATATTTTTAAGTCATTCTTTAGAAAAAAACAATTGTTTCCTTAGTTTTTCACTTTTAGGTCCAAAATAAATAAATAAACGGAGTTGCGAATAGCACCACGTTTTGATTTGAGTGTTGATTTTGAAGTTTTGGTTCGCAATGACATTGATTGTCAAGGCCACTGTATCAAACAGGTTGTAATTTTAACCTCAAAATTAAAAAGGAGGTACTAGTAGCAACACCACTTTTTGATTCAGACGTCGATTTTGTGGTTTTTTTCACAATGGTTATACCAATTATCAAGGCCACATTTTCAAATGAGTTGTAATTTTAACTTTGAAAAAAGGGGGTGCTATTGGGGCACCCCTTTTCATTTTAGGGGTCAATTTTAAGGTTTGTGTTTGCAACAATATTAGTTGTCAAGGTCATGATTTCAAACAAGTTGTAATTTTGACCCTAGAATAAAATGGGGGTGATTTTGGGAGGACCACTTTTCTATTTGAGAGTTGATTTTAAGGTTTTTAATTGCAATTTTATAAGGATTTAAGACCATGATGGGAAAATGTTGTAATTTTAACCTAGAAAAAAGGGTGATTCTGGTAGCACTAGTTTTTTTATTTAGGGGTTTACTTTAGTGTTTTTGAAATAAAAAAATGGATTTTTAGGGACAGAGTTTTCATTTTGAGGTCACAGTTCTCATCAAGTCAATAACTATTTTAAAACATTGTAATAGTGCATCATCGTTGCTTGATTAGTGGGTATAATCACCTTCAGAATGAAATTATACAACTTGGTAAAGCATATATCTAAATCTTTAATAGTCTTACCTAATTCGTAATCCAAGTTATTGTAGTTTTGTACCAAGTCAATGGGACTTTAAACTTTTACAAAGTTGGACTTGAACTAGTAAGCAAGTTGATACCAAGTAGAGAAGATCTTAGAAGAAAAAAAAAAGGAACTCAATAGAAGCACTTTCCTCTAGGAAATTGACAAACAAGGGCATGAACAAATCATTATCATTAACCCCTATATTGTTACAATCAATTTTTGAGAAAGCACTCAAGTTTTCATTAATATTTAGAACTCTCTCATTGTAAATCTTGGCAAACATTCTTTAAATTTAGGCAAAGGTGCAGTGGAGGGTGCAATGTTCAAGGGCATGTGTCATGGAGCGGTACCAATATCTTCTTTGAGGAGAAAAAAAAAACATACTTAAATATCACTTTCCATGGGTTTGTAGTGGACGAAATGGGTGTATAATCATTGTGCATACTACTAATGGTTTGGGAATAAGAACTTTATGAACTGCCACCCTCACTAGTATTCATAGAAGTAATTTTGGTATGGGAATGAGCAAGTGGAGGAGAAATGGTAAATAGGATAAATATATCAGTGGTAGTATTTGAAAATGAATGAAGAAGTTGGTGTTGAAAATATTGAAGTTGAATCCTTATTCATATTTAAACCATAGTCAAGGGTTTATATTTTGGAAATTTTCCATTGATCCTTTCTAACTTCCTAGGAGGCATGAACATAGACTAAGGCAAATAAATTTTCTAACTCTAATAGGATATATGACTCTATGTCTCTCCAAAGTAATCTCTTCTCTCCTAAATATCAATCTATATAGAGATAATTGCCCAATAAGTCTCTAGCTTCTCTTAACAATCAACAATGTTGATAATGGAATTAAACGGAGAAGAAGACATACTAGTTTGATTATCAAAATCAATGTGTATGTTAGGTTGAAAATAGTTAGGTAAAGTCATAAAGGAAAGGGACTATCCCTTAATTCACTTGTTGAATAAGGGGAAGTCTACCATTCAATATGTTGTTAATTAGCATGTTGTGTCTTTCAATAACCCTAGATTTAACACAACAAGAGTTTGCAATATTGAGTCAAAAAGTTAGTCTTATATGTTGGTTTGGTTGTAAGGGTTTAGAATTATCTGAGGTTTAACCATGTTAGGTATAGTCATAGAAAGTAACAAAAAAACCATTCCAAGTAAAACTTATCTATCAATTTTAAGCAAAAACAATGAACAATAATATGAATTAGGGAAGGAAATGGGACATCAATACAACTATTGAGTAAAAACTAGGTTATATGTGGTATGGTCGCCAAATATGTCGATTCTCAAAACCATCAAGGCTAAGAACCAACAATCAATCACTCTTGTGGTCAAGACAAGAGGCTAGGTGGGATTAGTACTTGTATTTAGAGCCCTAAAGGTCCTCAACATCCCTTGTGTATTCCTCATGAAGACTAGTAATGCAAAAGTGAGAAAGAAGAAGGGTAGCACTCAAAGATACTTCTACTTGCTATGACATTTTTAATTATTATATTTTTTTAATACATTTTCATATTTTGTAGAACTTGAAATAAATAAAACAATGAACAAAATCTTATGAAATAAAAATAAACAACAAATCACAAGTAAAATAAGGTGGTGTTAGCATTCTCCATATTTTTTGTGTTTTCAAGATAATTTCTCAAGCCAATTAGATGCAAAAAATGAGAGTAAAAAACATACATAATATAAATCAAAATGAACATATTTCAAGAACCAAAGGCTTGAAAGATGAGCGAAAGATAAATGTAATTAAACACTAATAAAAGTAAAAGTTGTACTTAATTGAAGAATAAAAAGATAAACAAATACCAAAAGTATGATTCAAACAAGATTTTATTCCAAGATGATCCTTCAGTTAGATCTAGAGGAATAAACTTAACTTGAGCCTAATGAACTTAACTTGTCTCGAAGATTTTGAGACATTACAAAGAAAAATATATAGATTAATGAAAAGAAATAATCTGTGACTTCAAAAGGGGCCAAAAGACCCTTGGATTGACCTAAGATTTCTGCAAGACATTTAAGAAATTAAATTGTGAACATATTTAGAATAAAATGATTTAATGCAACAACAAAAAATAAATATATCGTATTGTCAACAGGGGAATGTTTCTCCTGTTAGTGCTCTCACATCTATAAGTACTCATTGTGTCACCTAACACCATTAGACCCTAAATAATGGAAAGAGTGGATATGAATCTAAAAAAGCTAATGAAAAAATAACAAAGCTTCAGCATACCTTGTGCTTCTATATTGTGTCTCTCCATCTCTTCACTTTATAGTGAGTAGGAGGTGAAGAGTTTGATAAAACCATGTAAGAAAAACAATACTAATAGAATCTAAAACACGTGAAATAACAATGACACACACATACACACAAATAGAGTATAGAACAATTTACCCTAGAAACCCTTCACTAGGAAAATTAACCTAGCTAAGAGCTACTCATTTCTCTATCATATTAACTTCGCCATTTACAATACAATATTTAGCTATTCCATAGCATCCAAAACCCTAATCCATTAACCTATATTAGATTACATCTTGAATTACTTAATCATAATTAGTTGCCAAAAAATCATAAAACTAATGAAAAACGAACCCAAAAAATTATTTCTCTCATGCCTCCTTAGTCGAGGGGGGGTGATCACCCCCCTAGATCCCCTTGGCTCTAGGATGAGACTAATTCAACCTGCAAAGAGTAAAACACATTTCCAACAAGCGGTAGAAACAAATACTCACTGTTATTTAGAAGAATAATATAATATAATATAATATAATATCCAATAATATAATATAATATAATTGACCTTTAGTATTTCTAGAAAAGTCATATGTCAAATGTTAAGAATCAAATATCAATATAGCATAGAAAAACCTCATAATAAGTACTAAACGCCTTGAAAACGAGAGAAACTCAGATAATAAGCCTCTTTGAGGGGGCAACCTCCTTATGCCCACATAAATGTACAATTACAAGATGATTCAAAATGAAAATGTCTCATTGGTATATATAGGAGA
>ML776570.1:1175922-1186729 GCA_009831015.1 Picea engelmannii
ACCCTTTGACTTCTACAACTTATCTCTTCATTGAATGTCATTGCTTCATATGCACTGCTTTAGATTTGTCAATGATACCTTCCCATAACATTTCAAAAAAGAGATATCCAATGAGCTCAATAGGTGTTAATGGGAGACCTTTTCTCTCTTATTTATACTCTCCAAGTAGCTTCATTTAGGGGTCATCTTCTAACTGTTTTACCCAACTTCCCTCTTTTAGGGCTAACCCACTTTCAACTACTTTACCCACTTGTAACTACTTTATCCATAATTATTAAACTCACCACTTCTTCTTGCAAATAATTTATTTTTAATTATTTTCTTATTGAAACAACTTCACCCATGATTAACTCCTAGTTACAACGACTTTGACTAGTAAACTTCTTCTAGGAGATTCTAGAATAATTGACTTCTTTAACCTTCTAGGGGCTTCTAGATAACTCATGAGGGTTCTCCAACTTCATTAATCCATATCTCCTCAACCATGAGGAACTACGTGGTGTACCACATATCACCGAAAAATATAGAACATGTACTATCCATCTATGATAGTATTTTCTACAAATTCACTCATATTCATTACATTATTCCTCAGACAAACATTGGTTCCTTATCCACACTTATGGGGCTACCAAAATTTGCTACTGAACTTGATTCAAGGATTGACATCAATGACAACCAACCCAATTAATCAACAATATCCCCATTTGGAATTGATGGAAACACTCTGATGCAAAACTAAAATCATGGCATATATGCTCCCTCTATGACCATCGCTCCCCTCAGAATCATTCCTATGTGTTTTATCTCCATGCATCTGATTAATCTCTCCCCCTTTGACATCAATGGAAAAGGGTAACTTCCCTTCGGGGTTTCTCCCCCTGACTGAAATATCTTTCGGGATGCTCCCCTTATCAAAATTTTCCTATGTCCTTTTCATGGTGCTTCCTCATGTAAATATATGACATATAAGAAAATCATTCAAAAATCATTGTGGAGCAAAAATTCTTCCTGGCGATGATACTCAAAAGCTTCTTGTGGAAGCGGTTTTGTAAAGATATTTGCAATCTGTTCTTTCGTCCCAACATACTCAACTCTAATGTTCTTCTCTACATCATGTTCCCATAGAAAGTGAAACTTGATCAGAATGTGCTTCATCTTGGAGTGCATCATTGGATAGTAGTGCTAGGTGCAGTTGTTCTAGTGAACAAATTCTTCTTCTAGTTTCAACTCCTGCATTTTTATCCCCGATAATATGACCTAATGGATGATTCTTTTGTATTCTTTTTCTAGGTGTCTTTGGAGGTACTTGAATATCTTTTTGTTCTTTCTCTTCTTCTTGTTGCTCTTCTTCATCTTTCTCTTCTGCTACTTCTTCTTCCTTTACTTCTTCTTCTTGAACTTGTTCCATTGAATCCTTGCCTTCTTATTTTATCCTACGTCCACCTGTCTCATCAAATGTCACATTGATGTTTTCAACAATTTTTTTGAGCCTTGGATTGAAGCATTTGTATGCTTTCCTTTTTCTTGAGTGCCCAACAAGTATGCCTTTGTCAACACAGGATTCAAACTTTCCCATTTTCCCATCTTCTCTTTTAATGTAGCATTTGCTTCCAAAAACTTTGAAATGATTCACATTTGATGGTATTCCTTTCCATAACACGTAGGGAGTTTTATCACTGTTGCTTCTGAGCATTCCTCTATTTTGAATGTGAACTGTTGTATGCACTTCCTATACCCAAAAGACGTCTGTCAACTTGGAGTCCATTAACATAGTTTGAGCCATTTCATGTACTTTCTTGTTCTTCCTTTCAATGACTCCATTTTGTTGTGGTGTCCTAGAAATGAATAATCACCTCTTTATCCCATGCTCACTAAAAAAATCCATAAATTCCTTTGAAGTAAAATCTCCAAATAATCTCATAAATTCCTTTAACTTCTAATCATCTCATCCAAAACTTTAGAGTTGTTCTGCGTGTTTTTCTTCTGAAGGTCTTTTCTTAATGTGGCAATATTTGCTTCCAAACTTGCAATAATCATGTCTCTTTCTTCTACTTGTTCTCTGAGTGATTATTCAATTCCCTTGTCTTCTTCTACTTGGATTTTTAATTTAGTGATCATCTACTCTAGTTCTTCAAAGTTGGAATTTTGAACTCCCACTTTTCTTTTTAGTTCTGCTTGAAGTGGCTTGTTTTTCTTCTTTTCCCTTTTTATAACTTCTATGGAACTCAACAATTATTCTCTATAATCAACTTCTGCCTCTTCATATTCTTCTTCGGAGCCTTCTTCGTCGAAGTCTTATACTGCCATGAAAAGTACCATTTCTATATCACTATCACTGACTTCATCTTCGTCCTATGAGGAACTATCTTCTTTGATGAAAAGGATTCTCTTGAAAAAACTATTTTTGTTTCTTTTTGCTTTTTGTATTTGTTTCCTTTTAGCGTCATATTCTTAATTTATTTATTTTTTTCTTATGGGGACATTTATTAGCAAAATACCAATACCATCACAATTAAAACAAATCAACGGAATCTTACCTTTATATTTGTTGGTTCCCTTTTTCATCCTTCTGACGAAGTTGGCTACTTCGTCATCATCATCTTCTGAGACATCACTGTTGCTACTATTTGAATTTTCCTTTTGCTTGTTCTTTTGTTTTTTCTTCTTAGATGCCTTGAATGTTGCTTCCTTTGTAACCAGATTGTCTTTCTCTGTTCTCATCTCATAAGCGGTGAGTCTCCCATGCAACTCATCCATGGTTAATCTAGATAGGTCCTCTCTCTCTACTAGTTCTGAAATCTTTGAATCAAATCTCATTGGTAGGGATCTCAATACCTTTTTGACAACAAACTGTTCCTTTATCTCGTCTCCCAGACCTTTGATATTGTTTACTAATTCATCAACTCGTAGAAGGTAGGTTGTTATGTCTTCATCTTCATTCATCTTCAATTGTTCAAACTTTGATCTAAAAATTTGAAGTTTAGCTTCCTTGAATTTCTCATTTCCTTCGTATATATTATTCAGTTTGTCCCAGACGTATTTCGTGGAATCATAGTGCATAAATTTGGTGTATATTGATTTAATTAGACCATTCAGGAGTGCACTTGTGGCTCTTGAATTATTTTATTAAGGTTTGTTTCCATCTTTAGCTATTGGAGGAGTGCTTGGTGCTTTGTATCCATCTACTACCAATCACTAAACATCAAATCCTAGTGCATGTATGTGTTTCTTAATTCTTCTTCTCCAAAATACATAATCTTCCACATCAAACTGTGGTATCCCAATCTTAGATTAATCCATGATCTCCTTCCAGTGGTTAAACTGTCTTTTGAAGGATTGGCTCTGATACCAATCGTTGGATTACTGAGAGGGGGGTGAATCAGTAATAGTGATTTTTAATCCTTTTTAACCACAGTGTATATAAGTGTTGTTAAATTTATGATCAGTTTACCAATCTCATTTAGTAAGTGTAGAATAAATAAACCATGAACAATGAGCAATCATACACATATATAGTACACCAATATTTTTTATGTGGAAACCCATTGCGGGAGAAAACCAAATAATGTTTTTTCTTATATGTCTGTAATAAGTACATTCATTGGAAGCACAATCTTCCTTTTTTATCTAGCTGCAACTAGAAGGAGGCTCCAACCCCCTATATTCTCAGGCTACAACCTGAGGGAAGATTCAACTCCCCAATTTTCTGGCTCCAACCAGAAGGAGGCTACAACCCCCTATGTTCTCCAGCTACAACCACCTATCCTTACCCCGTCCAATTGCCCTGAAATATAAATGAAAAATGTAGAAAACCTGTCACTGTCACTGAATCAACTCTGTCACTGTCACTGAAATCCTGTCACAACCTATACCAATCTTCTTCAAATGTTTTCTGCATATCTGAGACATGGATGTGTTGCAACACACAGATATCTGTGGCTCACTTTACTAAAACTCTGAGATGTTCACGACTCTCTTCTACACAACTCACAGACTACTACAAATCCTTCCCTAGTTTCATTGTCATTGTCTTTGTTTCTATCAAATTGTTACTGTAAAAATTGATACTGAGAACTTGTCATTGTAATCTATCAAGCAACCCGATCTGATGTCGTAGAACACATATCAATGAATCAAGTATGTCTAGCACAAATCATGTACTAGGATCACAAGTATGTCTCAATGATCATGTGTCATATAGGAAACCATCACATTAACCATACATCAAACCCTTACTGTTATGTAATCACAACCTGTACTGATATCAATAGGTTTCAACCACAAACCCTCAAACATGCTCAAAATAACACAAGATATATCTTAATAAGATGCCCAATGAAGTGTCCCAACAACAACCAACCAATACAGTAACAATGTATCTCTGTAGATCTGTCTTATATCGAATATACCATTCAACTAATAGTCCCTCAAGGGAAAAATCTCAATCTTCCATGGCCATACCTAAAGCATTCAACAAAGACCTGCTTAAGACAAGCATATAACATACCTTTTGTTACTGTAGATAGCTCTGTTGTACCTTCTCACGGTTAGACCTTCTTGTAGCCTCTTCCCAACTCTGCAACTTGTCATCGATGATAGATCTGATCTTTCTTTTGTTCATATTTGGAAACAGATCCATGCTTTATCTTCAGTAAAATCGTGGGTGTCCACGCTCTGTCCCAATTTGGCCCGCAGATATCTGTGTCCTTATAGTTCTGTAACCTGCAAATGTCTTCAGTAAAACCCTAGTTTAATAACCATAGTATCAACCCTTCGAATCCTGCAACTTCTCTCTTCTTTGATCTTCGATGCTTCAGACTCACTTCTTTAGAGTTGTCAATGATACCTTCCCATAACATTTCACAAAAGAGATATCCAATGTGCTCAATAGGTGCTAATGGGAGACCCTTTATCTCTTATTTATACTCTTCAAGTAGTTTCCTTTAGGGGTCATCTTCTAACTTTTTTACCCAACTTCCCTCTTTTAGGGATAACCCACTTACAACAACTTTAAACACTTGCAACTACTTTATCCATAATTAGTAAACTCGCCACTTTTTGTTGCAACTAATTTATTTTTAATTATTTTTTTAATGCAACAACTTTACCCATGATTAAATCCTAGTTACAACCACTTTGACTAGTAAACTTCTTCTAGGAGCTTCTACAATAATTTACTTCTTTGACCTTCTAGGGGATTTTAGATAACTCATTAGGGTTCTCCAACTTCACTAAGCCATATCTCCTCAACCGTGAGGAACTACGTGACGTACCACATATCACCAGAAATGGCACGACATGTACTATCCATCTATGATAGACTTTCCTAAAAATTCATTGAGCTTCATTACATTATTCCTCAAACAAACATGGGTTCCTTATCTACACTTTTGGGGCTACCAAAATTTTCTACCAGACTTGCTTCAAGGGTTGACATCAATGAAAACCAACCCAATTAATCAAAAATGTGATTGGCCTACATAGAAATTTGTACCTCTTTGTTATTGGAGTTGAGATTATGATTGTTTGGACTTTGGAAACCTTGGAAATATTTGGGCATGGGATTTGATGTGATGTCATTGGGATTTGTTGTGATTGGGTGTAATAGGGTATTTGATTCTCCTACATGCATGCATACCCTTATGTTGATATAGGTCATTGATTTTCATTCCAACGATTCATAGACTCTTGTTATGTTTTAGTTTCCCACCACAATTCACAAGCTCTTGTTATGTTTACTTACCCACTACCTCCCTTGTGCCATCTCATTCTCTTTTGTTACTCGGATTTTTCCTCTATTTGGATTTGCACCTAGTTTGGGGGAATGAATCTTCTTGGTCTTGCATTTGGCCCTCTACAACTAAGTTTTCTTGATCATTTATGACCTATGGGTTTACCTTGGTGTTGTGTGGTAGTAATTGTTGGTGGAGTTGGTATTTGGGGATTGTTTTGTCATTAATAGAGCTAGAATCTCACCCTATATTATTTTAATTGCTAAGAAAACAAGGTAGTCTATTTTAAATGAAAATTAGGCTGCAACCATAATTTTAATAAAATAGATTAGGTGAATATTCTAGCAACGATTTTCTTTTATGGTTCCTTGGTAATTAAAATGGTTGGTAATTAGGCTGCAACTATTATTCTATGTCTAGATAAATTAATCTATTTTAATTGCCAAGAAACCAAGGAACCATAAATGAAAATCCTTGCTAGAATATTCACCTAGGCTATTTTATTGGAATTATGGTTGTCTTCTTTCGTTTCTAGCTCTCAGGTTTTACTTGAATTGTTTTTTTTAGCTAGAATTAGAGTCGTTGTTTGGCTCAATGATTGTTACCTTTTGTTTAAAGGCCTCTGTAATCTTTCCATGCATGCCTTTGTTAGCTATGTTGTATTGTTTTGTTTATTAACCGAAATTATTGTATTTCAAGCATGGATTTAGTTTATGCTTTAAACATCAATCACCCTATGTAATATTTCCCTGCATGCCTTTGTTAGCTATGTTGTATTGTTGTGTTTCTTAACTGAAATTATTTTATTTGCAACATGGATTTAGTTTATGCTTTAAACATCAATCACCTTAGGCATGTGTTCCTCTTCACCCACTCAACTATCATGAACCTACTTTATTGGATTTGATTTGTTATTAAGAGTGAATGAGTGAATGGTTATGGTTTTGTTAGAACCTTAGGTGGTCTATGGTTTTGATTGGAAAAATGAGAATGTCACAAAAGTAATGGGACCACATTCTCTATTTCTCAAATAACATATATGCCTTGTATCCACCTCGATTAAGTTCTCACATGCTTGGATTTTCGACGGATTAAAATTTTTCCCTCAACTTGATATCTAGAGGTAGTTGTGTTTAATATATTTGCAAACCATTATTCCCTTGATTATGATTATTAATAGGCATGTTAATTATTGCATCTTCACATTTAAATTCAGTCAATTTTGTGTTGGGTGTTATTACCTTATTTATTTGGGAATTCTTGTGGCATATATATTATGGGTAGTGCATGCATACTTGTCACTATCTCAGTGTTTCTTGCATTTGATTTTCAATTATCATATATTGTTAAAGGCCTTTGTTGAAGTGGAAAATGTTGTGGGTATTATGTTTCAAATGATAAACATGTAGCTCTCTCTTTGATGGTATTTGTGTTGTTAGTTGTGTGGATTATGAGACCATAACCTTTATATGATTACCCTCTTCCTCAAGCCAATCCTAGTAACAATAAGTTTTGAGTAATTCTTTTATTATTGCTCCATATTGTTGTTAAAGGTGTAATTCTAGGTTTATTATTTCATTGTCTAGTTTCAATGATATTTAAAATATGGAAGCACCTAATTTGGTTTCTAGACCTAGTATAGTCAAAAGATGCATTGTCTTGCAAATATTTCTTATTTCTTTTTCATTATCAAATTATGGTTTATGTTCACTATGGATTATGAGGCTTTAGTTATGTTTATCGATTGTTATTATAATCTCACTACTAAGTTGTTGAAGTTGATTTGTATGAAGTTTTTTTTATACCCATAATGGTTTATTTTGAATGCAAGTGTTCAAAAATATTAGCTTAAGATATTTCTATGCTAGCATAACCATATGTTTGATTCTATTAAGGACTATAATTTCTTTTTTGTTATGTTTCATATTGCTTGTAGCTCAAATGATTGCTACAGTTAATTATGATTATTTATTGGATATGGTTGGTTATGAAATGTAACTTGATTAGCCAAAAAATCTACCATCCTTTGTCCAAATTTTCATCTATGTTCTTTCTTTGACTACTTCCTAATTATTTGTTGATTTATGTTTTCTTGGGCATGCGATTATGGTCGATAGTCCTAATTTACTAGTTGGTTTCCATGCATAATTCAATTTAGCATTGGTCTTATTGAGTTAAATTTTTTGGACTGGATTCTTGGTTGAGTATTTGTTATTGCTTATTGTTTTTATGATACTTAAAGTATCAATGCCTAGAAAGAAGTTCACCTTGGATTTATAGAGAAACATCATCCTAGTAAAAGACATGTGCAACAATGTGTTCCAGAAGAATCACAAAGAGAGAAGGTCACTCTCACTCAAATCCTAAATGAGTTTGAGATGAGTTCCAATTGGTTTTATATCAAATCTGGTGTTGAGTTTATTATTATTGTTCTTGATGATGATGGATATTTTGCATGGGAAAAATATATTCCTCCTGGATATTAAAATAGAAATCACATTTTTTTTAGTGATGATTATTTTAAATATAATGTAGAATCACTTGAACCATACTTCATAGGAAGGGTATTGCACATTTTAAACTAATAATTTCATATTAATGGGATTTAATTTATTTAACAAAAAAATCTCACATTTTGACTATAATTTGATGGTGGAAATTGAATATGTCCTATGCATCCTCATTTTGATTTTATGATGGTTATAGCATGTTTAGATGGCTTATGTTGTGATGTTTTCTTATACACGTGGTTGCATAAAGGGTATAAATATGGTGATGGAAGTTACTAGATGCATGTCTGTTAAGAACCAAATACCAATATAGCATAGAAAAAACTCAGAATAAGTACTCAATGCCTTGAAAAAGAGAGAATTCCAGTTAATAAGCCTCTTCGAGGGGGCAACCTCCTTATACCCCACATACCTCAGTTAATAAGCCTCTTCGAGGGGAAAACCTCCTTATACCCCACATAAATGTCCAAATACAATTTGATTCCAAATGAAAATGTCTCCTTGGTATATATAGGAGACTAGGAGGTAAAATTACAACTAATGGACTCAAGTCGACATAAATAAAATAACATTACTAATGTAATATGCCCCAATTAAGGGGTAATGAGCCACTATTTAGGTATTAACATGCCCCTCCCCTTGAGACAAGTGTTGTCCACAATGCTTGAGTAACTTTGGATGCTTCTATATAAAATACGCATCTTTCCAACTGGAATCTTCAGCCAGTAGTTTCCTCAATTTAATGAGATACTCTGAAATGGATCTATTCCTCAACTGGCGAATTCTTGTGCCAGTGATGGCTTCAGGCTCCAATATGATTTTTCCTTCCTCGTCAAGTTCTGGAAATATGGTTTGGATTGGGATATTGTCACCTATAACCTTATTTAAGCATGAAACATGAAAAACTGGGTGTACTCATGAAGATGTAGGAAACTCCAATTTGTATGCCATAGTACCAATATTTTCCAACACCTTATAAGGACAATAGTACTTTGGTGATAATTTATTATCCTTCTTGGATTGCTTGAGGGACATCTGTTTATATGGTTGTAGTCTTAAAAACACCCAATCCCCTACTTCAAAACTTATTTCACTATGATGTTGATCTGCTTGTTGTTTCATGCGATTCTACGCCATGGTCAGGTTGTCCTTTAAGATTTGGAGAACTTGTTGTTGATGCTCGATGTGATCTTCCACTAATTGAACCTTATATTTTTATTTTAGAGAAGAAGTGATGGAAGGAGGGTGGTATCCATAGAGTACCATAAATGGTGTCATTTTTGTTGCAGTATGAAGAAAGTGTTATACCACCATTCTGCCAAGGGTAACCATTTGAACCATTGTGTTTGTTTATTAGAGACAAAGCAAGGAAGGTAGATTTCCATACATTTGTTCACTATGTCGATTTGTCCATCAAATTGAGGATGATAGGATGACCTATGAGCCAATTGAGTGCCCAAACAAGAAAATAATTATGTCCAAAAATGTCCAGTGAAGATGGGATCTCTGTCACTTACAATAATCTTTGGGTTGCCATGTAGCTTTTGAACTGTCTCCATGAATGCGGTGGAAATTGTACTGTCTTTGAAGGGATGAGAGAGTGCACAAAAGTGTGTGTACTTGGCCAGTCTATCAACAATCACCATGATGACAATATTTCCTTCAGACTTCGGTAACCCTGTGATAAAATCCATGGAAACCTCCTCCCAGCGCCGACTTGGGATGGCTAATGGTTGTAAAAGACCTAGGATCTTAATTGTTTCCACCTTATTTTGTTGGCAAACCAAACATTCTTCCACAAACCTTTGAACATCAATTTTAAGGCCATCCCAAAAAACTTCCTTCTTGACCCTATGGTAGGTTTTCAAAAATCTCGAGTGCCCTCCTACTGGAGAGGTGTGCAATTCCAATAGTACCTTTTGTTGAGTCGGGAGTTCTTACATAAATATAAGCGATATTTGTACCCTAGTAAATCATTTTTCCATGTAAATGTATTTGATGCACTGGAATCCTGTTGCAACCTTTGAATGAGAGTCCACACATTTTCATCATTCTTCCATTCATCCCTTGCTTCTATTATCCAATTGGGTGGGATGATCGAGATATCACAAAGAAAAACCTCAACATATTCATCCTTTCTTGAGAGTGCATCTGCCACACCATTTTGCTTCCCTTTTTTATAGACAATTTCAAAATCATAACCCAATATCTTGGTCACCCATTTTTGTTGTTCTTTTGAAGATAGTCTTTGTTCCAAGAAGTATTTAAGACTATCATGATATGTTTTGACCTTAAAGTGCCTACCTATTAGGTAAGGACACCATTTCTTCAATTCATGTAGTATTTCCATCATTTCCTTCTCATAAATGGGTTTTTGTAAGTCCTTTCTCTTGAGTGGTCGACTTTCAAAATCAAGGGCCCTTCTTTATTGCATTAGGACAACACCAATTCCATTTCTTGAGGCATCACATTCCACAATAAAGGTTTTTGTGAAGTCTAGAATGGTGAAGATAGGATCTTTGCACATCACCTCTTTAAGTTGTTCAAAATATTTAGTTGCCT
>ML776570.1:1197253-1217327 GCA_009831015.1 Picea engelmannii
TTACTTGACATCAACCAATGACATCAATCAAACCAAACCATTTACATCAATGACATATGATCCAACAATCTCCCAAGTAATCAAACCATTGGCATCAATGACAAACCATTGGCATCAATGACAACATGATCCAACAAGTATTTATTGCCTCCAACTAAGCTTCCATTGAATCCATCATCTCTTGTAGTTCATCTTTTGTTACCATCTTCTTTTGTAAATCATTTATGTCCCTACGCATTTCTTCACCTTCATCAAGAGTCCAAATAGGATTGTTTGGAGGCTCATTTGGTGTAGAAGTTCCCTTTTTTGGTGGCATGTTGGCCAAGTATCACTTTAAACATTGATTTTGAGGTGGTTCTGCAAGACAATATTTATTTTATTGTATCTCCAAAATTTCGTCCCTTCTGGGTATGAATTTTCTTTTTTGTAGTTCTCTGATATTTCTTCTCTGTAATGCCACAGGTCTGATCAAAATTGGATGTTCCAAGTGGAATTTATGGTAACTTCCCCACAACTTGTTGATTTTTGGTCTTTCTAGGAGATATCACTTGTATAGCATGCCCTGCAAAAAATAATTGATATAAAATTATGAAACTTGTACCAGAAATAATACATATTGTCCACTATCCAATGTATCTGGTCTCACCCAATTTGGATACTCTAGGAATAATTTATGATTGTTTTACCCGGAACACCTGCTTGAGACTAGTCAATAGGACTAGTTAAATACCCTATCTTCCATAGGGTGTATCTACAAATGTAAGATGGCCCAGAATCTGCAATTTTTATCATAGATAACTTAATAATTTCTATGAATACTCTTCAGATTTTAGGTTCTGAAACGTTACAGAAAAATATTTATAGCGAAAATTCTGCGATGACTCAATTCAGGATGATTCCAGAACCCTATCTTACACAAGATGTATATCCTAAAGTGTAAGGCCTTAGGAGCTGAAATTTTAACCCAAAGTACCTTGATCTATCTCATAAATATTCTCCAAAGGGTTCCATCTGAAACATCGTAGAAAAAAAGTTATAGCGAAAATTCCAATGTGTCTCAGATGTAGCAGTGAAACCCCAAGACCTTGAGCTCTGATACCATATGTTAAGAACCAAATACCAATATAGCATAGAAAAACCTCAGAATAAGTACTCAACGCCTTGACAAAGAGATGATTTCAATTAATAAGCCTCTTCGAGGGGGCAACCTCCTTATACCCCACATAAATGTCCAAATACAAGATGATTCCAAATGAAAATGTCTCATTGGTATATATAGGAGACTAGGAGGTACAATTACAACTAATGGACTCAATCCGACATAAATAAAATAACATTAATAATGTAATATGCCCCAATTAAGGGGTAATGAGCCACTATTTAGGGGTTAACAATGTTTATGGGAGACATAAGGAGGATGATTAAGCTATGGGGGATCATAGCCTGATGAGTTAAGTTCTTTAAGTTGTGGCATTAGATGGTGCCCCCCTTCTTTTTCTCATTTGAGTTTACCCTTTACATCATGAACCTTTGGTAATTGTATTATTTGAATTTTTATTTTTAAACCCTAAAAGGGTTCATATATTTATTTATTAATTAATTTTATTTAAAACAATGGGTAATTAATGTTTCATGGGTAATTGTTGTATCCTCCAACTCACTATCTAATCGAAGAAAATGGAGTGACAAAAAGGGAAGCAAGGGTATGATAAAGATATACTAATTTTGAGATTTAACATTTGGTATTCACATTATTATTTTGCATCCTTCAATATTTAATGGTGCTAATTGATAACAAGACTTATTTTGTAGAGGTTCAAGTAGTGTGGGGGAAAATATTTTTTAATCTAGCATTGGGGTATATTGTTTCTAATTTTTTCAATTGTCATTCCTACTATACATATTCTAGTGGCTTATTTCTTAATATGCTTACATAAACTATTTATTTTCCTTGAGTTAGAAACAAGCCTATATCATTAACTAGTTTCAGTCTCTTGTCGATCCTTGTGAAGTCTCAAAAATTCCAAGATTGCTAAAGTATTCCAAACTCAATTTTGAGGCTACTAGTATCATTGTATTTTGTAATGAAAAATTAAATATCATGTTTTATGAATGAAATATAGAGATTTGGTCATATCTGCTTGTTGATGTTTACATTGGTCAAGATCCAAACAATAACCTCACGAGAATAAATATCCCCCTGCATTTTTATAGAGGCGGTACTCCTCTGTATGTTCTAAATGGCATATCTTGATGCTCTTGGATTAGGGAGAATGCTAGACAACAAACCCCAAATATTTATTGTTTTAAATTGTATATGGAATGGTTCTTAATAACTAGATTTATTCTTGAATGGACCAATCAACTTCTTAACAATGAAAATATGAAGAAAGGATTCAACATCAAAATAGATATTTGCTTAGCTTCATTATTACCAACCTCTGAAATGCAAGGAAAATGAAGATGCATATGTGTCTTCTCACAAGAAAAAGAATGAAATGGTATTGATCATTTCAAAGAACTTTAAATGAGTATTACTATTAAAACTAAAAATAATTTGATAAGAATACTCTAAAAATATCGCATTAAAAAATCCCAAGATCTGAGAAATCATTAAAGTTATGCCCCGAAGTAGTTCTCTGTGGAGTTTATTACATGAAATATATTCTTCATTACAAAGAATTCAGTAAACCAATTGACTAATGCTCCAGAAAAAAAAGGCTTGTCAAATACAAGGATTAAATCTCAATGAATCAATTAGAAAATATTGGCTTACATTTATCAATCATATATATGGTTGTAAAATACTCGATGATCTTAATGAGAAAATTCTTGGAAAGATACAAGAAAAAAAACTCAAGAACTCGGTCTTATGCTCAATTCAGAAATACAAGCATAAAGCCTTGAGAAAAATAGTGTAGAAGAAGGAGAAGCAAGAAAAATGCAGATCTTTGTTTGTTGATCGGAGATTTTGTTGCATGTTGATGGATGGACCTTTCTATTCTGGTCATTTGATTTCCCTCCAACCTTTCTTTGATGGTGCTTTGTGCCTTTTAAAATCTGCTTCCAATGCTTCTTGAAGTAGTTAGGGTTTTGGTCTTTCTAGGAACTTACGTACACTTTTCTTCTTGGAGTAACCACCTTAATTAATGCTTTATTGAACTCTCATTAATGACTTTGTATCATTAAATGTTTTTCCTTTAACTGGGGCCCATTTCGTCTTCAATAAAAGTTTATAATTAAACTTTCATTTTCAAATTTTCAAGTTGAGTGTCTTCTCAAAACTGGACTGTGTTTTAATTTTTTGAACATGATATTTAATTTATCATCAATTGAAACCAACATAGAGGTAATATTTATCATTCCATATTTACAACGAGTCCTCCTAAGTGAAAATTGGAGGTCTAGAACTCAAGATATGAACTCGTGAAGTCGAGGTGCAAAAAACATTTTCCAAACAAGTCTTGAAACAAAACTAATTTTTGTTTCAATTTTTGGAAGAAATTTGGAAAAATTTTGTTGATATTATGGTAGCTACGGGAGGTATTTACCTCCACGTGTAAACTTGACCTGAATAGAATACTCCGGAAAGCAAGAAGAAACCCTAATGAGTTGGCTAATAACCCTAGAAGACATGTCGGCTCAAGAGGATAATTTATATTAGGTTATTAGCCTCCAAGAGAAGAAGTCGGCCAGAAGAATTAATATATCCTGAACAAACAGATACCCAGAATGAGAAGTCAGCCCAGGTAGTTAGCCAGAATTAGTATGAGGCCAGGTCTCATTCTGGCAGGCAGTCTCAGAATTGAAGAGCAGCAACTTGTGCGCACTGCAATGCCTAGTCTTGTGCACAGGTTTGAGGAGAGCTGCCATTGCAGCTGCTACAGCTAGCAGATCACGTTTGGCTTAGACTATCTCTTGGTTAGGTTTTGGACTATCTGATCAGCTCTTGTTGATGTGTTATCCTTAGGGAAAGGTGCACTACCCTTTATTTGGCTATCTAACCTAGGGTTTGCTTCCGGAATGATTCTCTGTCAAGGTTAAGGTGCTCGGAGGGTGGCTTCAACCTATGGTTGGGTGACAATAAGTATTGTCAATGGTAAAATGAGAACATCCATTATAATCTAACAAATTCATCCCTTGAAACCTATTCTATCATCTTCCTTGTAGAATTACTTTTCCAACGAGGTATATTTTTTCCAAAATCAACCCCTAGATCTTGAGTTATGACCTCCATAAGTTTGTTGCTCAGCAACCGTCCATTTAATTCGTGGATCAATATTATCCCTTGATTAAAATCCTCCCTCTTTTAATCCCACATGCACTGTGGTGATAAGGAATTTAGTGTTTATATTGTTAAATATCCCATATCACTTATGTGAAATAAAGGATATTATGGAGGTCTTAGTGTATCTCTTCATGCCTTAGAAAAATACATATCTCGGTAATATTTTGGTCGCCCAGTCATCGCCCAATCAACTTTTAGGATAAGAGAAATATTATTAAAATAATATGAAGAGTTTGTGAGGTTATGTGAATGCATAGGTAGGTAGGGTGGTAATTAATGGTAAAAAGGGTCATGAAAATAAATATGGAAGGAAAATGGAAAAATAAATATAAGAAAAGAAAATAGAAAATGGAAAATGGGAAAGAAAGGAAAATGGAAATGGAAAAAAGAAAATGAAATAATGGAAATAAAAGAAAATGAACATAGAAATGGTTACGTAAGGAAGGAGTATGAAGAGGAGAGTAAGGAATGAAAGCTAGAAAAATGGATAAGTATGAGAAGTGATGGGAATAGAAGAGTAATGAGAAAATGAGAAAATCGCTAAGTAAGAGATGAGAAGAGAAGCAAAGGGATAAGAAAGACACAACACGTGGAAAAAATTTCATTCTTCGAATTTCTTCTTGCAATCTCTCTGTCAGACTTCTAGACAAAATTATAATATCTTGAGCATACAGAGTCATATTTTGATTTCGTAAAATGCATGAAGAAGATGAGACTGAGGGATACACCATGAGTTGGTGAGCATGCACAAATTCTTCCTTTTGATAATTTATTTTTATTCCAAAGAGTGGAAAATTAAGGTGACCAAATTTTCGATCAACACTACTTTAATTTTTTAGTCAAATAGTTCTTGTATTTGTTCACATTACCTTTATTCATTTTTATCATTGAATTTATTTTTTTTCCAATCTGCTTGGGCTTTAAACTTTGTGATTGATACTTTTCTTTTATGATCTTATAATTCATGTTCACTTTCCATATGGGAAACATTGAGTGTTTTAATTAATTTTATTTTAAGATTAAAGTCAATTTTTATGGCATTTCCCCATTGTTCCATTATGCTAATTTCAAATTTAAGTTCCCTAATAAAACTAAAAACTAAAAAAATTCATAAGTGGAAAAGAAAAAATAATAACAATAAAGAATTTTGTCAAAACCTAAGTATTTTATCCTTCTTCTTACTCATTCCCACTCAAGTACTCATAGTGAGGAACACATAAGGGAAGTTGAGGACCTATTGGGCTCTAAACTCAAGACCAATCCCACTTTGCCTCTTGCTTAGCCCATAAAAGAGATTGCTAGTTTTGCTTAAGTCATATGGTTTGAGCAACACTCTCTTGACTGATCTAGCATGCTTTTAAGGTTTCTATTCTAAGTTTGGAATATTCTTGGATATTTAATTTCTACATTTCCACTCTCATTCTATAAGATATGGAAATTTTATTGAGACTGGGATCAATAATTCTTGAGTCCATTCATTCTTCTTTCTTCCATCTCCATACTACTTTCTTGAGTCCTTTCACCTCACATTGTTGATAAATATTATGATTGAGTATCGAATGTTGCTTCCATGTGTTCATGTCACTCATTGTCCCAAAACATTGTGATAATAAAGCACTAGAGAAGTGAAAGCCCCCCCCCCAGTCCTTATGGTGTGAATTTGATATCCTCAAATTTTGTATTTACAACTCTAAAATAAAGTTGAAACTCTTTTAGCGACAAACTTTTTGTTGTGGATGAGTTTAATGGTTTGAAGTGGAACTTTGTAATTTGATTGTCCTTGGTTATATCACCTACACAATAAATTTTTTATTTTACTTATGTGACTTCATGTTCATTGGATTGAAGGCATTGATACAAAAAATACACAAAAATAACAATTCATTTCACATTCTTTGAGTGTTTTGCTTGCAAATTTTCAACTTTTGTCACATATCTAAAGTAGATCTTTCCCACTTATGAAGAGAAAACATTGATTTTATATTCTAACAAATAATTCAGAGGTTTACTTCTTGTTCTGAGGTGTTTAATAGAATAAATCTGAACAATTTGGAGACTTTGGAAAGTATAATTTCATATTTTAAATTTTTGTAAGGTGCAATTGGATATTTTTACCTTAGATCACTTGGGATGCCCCCTTCATGCTAGAAATCACTAACCCAAAGCAAGAGAGATCGTGTAAGGTGAAATTGGCACTTTCTCTATGTTCTTTCAATCCCCTTTGGATTGAATTCTCCAAGCACAATTTTGAGTGAGACCATGATATCAAGATGATGTTGAACATGCACAGAGAGACGAGTCTTCTCAAACCTAGAGAAATGCCAATTTTTGTGGTGTTTCAAGAAGTTGTTTAGATATGTTGCCTTGAGGGAAGGAATGATGGTAGATGATGACAAGGTAGAGGTAATCAAATACCTAGAACCTCAAACTAACCTATAAATGGCTAAGTCATTTGTAGGACACATAATTATTATTAAAATTTTGTTGAAGGATATGCATGGATAGCATACCCAATGGAGATGCCCCTAAAGAAGAAAACTATTTCTTAGGATAAACAAGTGGCAATTGATCTTTGAGACACCGAAAGGCAATATCATGAATGCATTGATTTTAAGATTCCTAAATTGGACCAAGCCTTTTCATGTACATTTAAATGCTATGGGGATCATTATCAAAGTTGTCCTCACACAACATAGAAATAAGGAAATCGATCATACAATCTACTTTGCACACCAAAAATCATCACCTGCTAAGAAAAACTACAATACTACAAAAGAATATGCTTTAGGTTCCATATAAAAGTTTCACATTATTTGTTGGCTAATAAGTTTAAAATTATGTGGATTATTAAGCAATGAAAAACATGGTCAACAAACTTATATAATTGAAAAGGATTAGTTGATGGTTGGTGTTGTTACAAGAATACAACTTCGATATTTTTGTCAACTCACCAAAATACCAACCTAGATCTCATCCTTTGTCTTAGGTGGATAATGGAGAACCCAAAATAAAAGGGGAAGGGGACTTCCTACATCCCAATGTGTTCAATATACAAGTTGTGCTAGGTTACCTAGAAGATGTCAAGTTTTTTGTACATTAAGGATAGGCACCAAAAATAATGAAACAAAGCTCAAAGGCAAATCCTTTTTCAGAAAGTGCATTTAAGATCTTAGCAGGGAATTCATAAGAATCGGGTGGATGGAATATTGAGTCAATATGTATCACCATTGAAAACATAACTAGTAAGGGAATCCCACTCAGATATTGTTGGAGTTCACTTCTCCTTGACAAGGAATGCCCCCCAAAATAATAGGAGTGTGGTGGCCAATGATTTTAAAAGATTTCTTTAAAAGGCTAAATAAGTGTGAACAATTCTAGAAAGTTGGTACCAAACCGTGGAGAAAATACTATAATGAGATTCATTGGATCCTTGCAATGCATCATTTTGAACATTGGGTGATAGATTTTATTGAAACTTTTGTACCAACAAAGAAGACACAATTCATGTATGCTACTGCGGCCACCAATATGTTCACAAAGTGTGCAAATGAGAGGGAAGTTACAATGATAACCTCACAGGGAACTGTGAAATTATTGTTTGAGGATGTGATTTATAGGTTTAGTTCTCTGATATAGTCACCTTTGATCAAGATGCTCATTTTACCACAAAGACAATTGAGAACATGATGGATCTTTTCAATATTATGCATAACAAGTGTAGTCCATACTACTCTAGAGCAAATGGCTAGGTGGAAAGCAACAATAAAGTTATGGTGTTTATACTCACAAATTATTTGTAAACTGTTATGGATATTCCACTAGGATATTTCATCATGATAGATCTTATAATATTTTGCAATCCCTTATTATGCAATGTTTTACTTTATATTGCAGATCTAATATTACTAGCTTAACACACAAATTACTGAAATAAGTTGGAACTAAAATGAAATAAGCTAAGAAAACAACACAGAATCCTCACAATGAACACATGATGTAGCATAGGAAAACTCGATACGAGAAAAACTCAACTAAAAGGTGAAAACTTGATACGGGAAAAAAACAACTAGAAGGTGAGACTTATGCCTTGTTTTTTTCTTCTTAATTATGAAATGCAAATACAAAGAAATACCACCCACTATGAATTTGCCATGGACACTGTGACAAGAATGGATACTATATGATCTCCTACTTCCTCTATTGTTCTTCAATATTCCTCTCCTAGATACTGTGTTCAACTATGTGACAATAAATAATACAATAATAATGGAACCTCTTCATTTCCTAGAGGCTCGGTATTTAACATGTCCTGATAGTCGTCCAAGGTTGGGGTTTTGGAACCTCTAGAATATTATTGAATGTCCACACATTACTAGCTCCATGTATGAGCAAGGTGAGTTGGTGTGACATGCACTTGGTATCATGGCGATCAACAAGATAGGTCAACTTCTGGGAGGAATAACTTCCACATAGAAACTCCAATTGAGGTGATCTTCACGTTGTTGGAAAGTTATCAATGTGTTGTACAACATCGAGAAGCTGGGAAATTTGCTTGGAATTTTTTCCCCAAAAACAACCGTTTAAGGCCTCAAATGGGATTCGAAAGGTTCTCGACCCCAAATCACCAAAGCAGGACCATCTCCTAAAATGAGCCATGTTATTTCCTAAACTAGCACCATAGTGGAAATTCCAACCACAAGTACTACCTTGGGGAAACAAGATGGGAATTGCACCATTGTCACCTCAATACAATATCCCCTTCACTTTAGGCTATCTCAATACAATATCCCCTTCACCGTGAACTTTGCATTAGAGTAGGAAAGAAATCCAAATTATGATTTTTCTTTGATTTTCCCTTATATTTCTCTCTAAACAAAATAAAAGATTTTGAATTTTGGAGTTTTATGGTTGGTTTTTGGGAGAATACAAGTGCCTTATTCCAACTAGAGATTATCGGGTCAAGAAGTATGCCCCTCTTATAATTGATCTATATTATCTTAATGGATTAGGGATAAGAGACTAGAACCCTATGGGTAAAATAGTCTCCTATCTAATCAAGATAAGTTAGCTAGACCAAGACCCTATAAGAAGCGTGATCCAGATTTAGGAGAGGAACGAACTAATTAAAGGATTGAATACAATAAACATAGAGATAGGAAGAATAACACAAATATCCAATGAACAATATCTTCTATTAAATAATGAAATAGGCTGAAACTATAAAACTGCAAAACTGAAACTTGCTCGAATGGTGGTAGCTATCTCTGAGAAGAGATGTGGCTTCTACGCGCTTCCGTCTGAGTAGAATGGATTACAATGAGGATCCATATGCATTTTTTATATTACTCATGAATTCCAAAACCCTAGACATCCAAAAACCTAACCCTAGAAGGTGAAATGCTAAAATTTATGTGGGCCCTATAGGTAAGTTGGTGTAGTTTGGTACCTCAACTTCCTAGGGCCGTAACTTTTTCATACGACCTTATTTTTAGGTGCGTGATAGCCCATTGGAAAGGTATTTTAGAGAAATACACATTCCACCATGAGACACTGACTCTATCTATATTCTAAGTGTGGCAAGTCAAAAAAACAACGTTTAGGGGCCCAAACCAGCCCTGGAAGTACAACAAGATGTGTTGACATGAAAACATACAAAATAAACCAGTTGGATTAGGCGAGAGGCCACATGTATCCACCTGGAGAGTGTGTGAGGCTTCAGACAGCCCCAGAAGTGTAGAACTCACAATTATAAAGCAGTATAGAAAGACGTGTTGGATAAAAAATGGAAACGAGGAGCTAGTTGGAATAGGTGGGTGGCCACCAATATCCACTTGGAGAAATCCTCCCCCCTTAGGAAGAAATGGTCTCCATTGCATTGATTTCCCCCATCAGGTGAGGAAACTTCTGTTGGATTTGGCCCCGGGTGAGCCACTTTCCTTGGTGTAGGAGTTGGCCTGCCTTGACAACCCGATAAAGTTGGATCCATTTTTGGCAAGTTCCCTTGACCTGTGTGTCCACTATCTGATCGATGGATGCTTGTTACATGCAGTCAGGGTTTAGCTCTGTCAATGTCAGTTGTTCGGCGATCTCAGAGGTGTCCAATAATGGTGGAAAATATGGCCAAAGGAGGTCCACATTGAATACTGGATGCAGACCAAGGAAGGGTGGAGTGTTGAGCTCAAAATCATTGCTACCCACAACCTTGGTGATAGTGTAAGGCCCATAACGAAGTGGGCGAAGCTTCTGATGGGTTCCGGTGAGACACTCCTACAAATGTAACCAGACTTTGTCGCCAACCTAAAATTGGTGTGGTACCTTGTGTTTATCATGGCGTTGCTTGTACTTAGCATTGGATTTCTACAAAATCGCTTGGACCTATTGGCGGATGTGTTGAATCCGCTCAATGAATATGGTGGCTTTTTCGATCACAGACTGATTAGGGGAATATTTTTTCTATGCGGTGGAAAGAGGAAGTGAAACATCAATGGGTCCCAAGGGTTGGAATCCCAGACCCACCTGAAATGGGCTATGGCCAGTGGAACTATGGAGAGCCCTGTTGTAACTGTGTTGGACATATGGGAGACTCTCATCCCATGAATGGGGATGCTTATAATTGTACATGCGCAGGATGTGAACAATCATCTGATTGATGAACTCGATTTGGCCATCGGTTTGGGAGTGGAAAGAAGTGGATTTTGTGAGCTTGGTGCCCGACAGAGACCAAAGACTCAACCAAAAGGTGTTGAGGAACCTGTTGTCTCTGTCATAGATGATGGTCTGTGGTATCCCAAAGTGAATCCAAACTCATTCGAAGAAGAGTGTGGTAGTGTCTTTCGCTGTGACATTCTTCTTACAGGCGGTGAGGATGGCCATCTTCGAAAACCGATCAACGACCACAAACACGTAATCATTTTCGTGCTTGGTGGACAGAAAACCAGACATGTAATCCATGGAGATGGATTCCCACGGCTTCTCAGGAATAGGAAGAGGGGTGTATAAGCCTTTCTTCTTGATGGTTGGCTTGGAAATGGCACAGGAAGTGCAAGATATGATATACTTGTTGGCGTCATGTCGAAGTTTTGGCCAATAAATTCTTTTCTGAAGAACGGCCACATTTATCACTACGCCAAAATTTCATGCCACCCGACTATAGTGGGCTTCCCAAATCATCTTTGCACGCTCGCTTGTAGGAACATAGAGATGGCCCAAGTGGCATAAGAGTTCATCTTGAATGTGAAAATCAGTGGCAATGGTGCATGTACCCAAGAGATGATATGTGGTGGCGAAGTCTGGATCTTGCTGGTAAAGTTGGGGCCACTCCGATGTTTCATTTCCATGGGAATGGAGCACAATGGTGAGTGCAGCCACAGGAGGCCGACTGAGGCAGTCAGCGACACGATTGAAGATACATGTCTTATACTTGATGTTGATATGGAAATTTTGTAGGTAGATGGACCACTTATGATGGCGTTCATTCTACAATTTCCCCTGTGTCTGTATGAACTACAGAGGCTTGTGATCAGTGTGTATGATTGTCTCTTTCCCCATAATGTAATGTTTCCATTGACGGCAAGCTTGTACAATGGAATACATTTCCTTATCATAGGTGGGGTATTTTCTGAAAATATCGGAGAGTGTCTCACTATGGTATGCCATCAGATGCCCGTGTTGAGTGAGAACTACACCCACAGCATAGTCAAATGCATCAGTCTCAATCTTGAATGGTTGTTGTAGATCGGGCAAGGAGAGTACCGGAGTTGAGCATAAACAATGTTTTAGATATTTGAATGCTCGTTCTTGCTCCTTCCCCCACACAAAATTGTTCCTACCACCGCCCTTGGTCACCCGGCTGAGGGCCCAGGCAATATGGGAGAATTCCAACACGAACTGTCGGTAAAAATTGGCTAATCCCAAGAAGCTCTAAAGCTCGGTCAGTGTGGTTGGGGCTAGCCAGTCACGGATGACTTGGATCTTAGCTGGATCAACATGTACCCCATGCTCATCAACAATGTATCCTAGGTGTTGGACCATGTTCATGCCAAAAGATCATTTTTCCAACTTTGCGTAAAGCTTGTGTTGTCGCAGAGTGTTAAAAACCTGTTGAATATGCCGCATGTTCTCCTCCCACATTCTGTTGAAGATGAGGATGTCATCCAAATATACTACCACAAAGAAGTTGGTGAAGGGTCTCAATACATCGTCCATCAACCTCATGAAAGTGGCTGGTGCATTTTTTAGGACAAAGGGCATGACTATCCATTCATAGAGACCTTCTTTAGACTTGAAGGTTGTCTTCCAGACATCAGTTGGTTCGATGGGAACCTGGTGGTAACGAGACTTCAGGTCATTCTTGTTGAATAAATTTTCCCCCTTGATTTGGTCAAGAAGGTCATCAATCCTGGGAATGGGGTAGTAGTTCATGATTGTGATTTTGTTTAAGGCTCTGTAATCAATGCAGAGTCGCCAAGTCCCATCCTTCTTCTACACCAGTACAATCGAGCATCCGCAAGGGGAGGAGTTGGGTCTGATGTGACCCTTTTGAAGAATCTCTTGGATCTGACACATGATTTTGTCATTCTCCATCATCGAGCGTTGATAGACTGGCCCATTAGGTAGAGGTGCGTCAGGGATCAGATCAATTGGATGCTTGACTTGGCAGTGTGTCGGTACCCCTGTAGGTGAGACGAAGATGTCTTTGTATTCTTCCATGATCCTGTCCACTTGTTTTTGTTGCAAAGAGAGGCATTATGTAGAGGCCACGGATGTGGCGGAGACCTTCTACTTACTGTGAGCATGGATCACAAAGAAGACAAACTTCTCAGTCTGGGAAATGACCTTACTACATTGCTTAGCAGAGATTAAAGAAATAACAGTAGGCGGTGCTACCTTTCGGATCTTGTACAATTGTCTACCCAAAGTAATAATAACACTGCGGGGTCTAGACTCATACACAGCATGACGTTTCCACAAATATGGTTGTCCTAAAAGAAAATCACAAACTTCAAGGGTAGAAATATCACATGGTACTTCATCTTTGAAATGCTTGATGTCGTAGGGAAGATGTCACTGTTGGTTGACACAAAGATATCTCCCTTGACGAAGCCAACCGATGGTGTAGGGCTGCGAGTGTGGTGTCATTGGCAGGTTTATTTGCTTGATGACCTCTCCTGAAATCAAGTTCTTCTGAATACCATTGTCGACAATGAAATGAATCGGAACCCCCTTGACCCACATCTGTGAGTGAAAGAGGCATTCCCCTTCCTCTGGTTCTTCTGGTTCGCTTAGCTGGACTTTGGTGGTAGAGACCATGGCATTGGGTTCAACATCGATAATCTACTTCCCTCCTTCAGGATTTGACTCGAAATCAGAATCGGCCTATGACTCGAAATCCTTCATCTCGGCCATGAGGGACTGCTTGGAGTGACATTCGTCGGTGTTGTGCCAAGGAATTTGATGGTACTCACACCATTTTCTCGTGTCCTTCTTCATATTCTCATTGCCCTTCTTGTGTTGTGGCTTGGACGGATTGTCCTGAGCGCGGCCATATCAACTTGGTCCCTTGTTGTGTGGGTTGGGGTTTCCTTTGCCCTGCTTCAAATGTGAGGGGTTTGTAGATCCAAACTCTCGTCGTTTCTCCTTAAATTTTTCTCGATCTTCACGGCATATCTATAAGTCGTGCCCAAAGAGGTGATTTCCAAGAACTCCATTTCTATTTGGATGTATCTATGCAAAAAACCGCGGTATTTGATCACCAGATGATGCTCAGAATCTTTGATACCCAATTTGGTGCATAGGGTATGGAAAATATTGGTGAAGTCTGGTATTGTCTGGTCCCTTTCTTGACGTACAATGGTCCATCTGGTGTACTAGTCCTTGTAGCTTCCAATAGGGTAGTATTGTTCTTTAATGGCATCCCGGAAGGAATCCCATGTAGGGGCCACCACAAAAATTTCAAATTCCTCCATGGACCTTTTCTCAAAGTAAGTATCCCACCAGTATTTAACATGGGGAACGGCCTTGAGGAGTGAAAAAGTGATCTTTTCCTTATCGGAAAAATTGTGGACCAAAAAATATCTTTCGAGCAGATTTAACCATTTATCTACAAAATTTGCATCTATCAGTCCTTCAAATAATGGAATATCAAAATTTACCTATACCTTCAAGGGGATTGCATGGTCGCTTGATGAATATGCTTCTCCCGTGGGAAACTGTTGAAGGATCTGGGTGAAGTTTTCCATCATTTCATTCCTTTGTCGTGTGAGGGATTCCTTGAGCAACATTTTAATAGGATCTCCTACTCCATCACCTTTCTTTTCATCTCCCATGGGTGGTTTTTGAACTCGGCACAGTCGATCTAGTAATGGATCGATTGGTTCGAGGCCCAACTTCTTGTACCAAGACCTTGTCGGAGACGTGCACGAAGAAAAATAAATGAAGAGCATATCGCTCTGATACCACTGATCTGGATTTAGGAGCGAAACGAACTGATTAACAAACTGAATACAATAAACACAAAGATAGGAAGACTAAAACAAATATACAGTGAACAATATCTTCTATTAAATAATGAAATAGGTTGAAACTGTAAAACTTCATAACCGAAACTTGCTCGAATGGTGGTAGTTATCTCTTAGAAGATATGTGGCTACTATATGCATCTGTCTAAGAATAATGGATTAAAATGAGGCTCCATAGGCCTTTTTTATATTACACATGAATACCAAAACCCTAGACATCCAAAAACCTAACCCTAGAAGGTGAAACGCCAAAAGTTATGTGGGCCCTATAGGTAAGTTGGTGTAGTTTGGTACCTCAACTTCCTAGAGCCATAACTTTTGCATACGACCTTTGTTTTATGCATGTGATATCTCGTTGCAAAGGCATTTTAGAGAACTACACATTTCATCATCGGTCTTTGAATTCATCTACATTTTGACTGTGGTGAGTCAAAAAACAACATTTAGGGGCCCAAAACAACCATGGAAGTACAACAAGATGTTCTAACATGAAAAAATAAAAAATAATCAAGTTGGATTAGGCGATAAGCCACCCATATACACCCGGAGAGTGTGTGAGGCTTCAGACAGCCCCAGAAGTGTAGAGTCACAATTATAAAGCAGTACAGAAAGATGTGTTGTATCAAAAACAGACACGAGGAGCCAATTGGAATAGGTGGGTGGCCACCAATATCCACCTGGATCAAAGAGGCTCCCAAAGGAAGCACCTTCACCAATAATATCCATTTTAGGTTGAATAAAGTACTAAATACCCTTTCCAAGGAACCAAAGGAAAAAAAAACAAGGAATTGAGAAATTAACAAGCTAACAAAGGAAGAAAGAAGGGATAAACCCTAAAACATATTCCTTACAAGTGGTAGTCTTACCCTCTAAATGGATTGATCTTGAAATCTTGTAGTATTTTTGAGAAAACACACAAATATTTGATGCACCAAAAATAAGCCAAGAGAGAGAGAGAGCTCCAAGGATTGACACCAAAACCTCAATAGGTAGATCTTCAAAATAATTGTATTCCCAAAGAAGTAGCCAACAACAACAAGAATTTGGAATGAGAGGAGAGTCTTTATTTATAGTGGAGGCTTCTACATCCTTCTCATTCTTTATTATTTTTTATCTCCTAAAATATAGCCTAGGAGAATCAAAAAAACGGATATGTCTTCTAATTAACCTAAAGAGACCAAGTCATGATACAATAAAGATGTGCCACATGTACAATGAGCCCTTAAAGAGAGGAGGTTTTCCAACTAAATGAGGTTGACTAGGGTCCAATTATGCTCAACGTCTCTCCCAATTATAAGGGTAGACCCTCAAATCATGGTACAATGTTCCTCCAATGAGGAAATGTCCAAAATAAGCCAACGTCTAGCCTCAAATCGAGGAATGTCCATACATGTAAGGTCTCTAAGGTCCAAAATATAGGATGGCTCATCTAATCAAGCTCAAAATTCAAAGTGTGAGGTCTCCAAGGTGAAGGAATGTCCTCATGTGATGCAAGTAACCTCCACAAGTCATGGAATGACCCCCTCAAAGTCAAATGGTGTCCACACAAGCTAAAACGACTAGTAGAAAAGTGCTCCAAAGGGGTTAGCCCTCAAATCAAGTGAATGATGTATCCAAAAATGATGGAGGAGAGCACTCAATGATCTAGGACATGGCATGTCAAGAGGTGATCCATGCATGTAGAAATATCCCCAAAGTGCCTCGAACGATGTGATCAGTTCCTTGGGATCCATGAATTGCCTCAAGATATGTGAAACTTCCCCATAAAACATGAAACTACATGAGAAACTGTAGAATCATATCCAAAAGTACATGGTGAAAGTGTGGCAAATACATAAGAGGTGATCCATGCTTAGGCATAAGATAAGTGTTCTTCCATAGGTATGAAAATATGAGAAAAACCTTTAGATAGAGTGAACTGGGACAACCTAGGGGCTCTCTAGGTCATGTGTCCTAGTAGATCCATCCCAAGACCCCCACATACCTACCAAGGTCATAAATGATCGACACTTGACAATTTTAATGATCTCCAACGGATAGTCAACTAACCTATAAGAGAAACGAATATCTTGAAATGGGGACTAAGAGGATGGGCCATGACCCACCACAAAGGGTTAAGAGCTACCACCTAGGTGAAAAAAATTTACACAATAATCTAAGCATGGTCTAGTACAATACAATAAGTACAAAAAGTTCACACTTTTGGTTGATCAAGTATACAATAGTACAAAGCATCATGGTGGCACACCTGATCATGGTACTTTGAGCTCTAACATCATAAATATAGGCACAAGCTCTCCTCATATGATAGGTCACATTTGGAAAAAAAATATGAGGTGCGCTAAAGTGAATATGAGGTGTAACAAATGGCTCCAACTCAAGCACATGTTCTCATCTCGAGAGTGCATGAAAACTCCAAAATCTGCAAAATACTTGTTAAGTTGAAACATTCTCACTAGACGGATGTCAAATATGGGAGGGGTGAAAACACAAGTTCCTTGCCCCTTCCCTAACATATAAATAAATCCATGTGTAAATGAAATGGAACCAAAGAAAAGTTAGTAGCACCATATCTCAAAGAAAATATATAACATGTGAGCATCATCTTACTTTATTCTAAAAGAAAAAGAAAATGCAGAAATCAATAAAGTAAATGAAACACACAAGTAATTCAAAGGTTAAGAAACTTATTATCTTACAACGATGCCCCATGACATCAAATATTGTATTCATATAACATCTTCAGAACTTTCCCATTTGCAAGAAAAGGCAACCTTTCACTATCCAAATGACTAAGATATAAATAAATATTACTTGCAATGTCATCAATTTTATAAGGTCCCAACCAAAGGCTTTTGAACTTACCATGTTTACATGCCTTTTCAATCCTCTTGTTCCGCATGAAAATAAGGTTGTCTTTCTATAAATTCATCTAGTGAGACTTCTTGTTGAACTTTGTCTTTATCTTTTCTTGATTCTTTTCTATACGATCAAAGGTGTGTCTTTGATTCTCATCAAGCTCAATAAGCTAGTTGATTCTACTATGAACTACAGTTTTATTGGATGAAAATTGTTGAATTATCCTGTAGATCGTGATCTTCAAATGAACTTGCAAGGTTACCTATATCTTGTAGACTAGCTCAAATGAGCTCTTTCCAATGGAATATTTCTTGGTGATTCTATCAACCCATAGAGCATACTTGGTATTGTTATCCCAACTTTTCTTGTTATACCCCACTGTATTGCTAATGATTGTCATCAAGTTTTTATTGCATGACTCCACAAGACCATTTCATTGAGGGTAACAGTTGGAGGAATGTGATAGGGAAATGCCATATTTTAAACAAAATGTTGATAACTTTGAAGAACCAAAATATTTGGCATTATCAACGATGATCTTCGTTGGCACTCCAAAACACTTGATGATCTTCTCTTCTAAAAACTCCACGACTAGCCTATGAATGGCCCTCTTGGTTGTTATGGATTCAACCCACTTCATGAAGTAATCAATGGCCATGAGGATCCATTTATGCCCATTGATGGAATTATCTTTGAATTCTCTGATAAAGTTAATGCCTCATTGTTGTAAGGAAACTTCCACTATGACTGGATGTAAAGGTGTTGATATTTTGATGTAACTATGGAATATATTCTTTTGTATTTGTATTGGTCAAACCTCGAGAAGGTTATTGTAAACTTATTGTATAAATCGACTCAAAATAAATTATTATTTTATTTTTATCCTTATTGTAAAAGTCAAAATGACCCCTCTTAGGGTTGTGTCTTTTCGGGAGTCAAGATATGTGTATAAATAGAGGTCTAGTTCCTCTCATTTGCACACACACACACCTTTCCTTCTCTTGTATATTTGGAGCATAACAAAGGAGTTCTAGCACATGAGGTCTTGGTTTCTTGGTCTTTGTTATCTTGGTATATTTGTGGAGAGCTATAATGTGACATTGTACTGGTTGAAGGAATCTATACTAAAGAATTGGTTGTTGGGTTTTGTCCCCCGCGAGGGTTTCCCAGGATATATCTTGTGTTCTATGATTGTTTATCTTTCAGTGATCCTATTACATACAATTGTTAATGAATGTTAAAGAATATAACTGTAACTTCTAAAATTCTAACATGGTATTAGAGCAGGCCTAAATAGAAGACAATTCACAGATCTAGAAGACAAAAGAAGACGTTTTTTTTATAGGAGTGGTTGTCGGACAAGACAAGACCACCAGCAAGTGCGCCCTAGTGGAGCACATCTTTTCCCTGGATCATATCTTCAGAATCCATAATTTGTGATTTAGGGGCAGGATGACTACTGAAACCAAGATTGATGAGAAGTTGGAGGAAGCTGACAAATTCATATCCTAGAGGTACAGAGTATCCCTCCTCCTAGAAGAACATTATATAGAGAAGTTCACTAAAGAAGAGGTTTCAAAACCATAGGGAGATGAGGCTAAAGAAAAACACAAGAAGGATATGGTCAAAGAAAAGAGGATGATTGCAGACTCCATTAAGGACCATATTATTCATCATATATATTCATTATCCACTCCAAAAGAAATGATGGATGCCTTAACCCGACTGTTTGAAGGAAACAACATCAACCGAATAATGAGCTTGAGAACTTAGTTAAAGAACGTGAGGATTCTTAATTCATAAATCATACACTCTTACTTCTCAAGAGTGAACCAGATCAAGGAGCATATAGAAGCCATTGGTGATACAGTGAATGGAGAATAAACGGTGATGAACACCTTGAATGGCCTCGAAAAATCCCATGAAGATGAAGGAAGTTCTCTATGTTCCTGGATTGAAGAATAACCTTCTCTCAACTTCAGCATTGGATGAAATGTTGGATTACTAAGAGGGTGGGTGAATCAGTAATGAACAATTATACCATTGTTAATCCTTTTAATAACTTCCAATTACAATGTGTGTTCTTTTTCTTTCTGAATAATGTTCAATGGTTTATCTTTATCATTCAATACATCATCAAAATTATATCAAAGAATCATGTAATCATTATTAGTACATAATAAACAATGATACACACATCCACACAATCACAGTACACCAATATTTTAGGTGGAAACCCAATTCGGGAGAAAACCACAGAATGATTTTCTAATATGTCAATAGAATTACATTCATCAAAAGCTCCAACTTCCTTATTTTCTAGTTGCAACTGGAAGGAGGCTCCAACCCCCTAGTTTTTAGGCTACAATCTAAGGGAAGCTCCAACTCCCCAATTCTCTGACTCCGACCA
>ML776570.1:1228843-1246314 GCA_009831015.1 Picea engelmannii
ACAGAAGTAAGGCCCAAGGCTCCTGCTTAGACAGAAAGGAACTAAGTGCTTTATTCTCTGCTAGGTAGAGTTTATTATTGTTTCTGCATTATTGTTTTCATGAAAGAGTGTTGGTACTGAATCTCTGTTTGAGAATAAGGGTCATGTTCTCTGATTACAAGATAGTTGCTCTTTCCCATTGCAATGATACTTTAAAATGTAATCCAGGATTCTTAAATTGAACTATAAGGAATTGCAATTAGGGAGATTTCTTTCCTGTGATTTAATTCAGAACTTCAGTTCACTTCAGCAAGTATAGATAGAATGATTTCTTTACTACAACACTAAGTACTTTTGGAATTGAGCATATACAGTGCGTGGCTATCTTTGAAACAAAAGACTTCCCTGGGTTGATAATTTATGTTTCACTTGGTTGTTTGAATTTAATTAAGCAATTATAGTGACCAACAATCACGTCAGCATTAAAATCCATCATCTGTGAACCGGAAAAGGTTAATACTAATCATGCAAGCAAACTTGGTGAGATCATCGTAAAATGTACAAAGAAGGACAAATGCTAGCAAATTAATTTCAAAAATAAAGTGAATTCGTACCTGTTGTCTTTGCATGCTGGACTCTTTGTAGCATGAAGTGATTTAAGAAAAACAAATGAGTGTAAATCGTAAAACATGTTTTGATTATTGTTTTCGGGAATTTATTGAAATGTTCATTTGCAATTTATAATGTTTTGATTTGTTTTTCTTTATTTTCATGGTTTTAGAATTTTTATGGTTTATGTTTTATTCCGATAATACACACCAAAAGAAAAATGCAAAAAATATGTTAAAGGAAAACAACAAACAAGAGTAGCTTCATCAAATTTTCCATGCACATAAGTAACCGTTGCTAATACCTGTCATTAATTTTTATTTTTATTTTTTTAATTGTGCAAGAGTATGATCCTCGTGAAATTGCCGCATTAGTTGCAAGTGTATTTCTTGCATGATCAGATCCATTCATTGTCAAATATAATTGAGAGCATACAATTTTGGTGCAACAAATAACAACCAGGAAGCAAACACAAACATTCATCCTCAATAGAACAACATACTACCTAAAAACACATTGATCATGGATGTCGAAAGCACAAATATGTCATGAAAATTTTATCGTCGTCAACCTCCAAGTTGTTCCATTCTTCCACCAAAAGTTGACACTTGTCTTCATGCATGACCTAAAATGATCAATAAACAATCAAAACTTGGTTTGTGTACTAGGTTTCCTTTTAGATAGACAGCATTGAGATTGGCTGCACAAGGCCAGAACCAAATCAAAATATTCATGTTGATTAGTGCACATGCATCACATTGGGAACTGAATGATATTTATTAATTGGCAGGATGGAAGACATTGTCTTTCAATCCTCCCAGGTAGCATGACCCTTTTGAAACGTGTAAAGCATGAAAATATGTGAATTTCAATTTTCAAGAGAAATCCATATTGACAACATAAAAACTTCAATGAGAAAATTCTCGTCCAGGCTGAAAGTATTCGGCCACTGACAATGGCTTAGGACCACCAAACAAATCAATTAGAAATATTCCCTCAATAACCAGCTTAAAATATTGGAAGTTATGATCCTTCGGCCAATCAGTCATCTCACTGTGCTTTGAATATAGAGCCTGGGCAGCAAAATCTGCTTCTGGGTCATTCCTGTTAATTTGCTTCAGCTTTCCTTTCTGGGTAAGCTTTGAACAGGTTGGATTCTCAGGATTTGTATGTCCACATGTGCCAAGAGGACCTTCACTGATAGTGAAAGAACAACGAGAATCCTTTATCACAAGTGATGAATATGAGGATCATTGAATAATTGCATGGTACCTAGTCTCTTCTTGGGTTGTCGATGATGACAAAGCCACAGAGAATATTGCTCAAAACTTGTCATGGCAAATCTTTAAACAATCGTTGACATTCTGAATAACAAATCCGTGTTGATCCCTCTCCATTAGACTCACCCTTTAAAGTTTTATCCAAGAATGCCACTTTTATCGACCTGCGACCTCTACGGAATGGCTATTATAGATACATGTCTTAGGAAGTTCCTTCCACGGGTAAGGGCCTCTCCTTACGAACGTCGGGTTCTCTTTGTATGCATAAAGGGTTGTTGATATTCTGAGCAGGAGAAAATGTTGGTAGGTGGAAAATAAATTGCCAATAACTATCAAATCTAGAATATGAGTCTTGAAAACTTAGTTCCAATTATTCCTCTGATCAAAAGTGATCCCCTCGACCTCTAAAATCAAAATAATTAATTTTACTCAATATATTTTATTTCAAAATTTTAAATAAAAAATAATTTATTTTATTTTATAAATTCCATAGAAAGTCATCTAATGGTAATCATCACTGATGATTGGAAAACTAGAAACATACATTCATGATCTCTGTACGTTTCAATCATTGTCAGGTTCCTTTATTTGATGTCAGGTTAGAAATACGCACCAGGTCGGTGGAAAACTAGGGTTTTGAAAATTCAAGAATTTTGGTTTATTCAAGAGGGAAGCCACGAATAGCACAGATGCAGAACGGTCTTACTTAGGTAGTATTTGTATGCACTGGGTCTCAGATCTTACGCTTATGACGGATGGGGATTGAGAAATTCTCGTGATATTGACATTGGCATTTTGCCGAGTACGCAAGTAGATTCTACCCCTCCAATCAATTTGTTCTAACCCAGGTTCAGATCGCAGATGTTGGACTATATATTTTACACAGCCTCTGCATTGAATGTGCTATATTTCAGTAAGTAATAATAAGTTCCCAGTCCCTATAATCGGAAGATGATTTATATTATTTGTTTGTTTCAGGTAGACACAGACTGATAGATAGTAATCGAACTATTGCATCAACACCATTGAAAATAAACGAAGACCAAATAGATGTTTATGACCACAAGTTTGAGTTCGAGGTGACCAGGCACCATTGTGCAATGCAACCGTGGATTTTGGATGGGAGAGTGAACATAGAGGAAGAGATGGAGACTCTGCAGTTCATGCTGACTATGAAAAGTGTGGAGTAGGATATGGAGAGGTGGCCCAAGCAGAGGAAAAACAATAGAAGCATCAAGGGAAGCAAATGTTGTCGGTAGAAGGTGTTGTAAGTGGCGACCAAAGGAAACGAGCAAGGATCAGTACTTTGGAGGATACAGCATATTAATCTACAGAGTCATATGAGTCAGGGATGCATAGAAGGAAGGGACTGTCCTCTTGTGAACAAACCGAGGATATCATCCTCATTCATACGGGCACTGACACATCTTTGCTATCTTCAAAGTCTATCTAGAGATGATTTTCCTTGTTTCCATGCCCGCCATGTAAGCAGCTATGCATCTCACTGCCCTCAAAGAAATGATTTAAAAAGAAACACTTGTCGATCTATCCAAGCAATTGATCGTTGAGTTATAGTTTCCAGATTAATCTGAATTATATGTAGAAATTCAACCCGATTCAAGGAGATTTCAATTGACATCATTGTAGCTGAGTTTCCAGATTGTAACACATCCCTCTAAAGAAAAAAATAATAATTGAAAATCATTCCACTCTCCCTTCTAGAAATAGATCACCCGGGACGATCATTTTCAAAAATAGCCATTGGTGTTGGCTTGCTATGAATAAGGTCGTCAAGAATTTTTTTAAATCTTAACAAATACCCTTCCCTTTTTTTTCAAAAATAATCTGTCGTGATAATCATAGTCACGATTTTGATGTTAAACAATATTTAAGTGAAGGAAGCTAGAAATAACTATGTTGTTAAGATCTTGGCTCATATTTCTAAGTCAACAACCATGTAGTATCATAATCCATGATTTGAAGATTATATTGAATGAGAGAATCTCGGGAGTAAATCATAAATCCAAGTTCAAAAAGAATTATCTATAACCCAACACATAAAAATTTGCGCTTGGATTCTTATTCAGAATTGACTTTGGTTATTTTCTTGATAATGGCATGTTTTTGGAAGGATGTTTTTTTTCAAGGGATTGCAAGTGGCTGGAGTGCATGGATAGTGTAAATTGCATAAATGGTCTGGCCAAGGTATTTTTGTTTTTGTTTTATTGTTGTTACAGAGTTAATTTCTAGGGAGCTATAGGATGAAGGAAATTTGCGGAGGCTCGGCGTAATCAACGAACACACTGCGAAATGGATGCAGACAGTTGAAAACAAAAATCCCCAATGGAGTTGATTAATGAAGGACGTAGGCAAAGAGATGGCATCGTTGCGACTCAAATCAACGAGAAGATTGCAGGTGACACTGTTTCAACTATTGTTTTAGCTGGAAAATCTTCAAACAATTCATCCGCCTAAATTTTGCAAAGCAATTTTGTTTTATTCATCTAATGTTTTATTGTTTTTACCTATAGGTCGAGGATGAATGCGCAATTTTTTTTAGTTTTATATTTGTTTCTAAGAATTTAAACTGAAAAATGTAAATCAAATTGAATTTTTTTTTTTTTAAGCAAATGGAGACAAACGCATTAAAAATTGGAGACTAAAAAAATAGATTAGGCAATTGGACACTGTTTTATTTATTAACCTACCTACTCTATGCTAATTAGAAAAAATTGTTCTACGTCAAATTAGATTTCCAATGTAGCCATTCCCGTAATAGTAACAAAAATATATTCTCTCTCAATTTTTCAAATGAAAAGTGAAAATATGTAAAAAAAAGTAAATCTAGTTGTTGTAACTGTAAACTACCTAAATAAAAATAAAAACACTGATCTAATTGCATACTTGGAACCATTGCTCGATAAGGATTTCTTAGGCACAATTTCCCTCGCTCAGATCATGTTGTAACTCCTCTTCATCTTCCTCGATCTCCCATTCGAATAATTGTTCGCCATCGGATGCGTAGGAGTCTTCCGATGTTGAATCTTTGTTTGTTTCTGGAGGAGTAGTTGAACCTTTAATTCTTGTCAAGATCTCCTCTTCCAGGGAAGAGGAGATCCCGACTTCTGCTAGGATCTGAGTGAGTAGTCCCAAGATGAAACTCATTGTTAAACCATGTTGAAAAATGGGTTCTTACAACACCCAAAACTGAAATATGAAAAGCTTAAATGAAATTAAACTACTTATGCAAATAAAAACACTCTTGCTCAAACAACACACTCTTTCTGAAACACATAAAAAAATCACTCTTCACAGCTGCAGAAATCAAACACACTTGTATTAAAAGAAAAACACTTCTGCATAAAAGGGAGAGGACAACCTAACTTTGGAGCAACCCCACTAAAGTGGATGTGTGGGCTCTTCCCTCACGTCTTATCGTCTTCTCTTCTCCCTTAGGTCGTTCATAAAACCAATCCAAAAACCATTAAAGCAATCTAATTCAAATGCTACCTATTACCGTTTACAACTCCCCAACAACAGCGCCAAAATGTTGGTGCAATTATATGCATAATATATTACCAAACATAAATTATCAACCGGGATTCGTAATCAGTAGAGTTGGTGCACTATATGTGCCGACAACAGGTAGTTTATCTATGTCTGACAAGTATATCATAAAGAAGAGACATTTGAAACTCAACACTCTATTTTCACAATTCAAAGATAACACTCTCCACACATTTCAAAATTCAGAAAGCAAAACTCATAAATAAACAAAAACTCTTGCTCAGGTGATGGACCGATTCATTGATGGCTCATGAAAGGAAAAGATGAGCTTTGATTCTAACTCCTGGAGAAACTAAACTAACAAGTGGGATGCTCCATTAAAGCTCATGTATGGTGAAATATGGAGATCCAACTATTCCTGCATTGCCACACTTTGCAACAAATTCTAATAGTGAAATCAAAACAAAATAACATGAAATCAAAATAACAAGTACATGAAATGAAAATCTACACTAATAATTTACAATGAGCTTACCAAGCTGGATCGGTGGCCCTTGTTGATGCCAACATGGAAGCTTTTAGATCAACAGATGTTAACTTCTAAAAGACACAAGATCACTAAATTCAAACTTGCATTAATCTTCAACAAGTAGGTTTACAAAAAGAGTTTTTTCATGAATCCAATCTACATCATAACAACTCCCCCTCCCTCATGAAGAGAGGGCACTCTCTTTTATACATGAGAGCTTTGAAAAAAAGATAAGCATCTCATAATTACAGATCCACTTTTCTCTCAACCAATTTCCCATTATTACAAAATATGATCCCTTCAAATCCTCACACATATCTCTCATATATCTTGGATAAGATATGTTTATCCATATCTCCATGATCTTCTCCTTGGAATAGGCTTGAATTATCTCCTCAAATCTTGAAATGGTGGAGGAAGTATTCGAGAAGTCTTTTTTTTTAATTAATCCTTCACATATCCCTACACATGACAAAGCTCACACATTTTTGAGATATATATGAAAACATGTCAATTTTCTAATATTTAATCACAAATTCCCTTTTAATACTAAAATAAATGATTTGGCAAATAATAAGGTTAAACCCATATTTAATTATTAAAATGGTATTAATGAATGATTTATGGAGTGGTAGAATATGGATAAATGTGAAGAATGGTGAAAGGAAAAGAGGATGAAAATGCGACAATTCTGAGACTCAACAGGTTTGATGAATTTCCTTTAGCTTAATGATTTCTTCCTTGAGGGACTGGTTTTCCTTCCTTGCTTTGTTTAGTTCAGTAAAAGCATTTTTAAATTTTGCCAACATATCAACTTCACATTCTTCATCTTTTGAATCTGTCTGAAGTGATGAGCATATTTCATCAGTTCCCTAATCAACTTGTTCCGCCTTTGTAATTTGATGAGATCCTTTTGAATAGATACTTTCTAGCTTTTCCCAAATCTATTGGTTGATGAACATTTTTCCTCTTTGACCTTAGTTGAATCGCGTAAACTGTTCTGGATGAAATTCATTGCTAATTGGTTGTTCATTTTCAATTATTTCTTGGTTGTAGTCTTTTCTTTCTTCTACCTATCATATCATGTAACAACTGAATGCCAAATATCACCTCACCGTTCCCCTAAATAACTTTTTATCTTACAACTCCAATATTCATATTCTAGACTAACCTGACCATTGAACCATGGTATTTGAATCTCATATTCATATTCACTCTCCATGATATGCCTTCCAGTCGTTAAACTGTTTCTTGAAGGAACTCACTCTGATACCAATTGTTGGATTACTCAAAGGGGGGGTGAATCAGTAATGAGCAATTATGTCACTAATAATCCTTTTAATAGCTTCCAATTACAATGTGTGTTATTTTGATTTCTGAATAATGTTCAATGGTTTATCTTTATCATTCAATACATCATCAACATTATGTCAAAGCATCATATAATCATCATCAATGCATAATAAACAATGAGACACACATCCACACAAATCACGGTACTTCAGTTTTTTACATGGAAACCCAATGTGGGAGAAAACCACAGAATGATTTTCTAATATGTCAATAGAATTACATTCACTGGAAGCTCCAACTTCCTTATCTTACAAGTGCAATTGGAAGGAGGCTCCAACCCCCTAGTTTTCAGGCTACAACCTGAGGGAAGATCCAAATCCCCAATTCTCTAGCTCCAACCAAAAGGAGGCTACAATCACGTAGTTCTCCAGATACAATCGGAAGGTGGCTCCAACCACCTTTCCTTTCCCGTCCTGCCCCCAAAAGTATAACTGTAGAAAACATGTCCCTACCACTGAATTTGTCATTGTCCTTGTCACTGGACTGATATAACAATACTGTCAACCTTTAACGTGTACCAAACAACCTGTAACATCAATCTGTCATCTCAAGCCAACTCTCAACCATATGCTCAATACCACTAAGATGTGTTTCTCATATCGTAAAAAGAAATGTATGCCACATCTGTTAGAATATAGAATATTGTGATCATTTTACCATTGACGATACCCTCGTCACCCAACCACTGGCCGAAGCCACCCTCCGAGCACCTTGACCTTGACCGAGAAGAGAATCCTGGTAGCAATCCAATAGCCAAGAGAGGCTAATGCACCAAGAAAGAAAATAGAACTAATTTGAACAGATGATCCCACCCAGAAGCTAGCGCACCACTTTCCCAACTCTCCCAAAAACTTGCACACCAAACTGCTGCTACCTGCAACTGCCTGCGCAGATTTATCTCTCTCTGCAACTACTGAGATGATGAATAATGAGAACTGGCGCCCTGTATTTATAGTGAACTGGGCAGGCTAACTGGGGCTGACTTCTCCTTCTGGGTATCAATAAATTTATATTAAATGTATTTGTCCAACCGACAACTTGTCTAGGGTTTCCTTCAATTCTTTGCTTCCTTCCGGAGGATTCTAGTCTCGTCATAGGTCACAACAGAGGTTCATACCTCCTGAAGCTACCATAATATTAACAACATCATCCAAACCATAAACCAAGATCACCACAAGGATCTCCAACTAGATCTCCAACCATGTATCAATGATAAATCAAGGTATGACTCATCAAGGTGTGCCAATATCACAACAACATGTACCTCATGTATGTGTCTCTAGTATGCATCAAGAATATATGGCATACATGTACAAATACCATCAACAAGGTGTCTTATCAAGATGTATCAATTATGTGCAGAACCCTAACTGTTATGAAACCACAACTTATGCCAATATAATCAATACTACGTCTCTACCAAAATGCCTCAAGCATGTGCCACATGATCCATAACATACATCCACAAAATACCCAAGGATTTGTGCTAAATACCTCCAACACTTGTACCAATTGTATGCCTCAACAGATCTAATCTATGCAGCAATTACAAACAACAAAAACAACTCAAGGGCTATGCCCTAGATCTCAAAACCATATCTCATACAAGATGTTTTCTCTATGTGCAATCTCTCACAACTAACCCTCAATCATACATCAAAATATATGCCAATATGAACTAGAAATACATTAGAAATATACACCAGTAGATCTTACTCAACAACAAGTGCTAAACCTCCAAGAGGGCACTCCCAAATTTCTCAAGGAAAACCCTCAACCAATCACATAGATCCAACTTAATACAAAGACATTAACATACCTCTAACTTTTATGTAGTTGCAGATCTATTACGGATATGCTTCTGTAGCTATGATTGTGCTGCCATGGTTTTTCTCCCTCAATTTTTCTGTTGCAATTTTGATACCTCTGCAACGACGAAATATTTGTCATCACTTTGCTTCGTTGCCTCATATTTGCGTAGCTTCAGATGTGACAATGAAAACTTGCAAATAACCTTTTACAAATGATATTCAATGAAGTTCAATAGAGACAAATGAGAAAGGCTTGTCCTTTCCTTTATACTCTTCATGCCTTCCTCTAGAAGTTTCCTTGCAACAACTTTAACCCTTTCTCCATCTTCTAGGGTTAACCCATTAACCCATTTTTGTCCACTTAACCACTTTGTCCACTTTGACTAATCAAGCTTTGTCCACTTGTCTTAACCACTTTCCTTAAATAATCAATCCATAATTATTTGTGCAACCACTTTACCAAAACTTGCTTAACCCATTTTGACTAATCAAACTTTGTCCACTTAACCATTATTTGGTGCAACTAATTTACCTTTAATTTATTTCTTTAATGCAACCACTTTGAATCTCCAACGTCTTCATGACTTTCTAGGATATTCTAGAATACTTGAATTCCTCTTTGACCTTCTAGTGACTACTAGAATATTTTATGAGGGTCCTCTAACTTCTCAAGGTCATATCTCCCAAACCGTGAGGAACTGTGTGATGTACCATATATCACCGGAAATGGCGTGGCATTTATTTTACATATAGTACTTCCCATCTATCCACACATTACTTTCATATAAACTAATCTTCATATCTTAATTCCATGATCAAACCTCTCTTACCTTTCTACTACCAGAATTCGCTACCGGAATTCATCAAGTGTATCCATCTCAATTGTTTACATCAACCAACATCAATGACAACTAACATAACCACAATAACAATCATACAAATGATAATCAATTGTCGAACACTTTCAACCACGTCTTTGGGAATTGTCTAAGCTTTGACATCAATATCTAATAGTTGACATCAATGACAATGACAACCAACTCTCTAAACCAACTATCCAACATGAGAAATGTTACAGAGTTGCATTTGTTGATGGAAAAGTTCTTATATGGCCTAGAGGGAAGACTTTTGATGATGTTGTGGTGATTGGAGTTCAAGGAGGAGGACTCTACAAATTGAAAGGGTGATTAAATTCAACATTAATTCATGACACTGTGAATCCCAATGAATTATGGCATAGGAGATTTGCTCGCCTACATTACAAGGCCCTACCGAGTGTGAGAAAGATGCTGACGAGACTACCAAAGATTGAGGCAAAACCAACCAACATGTGCAAAGGTTGCACACAAGGAAAGAACGTGAAGCACTCATTTCCCAACAATGATAGAAGAGCCAAAAGATTATTGGACATCATACACTCAGATGTGTGTGGACCGATGTCAACAACTTCACTGAGCGGGTATGTATATTATGTGTCTTTTATTGATGATTACTCACGTAAAAATTGGATCTATTTGTTGAAGGAAAAGAATGAAGTGTTTGGAAAATTCAAAGAATTTAAGGCATTGGTAGAAAACCTAACAGAGCAGAAGATAAATACCTTGCGATCAGATAATGGAGGAGAATTCACTTCAGAGGAATTCAAAGAATATTTCAAGGAAGCTGGGATTAAGAGGGAGGTTTCTTCTCCCTACGATCCTCGACAGAATGGAGTAGCAGAAAGGAAGAATCGGACTATCATGGAAGCAGTGAAGGATATGATCCATGATCAAGATCTACCTTAGATGCATTTGTGGGAAGAAGCAACAAAGACTATAGTTTATATGCAGAACAAAATTCCCCACAAAGTACTTGAAAACAAGACACCAGAGGAGATGTTTTTAGGAGAGAAGCCAAAAGTCAACCATCTAAGGATATTTGACTGCCCCGTATTTGTGCATGTCCCCAAGGAAAAGAGGACAAAATTGGATCCATCTGAAAAGAATGGCATATTTGTTGGTTATAGTGACACATCGAAGGCATACATTATATATATTCACGGTCGTCGGAAAGTTGAGATTAACTAAGATGTCACCTTTGATGAGAGTGCAAATTTCAGCAAATCAAAACAAGACTATGCAAAAGAGGTTCACAAGGAGGAGAATGAAGTTACTAGAGTTCTGGAGGCAGAAGTAGGTGAACCAGAGGAATTCATTCATGAGGATAATGACATGGTAGAACCTCAGAGGCCAACATAGATTCCTTCTCGCAAAAGAATACTATCTTGGGCACATGAGCCTATCGGAGATATAGAAAGATATGGTGCCCCAGAAAAATATCTCAGGGAAAGTAAGAAGTTGAAATTGTATTCAACTATGTGGCATGTTTGTGTGATATCATGGATGCAGAACCGCCCAATTATGAAGAGGTTGCAAAAAAGAGGGTATGGAAGGATGCCATGGGGGAGGAATATCAGTCCATAGTAAAGAATGATGTCTAGGATGTGGTCCCCAGACCGAAGGAGAAATCAGTAGTAAATTCAAAATGGATCTACAAGACGAAACTTGCAGTTGATGGCAGTATTGAAAAGTATAAGGCTAGATTTGTGGCTCGAGGATTCTCTCAGAAGGAGGGCATTGACTATGATGAGACATTTTCTCTCATGGCGAGATATACCTCGATCAAGACTATACTTTCGTTGGTCATAGTAATGAAATGGAAGGTGCATCAGATGGATGTGAAGACAACCTTCTTGAATGTTGAAATAAAATAGGAAGTATATGTGGAGCAACCACAAGGGTTCGAGGTACATGATAGGGAGACGCATGTGTGCAGATTGAAGAAGGATTTATATGGATTAAAGCAGACACCCATAGCATGGTATGGCAGGATCAACATTTTTCTAATGAGCTTAGGATTTACAAAGAGCAATGCAGATACTATCCTTTACGTTAAGGTTGTGGATGATGGTATGGTACTGCTACTACTATATGTGGATGACTTGTTTCTAACAAGTGTCAAAAAGGTCATCTCAGAGTGTAAGAGAAAATGGGCTTTTGAGTTTGAGATGAAATACCTCGGAATGATGCATTACGTTTTGGGTCTCGAGGTATGGGAGAGACAAGATGAGATCTTTCTGAATCAAGGGAAGTATGCAGTGGAAATCCTGAAGAGGTTCAGGATGTTGGATTGCAAGGCAATGGCTACACCTATGGTATCAAATCTGAAGTTGTTGCAGGATACGACTTCAGAGACTATGGATGTTACTTTATACAGGAATATGGTGGGTTCATTGATGTATTTGATAAACATGAGACTAGATATATGTTTTGTTGTGAACACCCTGAGATAGTATATGGAGCAGCCCAGGTAGGTTCATTTGGTTGCAGCAAAACATGTGATGAGGTACCTTAAGGGTACCTTAGATTATGGTCTCAGGTATGTGACAGACCATGAGTTCGGATTATATGGATATTCGGATTTAGATTGGGCCGACAGTATTCTTGATCGGAAGAGTACTTCAACACATTGCTTCAATCTAGGCTCCAGTATGGTTTCGTGGAGCAGCAGGAAGTAGTCATGTGTTGCACTCAATACGAATGAGGTTGAATATATGGAAGCATGTGCAACATGTAGAGAATCAGTGTGGCTTCGGAAGCTAATGTCTAGATTATTTGGTCTCAAACTGGAGGCGACCTGCATTTGGTGTGACAACCATAGTTGCATGAAGTTGTCAGAGAATTAGGTGTTCCATGACAGGTCGAAGCATATCGAGATCAAATATCATTATATCAGGGATATGGTGCAGAGGGGAGTAGTGAGGATCCAATACGTGACTACTGAGGAGCAGGTTGCGGACGTGTTGAACAAGCCACTGTCAAGGACGAAGTTCGAGCACTTCGGGGACAACCTTGGTGTGGTCCCTCTTCAGAGGGAGTGATGAGGTGTAGATGCATTGCAGGGTAGTGGATGTCCTAGGGACATGTTTTAGCTATTTGAGAGTTACCCAAAGGCCTTGGATGCATTGGATGTGAAGTGACAGGGGTGCACATGATGAGGTACAGATGCATTGTGAGGTAGTGGATGTCATGGTGACATGATGAAGCTATTTGAGAGCTACCCACAGGCCTTGGATGCATTGGTTGTGAAGTCATGTTGTACTATGGATATCCAATGATGTATAGATTCATATGTTCAACATTCAATGGTCATAAGCTCGTGTGGCAACAAATAATACCTTCCTAGTTAAGAGGGTGTGTTGATATTTTGATGTAACTATAGAAGATATTCTTTTGTATTTGTATTGGTCAAACCTTAAGAAGGTTATTGTAATCTTATTATATAAATCGGATCAAAAGAAATTATTATTTTATTGTTATCCTTATTGTAAAAGTCAAAAAGGACCCTCTTAGGGTTGCGTCTTTTTCGGAGTCAAGCTATGTGTATAAATAGAGGTAGAGTTCCTCTCATTTCTACACACACGTAACTCGCCTTCTCTTGTGTATTTGGAGCATAGAAAAGGAGGTCTAGCGCAGGAGGTCTTGGTTTCTTGGTCTTTGGTATCTTGGTCTTGGTCTATTTGTGGAGAGCTATAACGTGACATTGTACTGGTTGAAGGAATCTATACTAAAGAATTGGTTGTTGGGTTTTCTCCCCCACGAGGGTTTCCCAAGATATATCTTATGTTCTGTGATTGCTTATCTTTCAGTGATCCTATTATATGCAATTTCTAATGAATGTTAAAGAAGATAATTGTAACTTCTAAAATTATAACAAAAGGGAGGGATACTGAATTTTTCTTTTCAGTGAAGAGTTGACAAGGTTGACATGATATTACAAATTTGTGGACATCTGGAAATACACTCTACCAATAATAACCACCTCTTAAAATCTTGTGGATAGTGGTTCTTGCTGCATGATTTCCACGAAATAGCCCCTTATGAAATTCATCCATTAACTTCTTATATTCTTCGGGGTCTACACATATGAGAATCAATCCTTCGAGATTTCTCCATCCTATGCCTTGGTTGATGAAATGGAATTTAGAGGCCTTTAATCCTAATGCTCTTATTTTATGATATGTCAGATGATTTGAACTTGTAAGTTTCTTATGATAATAAATATCGACATATCAATCTCGTTGTTCCAGTTCTTCTATCATCGTAAAGGTCATAAGGCAAGGTTATTTCATTCCAAGAGCCACTTCATTTTCTTTACCTGTCATCTAGGCTAATCCTTGGACCTTAATTAGCTTGGTAGGCCTAATTTACAAATCACACTCTTGAATCTTGGCCACCTATTTCCCTCTAACTCCTAATCAATCTTACTGAGCCAATATATTTTTTACCAATGCGTGGGGAACATAGGAAACTATCCTTGAATATCCCACATACGTCCTGAAATGCTTTAATGACTTGACTAGAGCATAATCTTGTTTTTCCATGATGGCATATTTTATCTCAACATATCTAAGAGTCTTACTCATGAAAGCTATGGGTTTCTCTTCACCTTGATCATTCTTTTGAAGAAAAACACCCTTAATGGTGCCTTCGAAAGCAAAAGAGAAAACTTGGAAATCCTTCGAATAATCTAGACTTACTAGTACGGGGGATTTCACAATGGATTCTTTGATGGCTTCAAAGGCTAAATTTCGTTCTTCATCCCATTTGAATCCCACATCTTTCTTAAACAACTTGGATATAGGCTTGGTTATTTCAGAAAATTTTGGGATTAATCTTCGGATAAAGTTGGTTTTGCCAAAAAATGATTGTGGCGCTTTCTTGTTTTGGGGTAAAGGGATTGCTTTAATACCTTCAATCCTTTTTGGGTCAACCTTTACCCCATCCTTTGAAATTATATTCCCAAGAAGCAATTCTTCTAGAACCCCAAATATTGACTTCTTTGGGTTCAATGATATTCCATACTTGCAACACCTTTCAAACACTTGCTTTAGATGTCCAATGTGGGAGTTTCTTTCTTTTGAAAACATGGTAAAACCATCTTGATATATCTCAATTATTTTCCCCATAAGATCTCTAAATGCATAATCCACGGCTTTTGAAAAGTGGCACCTGCATTGAGTAAGCCAAAAGACATTCTTAAATATTCAAAAGTGCCCCAAGGTGTGGTAAATGTAGTCTTACATCTATCCTCTTTGTTTACCGACATTTGATTGTAACCCAAAAATCCATCCAATAATGATATCATTGGAAATATTGTGATTCTTTGCGACAAATGCTCCATGTAAGGCAATAAATAATTATCATTTTCAGATGATACATTTAGGTTCCTAAAATCAACACACAGTCTAATCTTACAAGTTTTATTTCTCACCACTAGCAGGTTGGATGCCCAAGTTGAATGCCTTGTAGGTGAAATAATGTTAGTTGCAAGCAACTTTTGCAACTCTTTTTGGATAAGGGGAGCCAACTTTGGATTTATATGTCTCAACTTTTTGTCAAAAATGTTTGGCATCCTCCTTCAAGGGTATAGTATGTTGAATTATGTCACCCTTGCAAGATTTTAAATCATTGTACGAATAGGTGAAGATATCTCTATATTCTATGATCAAATTCTCAATCTCTTTCCTTTCTTTGCTTGAAATTCCTTTTCCAAACTTCACAATCTCAGGACCATCAAGAGATCTGATGTTGATTTCCATGTACTCATCATGATTAAATATTGCTTTCTTTTCCTTACACATGACATGTATGTCAAACATATTCTCTAAATAAACCATGCCAAAAAGAATCTTACTGTCTATCAATTGCTCTTGGTATTCTACTCCTCCTCTCCAATTAATTTCATTCTTAGCAAACTCTTGAAGATCATTTATGAATATTATGATCTATGCATTGTCATCAAAACATTGTGAACACTCAAATGTTGTTCAAAATGGATGGTCTAAAGATAATCTCTAACTTTCCTCCTTCCAATAGATCCCGAAAAGGTTGGAGAGTCAAAGCAACAACTTCCAAAACATCATCATTTTCATTAAACATCATAGGCTTCGCTTCTAAAGACAACACATCAAATGATTCCATGGTATCCCACACAACATTTTTATACCTTCTTAATATATCATTCTTGCATGCAAACCGATTCTTCACTTGTAGGTGTTAAGCCCTAATATTGACTCATTACCCCTTAATTGGGGCATATTATATTAGTAATGTTATTTTATTTATGTCGGCTTTAGGCCATTAGTTGTAATTATACCTCCTAGTCTCCTATATATACCAAGGAGACATTTTCACTTTGAATCATCTTGTACTTGAACATTTAAGTGGGGTAAAAGGAGGTTGCCCCCTCGAAGAGGCTTATTATCTGAAATTATCTCTTTTTCAAGGCGTTGAGAACTTTTTCTGAGGTTTTTCTATGCTATATTGATATTTGGTTCTTAACATATGGTATCAGAGCTCAAGGTCTTGGGGTTTCGCTGCTACATCTGAGACACCTTGGCATTTTCGCTATAACTTTTTTTCTACAACGTTTCAGAAGGAACAAATTGGAGGATATTTAGTAGACGGATCAAGGTACGTTGGGTTCAAAATTCAGCTCCTGAGGCCTTATACTTTCGGAGATACAGCCTGTACAAGATAGGGTTCTGGAATCATCCTGAACTGAGTCATTACGGAATTTTCTCTATAAAAACGTTTCTGTAACGTTTCAGACCCTAAACGTCGAAGGATATTTACAGAAATTAGTAAGGTATCTGTAGTAAAAAATTTAGCTTCTGGGTCATCTTAAATTTGTAGATACACCCTGTGTAAGATAGGGTATCTGACTAGTCCTATTGACTAGTCTCAAGAAGGTGTTCTAGGTAAAATAACCATAACTTCTTCCTAGAGTATCCAAATTGAGTGGGACTGGTTTCATTGGATCGTGGACAGTCTGTAGTATTTCTGGTGCGAGTTTCAGAATTTTATATCAATCATTTTGTGCAGGGCACGCTATACAAGTGAGATCTCCTGGAAAGGCAAAAATCAGCAAGTTGTGGGGAAGTTACCGTAAATTCCACTTGGCACATCCAATTTTGATCATACCTGTGGCATAGCAGAGAAGAAATATCAGAGAACTACATAAAAGAAAGTTTCATACCCAGAAGGTCCGAAACTTGGGAGATACAACAGATGAAATATTGTCTAGCAGAACCACCTCAAAATCAAGGTTCAAAAGTGATACTTGGCCAACATGCCACCAAAAAAGGGAACTTCTACACCAAAAAAGCCTCCAGAAAATCCTACTTGGACTCTTGATGAAGGTGAAGAAATGATTAGGAACATAAATGAACTACAAAAGAAGATGGATTCAATGGAAGCTATGTTGGATACTAAGATGGATGGTTTAAAAGGGGAGATCATGGAAGTATTGAAAAATTTTGTAACAGAGAAGACACCTGAAAGTGAAAATGCATCCCATGAA
>ML776570.1:1250184-1262782 GCA_009831015.1 Picea engelmannii
ACTTTTTCTGAGGTTTTTCTATGCTATATTGATATTTGGTTCTTAACAGTAGGATTACCAAATCAGAGTCACCTTGGATTTTCAAAATCTTAATTCCCATATCTTTAGCCATATTTAATCCTTGTAAGAGAGCTTCATACTCAACCACATGTTTGTTGCTTCCAAATCTAAGCGAAATACACGACACAAAGTGTCATCCTGAGGGGATGTAAATACAATCCCTGCTCTAGCCCTCATTCTACACTCATCTCCATCAAAGTTCATCTTCCAAGAAATATTGAAATTTTATCAAGGATCTACTTTAGTTGCTAACACAATATAAGATCCTAAGTATTCCTCAAAGCAAACCAATTCATTCATAGCATCTTGGGGGTCTTCCTCATTTTCTCATGGTGAAAAGTCACAGAAGTATTTTCATAAGTAGGAATGGTAGCATAAGATAGGTTCATTTGAATACTACCTCCTATATCAACAACCCATTTATAAGATAAGATCATTCCCCACACATGCGAAACATTTATAACAACTACATCCATTAACAATGAGATGTCCGAGTAAATAGTCAATCTAATGTGGATATGATTGATTAAGCCAAATACTTTAACTTCTTTGGAGCCCATTGCACATATATTTATGTAAGGTCTTGAGGTATTCAATACCAATCAATTCATAGTTGTGAGTTCCATCACGTTGCTTGAGGCTCCAAAGTATAACATACAATTATGCAAGAGCAAGTCATTTAATAGTAAAAATATGAAAAAGGGTTGATGACTTGTATTTCTTCTTCCTTCTTGATTCATGGATTGGAGAACAACATCGATATCTTCATTATCATCCACATCTTGGCTTGGTTGATTAATCGCTTCAAGCCCCAAAACTTATTTTATTTAACTTCTTATGTAAGGAATCTGTGTTAACTCAATTATAGGAATGGGTACCTTATCATTACCCATCCAACTTGTTACATCCAATTTTAACTCGAAAGTATTACTCATTAAGGGATCATGTTGAGGTACTTTCACACTTGGTCCTATAAGTTGATTATCTTTCTCAGGGAACTTCACAAGACCTTGTTGATCTCCTTGGGAAGGGTTACTCTTTCTTCTTTGGTAGGTCAAACCTTTATACCTATTAGCCCACATCTTTTGGATTTCCTCTTGAGATGAATTTTCACCAGATATTCGAATTTCCCTTTCTGTCTCTCCTTAACTTGTTGCATGTTCTCTTGGGACAAGGGGAACTTCTTCCCCCCTTCAAATAAGTTGTTGCAAGAGCCCTAATAGTTCTCATCATCTTGAGCACTTGATTTGACCATCTCTATATACTTTGCACAAGTATTTTCTTCATGGAAACTTTCACAAGCTCGACAATAATGAAGTGGCTCATAGTCAAATATGTTGGTTGGTCCCAACGTTGCAGAAAGTCTTTGATTCATAGGAGGCCCCCGATACCCATTCCTAGGAGGAAATTTGGTTTGTTGTTGATTTCTTTCCATTTGCACAATCCTATTATGTAACACATTCATTGCTTGCAAGAAGTTCGTCTTTAATCTCTTATTTCCCTCCAGGATGGAAGCGAAAGGATCAAGGGTTGGCTCAATAGTATGGATAGTTCTAAACTTAGGATAAGCTCTAGCTCTAGGAGGAGTTAGGATATCTAGCTTCCCTACTAAAACCCAATTATCATCTACGCTCTTAGTTTTTCTTTTAGCGTCCATTAGATCGGTTGGCTTCACTTTGTTTACAAAGAAACTAAATTGGCATTGGAAAGAGTTCAAATAGTACAATAGGATAGTGGATGACGGCTTTGAGGGATATCTTGGACAATTTTATCAAATCTAAAATTGAACTCATCCATAGTTTCATTTTCATTCCTTTTCATTTTAGTTAAAGAATTCAAAAGCAACATACTATCTCTTTTTTCCAACCATCTACCAAAGAAAGCGTATTTGCAATCTACAAGAGAGTTAATACTATGATCATGAAATCTAGTAAACCACTTTCTAGCATCATTTTTCAATGATAAAGAAAAACATTTATAGAATACATCTTGGGGCTATTATGAAACAAAATAATAACCCCAAGATGTTGGAATCAAGCTCACAATAGATATATCAATGTAATAAAAAACAACTTGAAACAAAAGAGTGAATCCCCACCTATGGTTTCCAACGTTAGCATTAAAATTCATCCAAACAATTTCCAAATGAATGATAAGAAATTATAAACGATTTAGAGATGAATTTTATCACTAGAAATGTAAGATAAACATGTAACTACACTCTAGTAAATGAAATAGAAGCCAGGTCTATGTATAAATGAACTTTTAAGCATACAACCTAGTTCTAGGGTTTACCCAAATCTGATTTGTATTGATGTTATGTAATTTCTAGATTTGAGAAAGCTCTAAAATAAATTCAAAACAAGATAAATGAAACCTTGAACCACAATGGGGATTATTTGTCTTTTAGGATTTAAATATGGTAAATGAAGCGCAAACCCTTGACAAACTAGTCTAGGAAATAAAATAAACCATGAGCTTTGCACTAAACTAGAAAATAAATCCAAATTATGATTTTTCTTTAATTTCCATTGGATTTCTTTCTAAACAAAATAACATATTTTGAATTTTGGGGTTTTATGGTTTATTTTTGGGAGAAGACAAGTGCCTTATTCCAACTAGGGAATATGGGGTCAAGAAGCATGTCACTCTTAGAATTGGTCTATCTTATCTTAATGTATTAGGGCTAAGAGACTAGAATCCTATGGGTAAAATAATTTCCTATCTAATCAAGATAAGTTATCTAGACCAAGGCCCTACAAGAAGGGGTTCCCAAAGTAAGCACCTTCACTAACAAGATCCATTATAACTCGAATAAAATACTAAATACCCTTGATAGGGAACCAAAGGAAAAAAAAAGGAAGGAATTGATCACTTACCAAACTAACAAAAGAAGACAGGAAGGGATAAACCCTAAAACGTCTTCCCCCCAAGTGGTAATCTTACCGTCCAAATGGATTGATCTTGAAATCTTGTAGTAGTCTTGAGAAAATACACAAATATTTGATGCAAAAAAAATAAGCCAAGAGAGAGAGAGAGAGAGCTCCAAGAATTGACACCAAAACCTCAATAGATAGATCTTCAACAAAATTGAATTATTGAAGTAGTCAAGAACAACAAAAAATTGGAATGAGAGTAGAGCCTCTATTTATAAAAGATGTTTCTACATCCTTCTCATTTTTTATTATTTTTTATCTCCTAAAATCTAGACTAGGAAAATTACAAAAAATGACATGCCTTCTGATTAACCTAAAGAGACCAAGTCATGATACAATAGAGATGTGCCACATGTAGAATAAACCCTCCAAGAGATGAGGTTGTCCATTTAAATGAGGTTGACTAGGATCCAAGTAGGCTCAATGTCTCTCCAAGTATAAGGGGAGACCTTCAAATCATGGTACATTGTTGCTCCAATGAAGAAAGGTCCAAAATAAGCCAACATCTAGACTCAAATCAAGGGACATCCGTGTGTGAGGTCTGCAAGGTCCAAAAGAGAGGACAATTCCTCTAATCAAGCTCAAAATTCTAAGTGTGAGGCCTCTAAAGTGAAATAATGTCCTCATGTCATGCAAGTAACCTCCACAATTCATGGAATGACCCGCTTAAATTCAAATGTTGTCCACGTGTGCTAAAACAACTAGTAGACAAGTGCTCCAAATGGGTCGGCCCTCAAATCAAGTGAATGATGTGTCCAAAAATGATGAAGGAGAGCTCTTAAGGATCTAGGACATGGCATGCCAAGAGGTGACCCATCCATGTAGAAATAGACCCATAGCCCCTTAGATGATGTGGCCAATGCCATGGGATATGTGAACTACCTCAAGATCTATGCAACTTCCTTGAGAAATATGCAATTGCATGAGCAATTGTAGAATCTTCTCCAAGAGTCCATGGCCAAAGTGTGACAAATACATAAGAGGAGATCCATGCTTTGGCATGCGATACGTGTGCTTCCATAGGTATGACAACCTTTACAATATGAAAAACGTCTTTACATAGAGTGAAGTGAGACAACCTATGGGCTCTCTAGGTCAGGTGTCATGGTAGATCCATCCCAAGACCCCCACGTGCATACCCAAGTCATAAATGACCAACTCGGGACCAATTTAATGACATCCAATGGATAGTTAGCTAAGCTGTCAGAGAAAGGCATATTTTGAAATGGGGACTAAGAGGACGGGCCAAGACCCACTACAAAAGGGTTCAAAGCTACCACCTAGGTGAAACACTTTTACATAGATTATACAAGCATGGTCCAATAAAATACAATGACTACAAAAATGTCACACTTTTGGCTAATCAATGATACAGTATTACAAAGAATTGCAATGGCACATTTAATCATGGTATTATGAGCTCTAACATCATCAAGATAGGCACAAACTCTGCTCATATGATAGGTCACATCCGAGGAAAAAATATGAGGCGCATTGAAGTGAATTTGAGGGGTAACAGGCCCTACAAGCCAATCATTCCAATTTTCCCACCCATAAAGTCGCAAAATAGAAGACAAATTACATAATGGATCAACAAAAGTTTGATTTAAAATGATCCAACTAGGTCGACCAATTACAATTTGATCTTGAGCATATCAAATAACATGTAAGAAACAATTAGGGTAAACACTCTTTTGATTGAATTCTAACGAAGAAACAATATTGTCAATGGAAAATTGAGTACCATCTCTATGCACAATAGTGGAGGAGCAATTACAATCTAGCACTCCATTAAAGACATATTGGAAGAGCTTGAATGTTTGGATGAAATTGACTATGGGCCATCTTTCAACAAGAAATGGCCAAGTGTAAATGAAGAGGTGCCATGACAAGAAGTTAAAGAAGAATGACTTCGAAGAAGGTCAACTAGGCCTCTCGTACAACAATGGAAAGGACAAAATTAAAAAATCAACCTATGGATGATTGGGGTCTTATGAGCTGAAAAAAAAGTATGATAATCACTCAATTGAGTTGGAAACCTTCAAAGGGTTACCTTACATCAATTGATTAAGAATAAGGTAATTGAGTTAGACACCTCGATAACTCCACAAACAACCAACCATGGGCTTGATGTCTTGTGGAGATAGCAGGGTGTTGATGCAACGTGACTCCATAAGCCACAATAAGGGTTATATAAAAAATTTCAAGGTGAGAAAAGAAGTCAATTGTGTTGTTATTAGCTAATGAAATCACACGATTGATTGGGTGCTTACATGTATGGCAAACCCATAAGACTCAAATGGGAAACTAACCATCTGATAACTAGTAAAAGACTTAAATTTCAGAGCTTCTTTATATACAACGATTTTTTTGCCTAAATCCTGTTGTAAACTACAATTATGAGAATTTTTTGAGCTTCTTTGTATACAATAAATTTTTTACAATATTATTACACAATGTGAGCACCATTATAGAATATTCTAGTGCTTTATGAATTCCAAGGACAATATCGAGCCTATGTGCATTAACAAGCTAAGCTACACCCATAACTTAGTTGTTTTATTGCATTCAAGTGTATCTCAACTCTTTGGAATGAGTGGTATGATTATTCTTAGTCATCCATGTCATGCATGACATTATTTGTCTATTGATCTTCCATGTCCTAATGTATGTCTGTTAACACGATGATATTATGCGATATCTTGGTAGCATTGTGATTATGTAGCAATTGTATTTGTTGTATGCATACAATATTATCATTTACCTATTTGAAATGCCATAAGATGCATTGAATTTGGAGAGTACAGTGGGCACGAATTCATACCAGTGGGGATCATGTCGGTTGCATGGACACTTAGATTCTTAAGATTGATTTGTACCTATTGTATCTAAATTTGTGTCTGGCTATAGTACGGCTATACATTTGGTTTGATGAGATTTGTTGCTTCATATTTGTTACAAATGGGATTAACATGAATTTCCAGCTAGGTTGAAGGGAGCTGCATGTTGTTATTATATTGCCTGTTATTATATTTCCTGCTATGGTGATAGGCTCCAAGGAACTAGGTTAATTGTTCTATGCCTGTGATTATAGGGTGAGGTGTCCAGTCATAATTAGCTGCTTACCTGTTTGATGAGATTGTGATCAAAAACGTGGTGTTGACCTTCCGGGTAGGGTCTTTAATGGAAGACTTGTAAATTGTCCATATAATTTTCCTTAAATTATGTAAAACCCTTCACTGTGCAGAAAATGCATTGCAGTTGGGGAATAGGCATACATTGCATGCGAATGCTATAACAGTTTTTCTTAAGTGTTGGTCCTCTTAGGGTGAAAAGACGCTGGGTTCTAACACTCTAAGAATCTATGTATTTAGTAGTGACCAGGATAGCGAAAGGGGCTTAAAGTTGTACTTCTGAGTGAGGAGGATTTCAGATGTATGGTTTTGATATTAATACAAGCATGTAATAAAAGAAGAAAATAACTGATTTTCATTTATTATATTGAACATAATCTAATCCCTATATTAAGTGTTGCAAATTACAATTTGCTTAATTTAAAAATCATCTCAGACACGACTGTCCCAAATGCAGAAGGAATGTATTTTTAACCTATCTGGATAATTTTCGAATTGGTCAAGCTCATGATCATTTTTTTTGGATAATAAAAAATGTAACCATGTTTAGAGAGAGGAAAATGGTTGGACTGAAAAAACAGTATAACTCAATTAAATTGAAAACAGATCTAAAACATATAGATTTTTTTTTTTTTTTCGCAAGTAAAATATATGCACATCTTGTCTCATTCCAAACATCCAATCTTCTTCATTTAAATACTGAACTTAAATCAAGCTAAAAAATGCGTTTTTGTAAGATGTCGTTATGCTAATGAAATGGTTGACTGGAATACATCATAAGACAAAGACAAAATGACACCTGAAGCTTGGAAAAGGCAAAAAAAATGCAAGAAATTGACCATTTTCCCCACTTTTCCATAGCTTTTGCTACCATTGTTGGCATACTATTGAATGATCCTAATTGAACCAATAAACTTGTTCGCATTAGTTTATATAAGCAGACCAGATGCATGTATATATTTACTACATTTGAAATTTGATGAGATGATTATACAACATCCCCAGACTAGCATGTGCATCTAATAGGCATTGTTCTATATCTTGCTGAAGCCTGGCCAGGACAATATAAGCTATTCCAAACAACTTATAAATTTAGACAAGGCATTCAGATTTTGTTAGGGTACTTGAAGTTTAAATGAGGGAACTCTGAGAAAGATGAATGTTCTTCCAGGCCACTCCTGGTTGAATCAAGTGCCAAAGGCTAAAGCTGTTGTTTCAGCACTTATAGCAGGGTCCATTACACTTTCTGTGACACCTTTTACATATGCCTCAGTTGGAGCTGGAGAGAGTTGTGATTGGTTCATAAGTCACAGAAGGAGCACTTTGAATTTCAACCGGTGCAGAGGTCTCAATTACAAGTGGAGTATTGAATTTCTTAATATAGTAATTAAGGGGAGGACCTGAGTATTCAAGGCTTTCGGCATTGGGTGGATTCTTTCCCACTTGCAAAAGCACTGAAGAGCTTCCCGCAAGAAAGATAAGGGCTAGTCCAAAAGATATGGCTACTTTGTTATCTGCTCCGGTAGTTGATGTTCCAGCTTCACCAGAACTAATTGCACTCTCTGCCACATACATTGTTGGCTGCAAGGAATTCGTGAGATTAATATCATATACTACTGAAGGAAAGTCTGATTAATATTCTTCAGTCAATTAAAATCATCATGCTGTTTTCTATGATAACTAGATATTGAAATAAAGCACTCTAAAGTGGGACTAAGTGTAGAGGAATAAGAATGAAGCCTTTCAGGAACAAGAGGCATGCCTTCTAACGAAACTTTGATATGCCATCTTAATATTATACGTCTATGTGCTTGATTAATAATTAATTTAGATATTATGTCTCTTAGGTATAATTCTTAAGCTGAGAACATCCCAAAATTCTGGTAGAAGTGTTAATGTTTCTTTGACATTGCGACATTCCAATAGAGAATGTAAGAGAAGAATTTGACACCAAATAGAAACTGACCAACGGCCATACACCTCATTAATGAATGGGGGAAGAATCTATACCACCCAAAGAAATGAAACAATTACCTCACTGCTGTTGTAATTTTACACCCACATGATACATACTACATAGATCTGCACTCATAGAATTAACCTACAGCTAAAACAGTAAGATTGGAAACACCAATCAAATTTTAAGATTTGCATAAACACAATTGTTGAATGGTGAAGTCAAGTGTAGACACTACATATCAGAAGATGGGCTCAGCCCCACAAACAGATAGAGACTAGATCTAGTAAAACAGAAGCATGAATACACTGGACAGCAAACAGAAACTTGGAGCAGCAATCACCATCTTCTCATTCACACACTAGAAATTTATAATACTGTCCTCAAGGGACTACAATGGATTCTCACAAGCCTTGGGCACAATCTCACAAGCTCATGGCCAGATGTTTTCTATGGATTGACATTCCTTTCAACATTGCCAAGAACAACCCATCCCACCATTCAATGTTTGAAGCCGCTGTTATTATTGGCCCAGGTTACAAGGGCCCTTCCTATAATGACTTGAGAGGACCTCTCCTTCAAGGGGAAAAAACCAATTGCATTCAGAGATTGGCTGAGCTTAGGGAATCATGGGAGAGCACCCGATGCATTGTTATGTCAGACAGTTGGACAGATGGGAAGGGTAGGTCCATTCTCAATTTCTTGGTTAATTGTGTTGATATTATGGTAGCTGCGGGAGGTATTAACCTCCATGTGTAACCTTTGGCTAGAATAGAATATTCCGGAAGCAAGAGAAAGCCTAAACAGATGTGTAGAAACCCTAGAAGACAAGTCGGCTCAGTAAAAGAATTAATATTGAAGTATTACCCTCCAGAAAGAGAAGTCGGCCTAGACAGGTGACAAGGAGCACTATAAATAGAGGGCGCTTAAGTTCATTTGTACACATTCACCTCACTCACTCTCTCAAGTGTAGCGCAAGTTTGGAGCTGCAACTGCAACAATGGAAGGTGGATCTTCTGGAATGATTCTTGGTCTCTCTCTCTAGCACTATCTAGCCTAAGATATGTGCCTTATCTTCTAGTATCTCTTGGTGGTATTCTTGGTGACATTCTTAGTGGTATTATGATATTCTTGGTGGTATTCTTGGTAAGTGCAACTGCAACTGCAACTACTGCAGCTGAGTATTGTTCTTGTTTTGTGGTTTTGGGACTTTCTTTCTGGTGCGCTATCTTTAGAGGAAGATGCGCTCTCTTGGTTATCTGTTGGTTCTAGTGCTACTTCCAGAATCATTCTATCTAGTAAAGGTTATGGTGCTCGGGGGTGGTTGCGTGCCTATGGTTGGGTGACAATAGTGATATTGTCTATGGTAAAACCAACACATCGAAATATTTTAACAGGTTATGGGCCCACACTACCTTCATAACAGTCTAACCGTTGGAAGGTAGAGCGGGAGTTCTTTGTCAAGCTCGTTATAGCACCAGTTGCAGTTGCAACTAGGGTTTTTGATTTTTGCAGATGCAACAAACCCTAATCTATTTCTTTGGGCACCTTAAGTAAAGCGTTGGACCTAATTTTTGGATAGTCTAGTGCACCCTAGCCTAGTGCACCCTCTGGTGCCCTCAGCCAACAAAATCGTCAAGTTTGAGTTTTTGGGTCAAAGTCAAAGGTTGACTTTTGGTCAAAATTGATTTTGTAGTCAAAGTTGAAATTTCAGAGTTTCTAGCTTGTTCTAATCATTGAACCTTTTTGATTCAGCTTCTAACCTCTTCTTATCAAGATGGTGTCTAGTTTCAGATTAGAAGACAAGCTGAATGATGCTACAAATTTCAAAGGTATGCACTTATATATGCTTTTCATGTTATATCATCCAGTAAAGCATGAGTGTGTTTTGCAGGGAATGTACAAGAGACCTTGTCCAAGCAGTAATCTTGGATTCAGTACATTCAGAGGAACAAGCAGTTGAGGCTCCAAGTTCCAGGTTTGATTGATCAAAATTGTGTTTCAATTTGCACATATCAAGTTTGATAGTTGCCACAATACAAGTAAACACTATAGTTGTGACAATAATCTTTGAAAGGTTCTATTACTGCTAGGTATACTTGGTTGTATATTAGTACTATTGATATAGATGCTTATTGCACTTGTTTGCAAAATGAATTAGCATCTCCTCTAGGAGTTATTTCTTGTTTTTCTCCCGGGCAGGTCACCTTGGTAATTCTATGATCCTTGTTACCATAGATATGTTCTTATGGAAATGCTATTGGAAATACTTTTTCTCTTGTTGTTCTTGTTTCGGGCAGGTCACAGGCGATAGCTCTGAGAAGGAGCTAGAGTGATAGTTGCAAACATGGAGCAAATGACCCCATCAAGTGATTAGGCATGTGATCTCACCAAGTACCAATTCTAAAGGAAGTGTGGTAAGAAAAAGGAGTTTTGAACATCGTTCACTCAAATGTGTGTGGACCAAATGTCAACCTCCTCACTAAGCGGAAGATAAAGATCTTGAGGTTCGATAATGGAGGAGAATACACCTCCAAGGAGCTCGTTGCCTTTTGTAAAGAAGCTTGGATTAGGAGGGAGCTAATTGTCCCACATAATCCTCAACAGAATGGTGTGGCAGAAAGAAAGAACCGATCCATTGAAGAATTTGTTAAGGCAATGATGAATCACTAGAATCTATCCATGTTTTTATGGGGAGAAGCAGCTATGGCAGCCGTATATGTTCAAAATAGAAGTCCTCATCATATATTGAAGAACATGAATCCAGAAGAAGCTTTCTCCGGAAAAGAAGCCAAGTGTTGAACACTTGAGGATCTTTGGTTGTCAGTCAAGAAGAAAGAATGGAAGGAAGCTATGATGGAAGAATATCAATCCATCATGAAAAATGATGTATGGGAAATTGTGCCTAGATCTAAAGGAAAGTCTGGAGTCACTACAAAATGGCTTTACAAGATAAAGCATGCAATGAATGGAAGTATCGATAAATACAAGGCAAGATTCATGGCTAGAGGGTTCTCCCAACAGGAGGGAGAAGACTGTGATGAGACGTTTGCTCCAGTTTCCAGATACACCTCTATTAGAGCCATCATATCTCTTGCAGCATCCATGGGTTGGAGTTTACATCAGATGGATGTAAAGACCGCTTTGCTCAATGGAGTAATTGAGGAAGAAGTATACATAGAGCTTGGTATGCACGAATTGACAGTTACTTGACTAGACTTGGATTTTCCAAGAGCTATGTTGATCCATATCCTTATTACAAGGTTGTGAATGATGCACCTGTGATCTGGCTACTATATGTTGATGATTTGTTTCTGACAGGTGTAGAGCCTCTCATTATTCAGTGTAAGAGGGAGTTAGCCTCTGAATTCGATATGAAGGATCTTGGTCTCATGCATTATTATTTGGGACTAGAAGTATAGCAGAAGCGTGGTGAAATCTTCTTGGGGAAAGGGAAGTATGTTGTAAAGATTCTTTAGAAGTTTGGGATGATGGATTGCAAATCCATGGCAACTCCCATGGTGACAGATTTGAGGAAGTTGAGAGACTTTGATTCTGATCCAGTAGACTCATCCCTGTACCGACAGTTAATTGGCTCATTGATGTATTTGGTTAATACTCGGTCGAACATTTTCTTTGCTGTGAACACGTTGAGCCAGTTCCAAGTGGAACCTAGACATGAGCATTGGATAGCTGCAAAGCACATTTTGAGATACCTTCGTGGGACACTAAAACTATGGTTTGAGATATGACTCAAACTGTGATGTATCGTTGCATGGATTTACTGATTCAGATTGGGCAGGGAGTGCAGATGACAGAAAGAGTACCTCTTGTATATGTTTCAGTTTGGGCTCTGCTATGATATCATAGGCTAGCAGGAAACAAAAGTTTGTTGCACTCAGCACTGCAAAAGCAGAGTATATTGCAGCTTATGACGCTTGTACGAAAGCAGTATGGCTCCATAAGCTGGTTCCTGGACTATTTGATCAAGTGTTGGATTCGACTGTAATATATTTGTTAGATTATGGTGAAAATGCAAAGCAATGAACTCTTTTTAAAATTTCAATGATCAAAACAACTAGATCTATAACTTGATCAGAGAGAGAACACATAGTATGAAGATCTTATGAAGGACAGCAACAATTTAAGAGAAAACTCTAATCACATATAAATGTAAACTCAGATCTAAAAGTAATACTCTAATTCAATGTAGTAAAGAACAGATCTGATCATATCAATAGAACTACAAGACTAAATCACAGATTTCAGATCTAACTAATTAGATCACTCATTTCATCAAAGACATTTCCTCAGATCTATTCAAAGCTAGACAGTTCTGTAATAACAATCAGATCAGATCTAAAAGATATAAGAGAGATACATACCTGATACAATCAACTTACCTTGAAGGTAGCACAGTAACCACAGTAGGAGAAGATCCAGTTTATTATGCTCAGACAAAGGTTCAGTCCATAGATCTATGATGGATCTGTATACCAAGGAATGAAAGA
>ML776570.1:1264268-1296785 GCA_009831015.1 Picea engelmannii
CCAGGGACCCTAGACATAGCTAGGGTCTTTATCAACTTGGTCCCAGACCAAGAAACCCTATGCCCCAGGCATGGGTACCCTGGACCATGTCCAGGGGCCCTAGACATAGCTAGGGTCTTTATCAACTTGGTCCCAGACCAAGACACCCTATGCCCCAGGCATGGGTACCCTGGACCATGTCCAGGGGCCCTAGACATAGCTAGGGTCTTTATCAACTTGGTCCCAGACCAAGAAACCCTATGCCCCAGGCATGGGTACCCTGGACCATGTCCAGGGGCCCTAGATGTATCTAGGGTCTTTTGTCATGGCACTGACAGTTTGGTCCCAGACCAAATACCCCAGGAGTGCACTGGGGGCCCTAGATCTCGTCTAGGGTCTTAACCATCCTTCAGGAGAATGGCTCTCGCAGCTGCTATAAATTTAACAATATTGTGATAATCAAAGCTATGTGAAGCTTTCATAGAACCCCATGTTCCATGACAGGTTGAAGCACATTGAGATCAAGTACTATTTTATCCATGATAAAGTCTAGAAGGGAGAAGTAGTTCTCCAGTACATCTCCACCGATGAGCAGACAATTGATATTTTGACGAATCATCTATCCAAGATAAAGTTTGCATACTTGAGGGACAAGTTGAGACTCGTGGAGATTGCTCCCTTGGTTGAGAGGGAGGAGATGACTTCCTTGGTTGGGAGGGAGTGTTGATATATGGCATCATGGATAGTCAGTGTGTTGGTGGACAGACATTCTCCAGGACGAGAATGGTCCAAGCAGAACAAATTACTGGTGGACAGACATTCTCCCTATGGAGGATGGTCCAGGTTGACAGATTGTTGGTGGACAGACATTCTCCCTGTGGAGGATGGTCCAGGTTGACAGATTACTAACGTATCATGGACTAGTATTTTCCTAAGGCATAGATTATGGCCCAATTAGGAAAATGGTCCAGGACCGATATTCTCTCGAGGCACAGTTAATGGCCCAATCAGGTTGAATAGTCCGCCCCCTAAGGACATGGCATCCTGATTAGGGTGGTTGATACAGGACCGATATTTTCTAAGGCACATATGGGTAGAGATTTATCTCTATGGTACATATGGTGACCTGATTAGAAAATAGTCCGAGACTGACATTCCAGTAGGAATGATATTTGTAGCCCATGGCGTGGCTTTCAACGTCTCGGAGGACTGACATTCTTCTAGGATGTAATGTCCCCATTTTGGGACATTATAACATTACAAAGTGTTATGCCTACCAGAGTAGCTAGATAGGGGTGATAGAGAGTTCAGGAGATATTGAGGGGTTTTATTGGGCCCGACTTGCATCGTTCATCATCAGGATCCATTCCGCACAACTTGGCTTTGGTTCCGTTGCATTCCGACAATTTCCGTAATTTTGAGTTATTATGGGTCATATCTTAATTAAATTCACTAAGAAGGTCATAATAGGCATATTACTTGGAGAAACCTCTTAGTGTAGTAGCTCATCGGAATCGGGAGGAAGAGCATTACAAGATAAGATGATGAGAAGTGACTTTCAGTGGCCGAAGAAGCCATCAGGATGGATAAATCACTTTTTAGAGGTAAAATGGTTAATTAATTAATTAAGTGATTTAATCAAGGAATAATAAAATAAAGTAAAAGTCACTTGGAGGGAAAAGGTCAACAACGAATTAGGGTTTTGGGAAGCTATAAAGGAAGGGTAAATCAACCTAATTCATGAATATATTATGTTATGATTTGATGTTGAGATATTTGCAGAGGAGGAGGAAATCGACCCCCTTGTTGTTTTGTGGATTTCTGGAGGAAACCACCACCATTGATCGGTTTCAATGTTGAGAGACACACCCTAGCCTATCGGAGATACCATCCAGGTATTTCACCGTGCATTACAGTGTCCAATTCAGTGATTGCGCAGCTCAGCCAGTGAGGGCACAAGTGTTGAGAGAGGGTTTGTGCGACAGCTTGTGACAGTTCATATTTGGCCGATTCCTTCCGACCCATTAGAGAGCTAGCCAGGGCGCACCTATTGAGCCATCTGTCATCAGTTTCCGACAGTGGAATCTTCCGGAAAGCGAAAAATAGTCATTTAGGGCCCAGCTCCAGAGGAAGCACATTTGGGGTTCCAGGAGACATTCCAGGGCAAATCTGAGGAATCCCTTCCGACCCATTACAGAGGAGACCAGAACGATCGTTTTGAGCTATATATCGTCAGATTCCGTCGGTGGAATCAATAGGGCGCACTCCTTGAGCCTAGGAGGTGCGCAAACCCCCTGGGGGTGAGATCCGAAGCTCCAGAGGTTGGATCTTCAGTCCGACAGTCATTAGGATCAGTCTAGAGGCCAGGGCGCATCTTTTGAGACAGTTTCCAGCTCATTCTGATGGGTATCGCCATCAAGGCGAGTTTTCCAGATTCTACAGCAGTTACCGTGAGCTGCCAGACTGTTTTTTGTCGATCCATCCGTGCATGCGCAGACCAACACCCATTCTTATGGTCACGGGTATTTCTTATCTGTTATTTTGTATTCTAGTGACGATCCATGAGATCTAACTGACGATTATCATATCATAATGGATGCAACAATTGTTATTTGGAGCATTAAAGGCTAGCGACTTCTCTTGATGGTGTTTCTTTGGAAATTTGTGGATGATATATTGGTAGTAAGGGTTCATTGCATGCTCTCTCTTAGATTTGTGTTGAAATTAGTGCATCTACAAGAGCCATTCTCCTGGAGGATGGTAAAAGACCCTAGTTATGGACTAGGGCCCCCAGCACACTCTTGGGGTTTCTTGGTATGAGACCAAGCAGTGTGAGCCATGGAAAAAGACCCTAKTGAGGGCCCCYAGTATATGACTAGGGTTCTTGGTCTTGGACCAAGCAGTAAGTCCCTAGATGTGTCTAGGGCCCATGGATGTGTTCCAGGGAATCCTTGCTCGGTGCTTGGATTGATCCTTGGATATGTTCCTTGGTGGTTGATATAAGTCCCTAGATGTGTCTAGGGCCCCTGGATGTGTTCCAGGGAATCCTTGCTCAGTGCTTGGATTGATCCTTGGATATGTTCCTTGGTGGTTGATATAAGTCCCTAGATGTGTCTAGGGCCCCTGGATGTGTTCCAAGGAACCCTTGCTTAATGCATGGGTTGATCCTTGGTCTTGTACCTTGGTGGATAAGACCCTAGATGTGTTCTAGGGCCCCCAGATGTGTTCTGGGGAAACCTGGTCTTTGACCAGGTAGATCTTGGTGTAATACCAAGATGTGTTGGTGTGTGATCCTCGTCCTCTCTCCCAGGATGGTCCATGAGACCTATGAGTGTCTATGAAGATGGACATGACCGCATTGTTGATGTACCCCCTTATGCAGTGATGATAAAGTTTATAGGTCACTATGAGACTCATGTGGACATGTTTTTCCATTATGGACCCCCCTTGACTTTGTCCTAACAGATACCCCCTTGTTGTTTTGCTTTCCCTCTTGATTTATGTGATTGGGTTTTATTTTATGTGACTGGGGTTTATTTTATGTGTTTAAGGTTTTTATGTAATTAGGGTTTTAACTAAATATTAATTGACATATTAATTAATATTTATATTAATTAAATGTCAATAATTAATTATAATCCTAATTACCCTAACCCCTCTCCCTAACTATAAATTAGACCCTACCCTATTGCATTTTACACACACTCTCTCCTCTCCCTCCTTGTTGCGGCTACCTCAGTAACTCTTCCCTTTGATTGGTGCAGCCTCTCCTTTGTTTATCAGTTTCATTGCTGAGTTTTCTGTGGAGGCTGGAAGCTTCTCCTTTAAGGGTCTGCTGATGGTTGATGGTTGGATCTGCCACTTCTGAACTGTGTGGTAACTCTTAAAAGTTGCCAGACCTATCCTCAAGCTGTCAGACCTGTCCTCTTGCAGCCGGACCTATTCCAATGGATGTTGGATCTTCCTTTAAGGCCACGGATCTGTGTATAGGTGTCGCGGGCTCCTTTTGGGCTCTCTCCTTTGCTGTGTGAGAATTGTGGATCCCTCTTATGGCTGCCGCATGGTGTGTTGAGATCACTGTGAGGGGTTATCTTATTGTTGTCCAATTTTCTGAGTGAAGGTTTTGTTGTTTGCTAAGTGAAGGGTTTGCCTACCTGTTCAGTCCTCTTTCCTGTGCTATATCACTGTTTATTGGAGCGTTTTTCTGTTGGGGGTATTGCTGTTATGTCTGAGGTCTTATTATTGTTTTCTTCGAGGGTTTCTATCTATGGCAAAACTGTCCCACAGCCCTCTTTGACAGAGATCAAACCCTAGAGGTTTGATCCATGAACCTAAACTAAAGTCTGAGCATATTGACAGAGGCATACATCCACACATGTGACAGGTACATCTATCATTGAATCAGGAGGTAAGCTAAAAGTTAATTTTTCATACTCAGGAATTTTATTTGCTTCTAGATCTGTTTATCTGTCTTCTTCTTTATGCTGATCTAGTGAACAGAAAAATTTTAAAGCATTTTTGTTTTTCAATTTTCCCTAATTCTAACAATTTGGTAAGTAAATTTCTGCAATTAATTGTTGTCTTGCTTGTTTAAATTCAAGAAAAATATCTTAAACCCTAGGAGGAGTAAAAGGGCTTACACCCTCCACCAAGGTTTATTTATTCTTTTCTATTGAAGTGCTATAAGGCTTGCAACAAGAAGTAAGAGGATTTACACCCTTTTTGCAAGGCTCATCTAGGGTTTATTTCTCTAGGAAGTAAGAGGGTTTACACCCCTACAGAAACTTTAAACCCTAGTTCATCTTGGATTTCAAGCTAGACGATTTGGAAAGAGTGTTGTTGGATTTTATAAGGGTTTAACTCTCAACAAAGATATCTTCTTCCTCTTTGTTTATCCAAGGAAGAGACTCCATTCACCCCATAACAAGACACTAGTACTTTACATTGGAGATTGTTAATTGTTGCATTGGTAAACGTGAAAGTTGAGCTTTTGGAATTGTTCAAGTTGGATTTAAATTTTACATGTTGTTGTATCTCTTGTCCTCCAAGGGCATATTGATTGACCAAGTCATTAATTTGTTATAATAGACATTAAGATACAGCCATTAGGGCAGCAATAAACTTTCTTTCTCAGCAAGTTTTCTTCACTTTTGACTGCTGAAATTTGCATGTAAGCAGTGAATTTTGACCTACTTTTCAAGGGCTATTGATTGGGAAGATTGCTTGCTGATTTTGTTGGTTAAAAGTTGTTGTTGTATCAAAAGTTTTCTACAGCCATAGCACTGTCATAATTCTTTGCTGATAACACTCTTTTACAGCCCTCCTTTGTCATCTAATTCATTGTTTCAAGCATTGGAGTATTATCTCTAAGTGCATGCTAATTTGTCCAATATTATATGCCGGTTAAATGATATAATTTGCAGCTGTTATAACTTTTTCATTGCTGATATATAACTATTTACTTCTGCAATTTTGGGACAGCAAGGTTTCTTGCTGATTCCTCTTTTGTTTTGGGGCTTATATCATCATATATTTGTCTTGGTTTGGCTTGTCTAACATTGTTTTGCAGGTACACAGCGTTGGCTACCTTTTCCTTGACTCATACTTTTCCCGGGTGACCTATAGGGGTGGTTCCTTCAGCCCTTGGCCTCTCCCCTTGCAATCCCCCCTAGGGTCACCCGGGAAGCCTCCCTTGTGTTGGACTTGTCCATCACTAAAACGAGGGGGATGTCTATTGAGGTGACAGTAATAGGTGTCCTCAGTTGTGTCTCACATTTGTTGCTTGGGTTGGGCTTTGCCCAAACTACAAACTGTGTGATACCAGACTTCATATATGGCTATAGCAGGATGTTATGTAATTTATTGTTCCTATCAGGTTGAGACAAGTTTTTAAATTTTAACTAACTATGGAATACTACATACAAGTCAATTTTTGTACATCTATTATGATAAAGTTGAATGAGTATAATAGTTATAATATATCCAAGATTGTCGGGATGATCAGGCTCACAATTTACATAAATGCTTCAGGCTATCTAAAAGTCTCCCCTAGAGCCTTAAAAGGTATTTTTGGCATGGTCTCTGGTGCTTAGTGGCTTGGCTCCTGGGTAATGTCTGAAAAACTTAGGTTTGCCTCAGCTTAAGTGCCCCCTGTGGGAAAAATTAAACTGTCAAACAACTTTTTTGGTTCTATAACTATGCCAAGACAGCTTAGGAGTGGGCCTTTAGTTCTGTAGCCATCCTCTTCCTTCTTCCATCTCGTAATGGATACCCTTCATGCAAAGCTAACGGTGTTGGTTGCAAGCACTGGGTGAATAGCAACAACTGGACCTTGCCCAGTGTTCCCAATGTTCCTCACTTTGATAAGTTTTCTACCATTCCTCTGACCATTTCTGAACTAGAGTGGCCTGTAGAGCCCGAGCAAGGAAACTACATATGGGAGCCAATCCAATCCAATCCTAAGCCAACAGCTGATGGATGGGGCCCAACCCTTGATGAAATAGACCCTCCTCCTAATGTGGGCACTATTCCCATTGCTGCTTGATATGATGTTTGTGTTGGCCATCTGGCCTAGATGTTGTGATTTTGCTTTAGTTATATGGTTTAATAGTCTAGGCAACCTTAACAGGAGACACTTATTATTTTGGCCATGTCTGGAAACATGTTGAGTAGTTGATCTAGACACTAGACTATTGGCTATAGGCTTGTGGAGGTTGTGTTTGCAGCCCTTTTTTGTATAAAATGCATGTACTATATTTTGTATTAATAGAAATGAGAAGCATTTTATTCAAACAATTTTTTTTAACATAAATGTATGTCACAACTTGAAATGTACACATTTTTTTAATAGGCTATATAGTTATGCAAAGATGTTATAGTGCTCTGTCTAGACTCTACACAATATACTAGTCAAATTAATCTAGTCAGTATCATTAAACATCCCATGCTAACAAGATGAAAAGCATGTTACTTTTCCCTAATATAATTGCTGTTTCAATGGTGCACATATATGATTTAACAAAAAATAAGTGGCAATGACAACCACCAATAGAACTAGTTTCTTTAATTTATATTCGACTGCAAGAGTAGTAGCACAAATGTCTGCAAGTCTACCTTTTTTATCCCAAGCTATATTCTAAATAGGTTGAAACATGAAAGTGCAAAAAATGCATGGATTATGGTAAGGCATGATTTTCAAGGAGCTTTCCATTGTCAATATAAAGGATATGCCTATCTTTCTTTGAAAGATGATTCCTTCAGAGCAGCCAGTAAATTTTACAACTTCTCTATTATGAAAGAAGTAATTTGAAAACATTGCTGCAGTATAGAACAGTTCATAGGAATATTAATATTAATCTAGCCAGTACTAATACTATTATCTTTTACTTTAAACAATACCACATCTGAGAAGAATTTGTTTTATATAATTAGTTATAAAAGCCTTATGTACTTAGTGATAACCCAAATCTAGATATTATGCTTACCTCAACAGAGTAAATACTAGTCTGCCCAGCTGTATCCTTCTCAACATAGCCAGTCCATCTCTGTTTTGTGGTAGGAGGGAAAGTGCCTAATACTTTAGTCCTTTCCTCAACTGCCCACTCCATGCTCACTTTTCCAACCTGCAGAAACCACAAGATACTATAAACTTACGATATGGAGATAAAGCAAGGTGGAACAACTAGAAACACATTAAGGGTTTTCACATGTAAAGCCTATGTGGCATATAATACCTTTTAGATAAATTAATTCCAGTAAAATTTAGATTTGAGTATCATATATTGAATCATGTTGTTGAAACAATACAAGCTAGTTCAAATATTTTTGTTCTTTATGCCTCAGAATACCAATCATCTGACTTTCTAGCTTCAAATGTTTTGTGGCTGATGATGACTTGCATTGTTTCTCATCTTGGAGGTAATGACTTGAAGTCTGCTGAATATTCTTGTCACTTTTAGCTTTGCATTCTGATCAGCTACATGTGTATCTTTACTTTGCCTGAATCACATGCTTTGTGAATCCTTTCTTTCCATAATGTCCTATCCTAGCTCCCTATTTTTCTTCATATATTCTATTGGATTCTTCAGATCCCACAGCTGTGTCATGTTTTCTACCATCTAAATGTCTTATCTACATATGTTTGCAAAATTCATTTAGTCATTTGATTCATTTGTTTCTTAATTTGCACTAAGCTGGGATTGGAACTGATTAAAATAATTGCTTAAACTATCTCAAGAATTGCTAACTTTTATAAAACTGATTTCTTTACAGGAACTTCAATAAACCTGAAACATATGATATCGAAGTTTTTACTGCTTATTCAGTTTTTTTTGTTTGCTTTTTCCACTGGGTTCAGTCTGTTCAGTGCACTTCAGACACATCTGTCAACCAGATAATCCAGGGTAACTATTGTGCTACTGTTTTGATTCATGAGTTTCTATATAATTTTTACAATATTCCACCAAGACTCTGGGACGGGGGTGCGCGGGAGCGGGGAGACGCACAGGGGGGACCTGTGGGAGCACCCCCAAATTTTGGGGAAATTCATGGGGGACGGGTGGACATCGGGGTCCCTAGCATAGGGGTCCCCGGCTCTAAAATTATAAAAAATATATAAATATTAATGATAAAATCCCAACAATAACAATTCAGCCCTTGTAAATTACTAAATTCTTCATTGTGCATACTAAATACTAAATAGTAAACAGTAAACTAGTACTAAATTCAAATTTGTAAATGATATAAATAATAAACATGATTCAGATTATGATTTCAGATTCAGTAATGAAATATTTAATACATTGATTCAGATCATGATTCAGTAATGAAATACATTGATTCATAAATCATAAATGAAACAAATATAGTAAAATATTGTGCGTCCAGAAGCACCCCTTTTCGAGGGGGGACACCCAGAAGCACCCCTTTTCGAGAGGGGACACCCAGAAGCACCCCTTTTGGGCAAACACGCCCCCCACACTGGAGAAACGCACCCCCTTGCGTCTCCTCGAGTTTCCCCAAAAGGGGGATGTGGGGAAACATTTCCCAAGAGCACCCCCGTCCCGGGTGCGTGGGAAATGTGGGGGGCGTGCACCCCACCCTGGGGGACGCGTCCCCGTGGAACACTGAATTTTTATTTCAAATGGAATCTGGAAAGTTCAGCTGTCTATACAACCTTAGGTTCAGTCAGTTCAGTGCATTTCAGAGATATCTGTTAACTAGATAATCCAGGGTAAGTATTATGCTGCTGTTTTGACTCTTGAGTTTCTATTTAATTTTTATTTCAAATGGACCGGAAATTTCACCTATTTATACAACCTAGAGATCATCCGCAAGGAAAAGGAGCTAACAGTTTCATGTGGAACAATTCCAAGTGTTTAGAGAAGGGCTTGGGATGAAAGAACTTCCTTGGCATGGGGATCAGCAATATGCTTGGTCAAATCTCAGAAAGGGCCTAATTCCTGTTCCAGCTCGACTTGCTAGATGTAACCTATCCACTGACATAGTTGACAGGTTTAAAAATTATATTTACAGGGTAATCCCTGCAGCAGTGGCATCAAACAACTTGTATTCTTTGTACTCTGGGGCTTCTATGCAAGAACTGAACAGGCATGCCCTGAAAGTCCCCTTTGAGGTTCATTACTAAGCTTTGGAATAATCAGGACTCTGTGAACAAAGCTGGAGATGTGGTGGATGAAGCTAGTGAAGCAGTCAAGTTTACTCCTTTGCTCCAGGATAGGTGGAAGCTGGTCACCAGGTACAAAAGAAATAAGATCAAAGAGTGCTCTCCCAGCTTGGTCTCTGGGTCTAGGTTCCTAAAGGAGTGTCCTCTTGAGGAGATTAACAGACCTCATAGTATGAGAAATACTTGGGCCAAGGTTAAGTGGGATTTGCATTTATATGAGAATACCAAGTTCTCCTAGGTCTAGACCAAGATCAAGAAGAGCAAGCTCTACATTTCTTGTACTAGGAGTGTTGAATAGGCTCTTTTTTAATTATTAGGTTGCCATCAATGAAAATATCACTAACCACTATGAGGCCCTTTCAAGAACTCAGGCAAACGTGGCATCAAATGGTATAGATTCTTATCCTGCCTAAGGTTGCATCTTTATCAACTCAGGCCAAAGCATGTCTGAATCAGATGTCAGATGAAATCCATATGAAGGAGAAAGAGGAGGGTTTCTATGAGCATTGAGAACAGATAAAGCTTCAGGCCTTGCTGGGCTGCTCATAGAGTTCTACAGGTTCATTATGGATGAAGTGTCTCTCTTACAGATTATGGTAATTGAAATTTGAAACACAATTTACAACGAGGGTACTTTCCTCAATTAATGCAACCTTTGTGGCACTCATCCCAAAAATCAAATTTGAGATGAGCTATCCAATTGGGGGCTGCTTCCCCTTTGTAATGTTAGACAAAAGAATAATGTTCTTTTCACTTCCTTTCTGGTGTAATATATGCATGCACTTAGCAGCAACAACAATTTCTTGACTTAATCAACATAACGCCTCTTACACTTGTGCCATAATGCAAATTAGGAATTCTTTTTAACACACCGTAATAATGTATACATTATAAGATTGGGTTGCAACTGCTTGCCCAAAACATGACACATATGAAATTTCACCTCATGACATCAGATCTGCACTCAGAAATTAAACCCTGCATCTGAGTCTAAAAATCCTCTGAAACACCTGGGAAAACTTCATATCTACAAACACCCAAACATTGTAGAGTGTAGACACCACAAATCAAAAGGTTAGATCATTCCAGCAGCTGCCAGATACTAGATCTAAAATGACATTTGAAAACCAGACAAGAAAATTAAATCTCCTTAGCACCAACCCAGCATTACACAGAAAATAAATCGGATCTGAGAAGTCAGATTGGCATGCTAAATCAGCTCAGCACCAGCCCACTTGTAAGATAAATCAGATCTCAACAAACTACTATCCCAGCAGAAATGAATGATAGATTGATCAGTATACTAATATCTGTAACAGCACAGCACTAAATGGAAGCTAGAACATATCTGAAAATTACATCCGCATACTAAATCAACAGAAAACTGAAGTATAGATCAGATTTGGAAACTCAGATCAGCAAACACATTTTGTACCAGCGATCACATCTCTTACCATTACAAAGAAGATTACATAAACAATGTCTCACAAGCTCAACACAAAACAGCTTCTCACAAGCTCAAACCAAACCGACTTCTCACAAGCTCATAAAGCAAAAGCCAAAACCCTAGCAATCACATCTCTCACATTACTGTTTTGCAGCTCTCATCAAGAAATCCCCCACTAAAGCGGCCACTGACAACAAGAGTCAAACACTCTTCGAGCAACAGATAAACTAACACTCCCTCTTTGTGAGGAAAGTGTTCTCCATCACACCAAGATACTCTCAGCATTTCAAACTTCCCCTCTGCTAGGGACTTCATCAGAGTGTTGGCCACCTGTGCATCTGAAGGAATGTAAGCCAGGACCACTGCCCCCTTTTGAACTCAACTCTCTTCATAATTTTCAAGGTGTACTTCCCTTGTCCAAGGAAGACTTCAACATCAACCTAACAAACTTCTAGTTCTCGTAGCCGATCATTGTCCTTCAAGTCAATCTCACCAACCATTTCTATCTGACACCATAAAATGAGTTGTTCAAAACTTCCTATAATGATAAGCTGTTATGAACCAATGCCTTGAGAATGATAAAAAGTCAATGAATAATAGTCCACTTCAAAGCGGAAACCTCATTTTACAATATATTCAATGTACAAGATGAGATGATATGATCCTAAGACTAGGTCTCCTTGGTATATATATAGGAGACAAAGGGTACAATTATAATGAAAGGGTACAATGAAGGGTTCTAGCCTACATACAAATATAACACTAGAAATGTAATAATTCAATATCTAGGGCTTAATAAGGGGTTTTATACTTAACATGGGGCTTTGTCTAGGGCTTAACATGCCCCTCCCATTTAAACAAGTGTTGTCCTCAACACTTGACTAACTGCGTGTTTTTGTATGAAGAGCTCATCTTCCAATATCGCTTCTTCCACTGGTAGGTTCTTCCATTTGACGAGGTACTCAATAATTGCTCGATTTCACAACCACTTAATCCTTGTTTCAAAGATTGTTTCTAGTTCTAATATGATTTTCCCTTCTTCATTAATCTTTGGGTAAAATAGTTTGGACTAGGATCTTGTCATCGATTACCTTCTTTAAGCAAGAAACATGGAAGACTGGATGTACACATGCAGATGGAGGCAACTCCAATTTGTAAGTCATACTTCCAATCCTTTGCAATACCTTAAAGGGGCCATAATATTTGGGTGCTAATTTATTGTCCTTATTTTGTTTCTTGAGGGACATCTGTTTATATGGTTGTATCCTCAAAAATACCCAATCCCCATTCCAAATTCTCTTTCACTACGATGTTGATCTGCTTGTTGTTTCATCCTATTTTGTGCCATAACCAAGTTGTCCTTCAATAGTTTGAGAACCTCTTGTCGGTTCCTTATGTGGTCCTCCACTGTTTGAACCTTTGTAGTCCCTTTTAAGGGCGATGTGATGGATGGAGGATGATATCCATAACGTGCCAAAAATGGGGATATTTTTGATGAAGTATGGAAGGATGTATTGTGCCACCATTCTGCCAAGGGCAACCACTAGACCCATTGTGTCTGTTTATCAAGATGCAAAGCAACAAAGATATCCTTCTAGAAATTTATTTACAATCTCAGTTTTCCCATCAGATTGAGGATGATAATATGAGTCGTGAGCCAATTGAATACTGAAACAAGAAAATAATTCAGTCCAAAAATTTCTAGTGAAAATTGGATCTATGTGACTTACAATAATCTTGGGGACTCCATGTAGCTTTTAAACTGTTTCCATAAATTTTGCGGCTACTACACTTACTTTAAGAGGATGAGAAAGAGAGAAAAAATGGGCATACTTCGTCAATCGATCCACTACTACAATGATGATAGTCTTCACTTCAGATTTGGGTAAACCTGTAATAAAATCCATTGAAACTTCTTTCCAACATTGACTTGGTATAGCTAACGTTTGTAAGAGACCTAGCGTCTTGATTTTCTCTCCCTTATTCTGTTGGCAGACCACACATTCAGAAACAAACAATTGAACATCAGTTTTAAGAGCTTCCCAGAAAAAATCCTTTTTGATCCTGTGGTAAGTTTTCAAGAACCTTGAATGTCCTTCTATAGGAGAAGTGTGCAATTCCAGAAAGACCTTCTGTTTGAGTTGGGAATTCTTGCATAAATATAGGCGATCATGATACCATAGAAAATCATTCTTCCATACAGATTTATCTAATGCATCGAGGTCCTCTTGTAGTTGTTGAATGATCTTACATGCCTATTGATCTTGCTTCCATTCTATCCTTGCTTCTTCCACCCAATCAGATTGTGGAATAGAAATAGCACATAGTGAACCCTTTATTTTTTCTTCTTTCCTTGAAAGTGCATCTGCCACGATATTATGTTTTTGTTAGATTTTGGTAGGTTGGAGGTACTTCAGCATTGTCGGTGCTCAGCATGTAGAAGAGACCAAGCATATTTCTCTCTTAAGTGACTTTATAAAGTGATTTTATAAAGTCAAGTTGAGCCTTTTATTATTTAATGGGTAAAAGTGACTTTATGACTTTTGGGTCACTTAAGTGATTTAAGTGAACTCAACAGACGATTAAGTCGTGACCGTTGATCTCAAGAGGGAAAGATCTAATCTTGATCATTCATCTCTTCAGAAGACCAAGGGTTAGGGAAGTTACACATTAAAGATGCATAAAAGGAGCTTGAGAGAGAAGAGGGGGCACACACTTTGAGGAGATCTTGGAGAGGAATGTGAAGAGTCACTCATATTCTGAGAGAGACCAAGAGAGTTTGAGCTAGAGGAAAGAGAGCAGCAGCAGCAACCCAAGAGGATTGGCATACAACCCAAGAGGATTTTCAACATTTAATACAACCATGTACCATACAACAACTAAAGGTGGGTTGTACAACATTTATTGTTGTCTGTACAACTAGAGGCATCGATTTTTTTTATTGTTTGGCACGATTTCCAAGGTGTTCTGCTGGGTGGAATCCATACAATGGATTGTTCTGTATAGTCAAATCTGGGCACAAATTTTGAGGTTCACACTGCTATATTTTTGTTGTACATGAACGTTAGTTGCACAAAAATCGAGGCAGCAAGTTTGGGCATGAAAATCGAGGTGTTTTGTGCAGATTTAGAGAGATAAGTTGTTGTGTATTTAATGCTTATTTTTTTTCTGTTGTAAACTCATAATTTTCCTAAGAGCTCAATAAGAAGAATATCTCCTAGACTAGTTTTCCCCTTGTGGGTTTTTTCCAGGTGCATTGCCCAGAAATTCTAAGTGTCAAACGTGGTGATTTTGGCTATTGTTCATTTATATTTCCACTGCTATATTTTCAGATTACTTAGTCACTTGTATTTCTTCTCATAGCTCTAGTAAAATGCATGTGGTTCCATTGCTTTATTGGTGAATAACTATAGGAGGTTGAAATCTAGTGTTGGCTAAGTGTTTGAGATTGGTTTTCAACATGGTATCAGAGCAGGAGCTCTGAGGTTCAGCAGACAAGAGATTTGACACTTGATTTGCAATGAGTGCAGAGAGGGTTTTCCTGGAAGAATGAAGGGGAAGAGTTGAGTTTCAGTTGAGAAGGTTATGGCTACTGGCTCGAGATTCGAAGATAAGTTGGATGGGGCAGCGAACTTTAGTCCTTGGAAGGAAAGCATTGTTTTGTTGCTTGAGGAAGCTGAGTTATGGGACATTGTGAACAACACACAAGCAAATCCCGTCACTGTTCCTCCAGATGCAACCCTTTTGGCAACTTTCCAGAAGAAGAACGTGAAGGCCAAGAGGATGATTCTTGATACAATCAAGGACCATGTTATTCCCCATATTGTTGGGAAATCAAATGCCTACAAGATGTGGGCATCTTTGACCAAGCTATACCAAAGTTCCAATTAGAATCGGAAGATGGTATTGAGAGAGAAGCTAAGAAACATAAAGATGACCGAGACTGAAAAAGTGTCCTCATATCTCACCAGAATCACTCAAGTCCGTGATGAACTTGATGCAGTTGGAGAGGTTATATTAGATGGAGAATTGGTTAGGCCCGCTCTGAATGGTTTTTCTGAGAAGTGAAACACCTTTGTTAAGGGTGTTGTGTCCAGGGAGAATTGTCCTAGTTGGGAGAGATTGTGGGATGACTTCATACAGGAAGAGACTCGTGAGGAGGCTCTTTGTAGCAGCAAAGGACAAGAAGCCTTCTCATGGCAAGAAGAAGGAAATGAGTAAGGTGAGATGCTATGCAAGTCGTGAGTTGGGACATTATGCAAGCTAATGTATGAACAAGATATAACCTCTCCAATGTCAAACGTGGTGATTTTGTCTACTGTTCATTTATATTTCCGCTGCTATATTTTCAGATTGCTTAGTCACTTGTATTTTTTCTCATAGTTCCAGTAAAATGCATGTGGTTCCATTGCTTTATTGGTGAATAACTATAGGAGGTTGAAATCTAGTGTTGGCTAAGTGTTTGAGATCAATTTTCAAAAAATTTCCTTGCTTGTAGATAATTTCAAAGTCATAAACTAGCATCTTTTTAAACCATTTTTTTTGTTCTTCTGAAGATAATCATTGCTCCAAGAAGTACTTCAAACTATCATGATCTGCTTTTGCTTTGAAGTGTTTTCCTATTAGGTAAGGGCGCCATCTCTTAACTGCATGTAACAATGTTACCAGAACCAAACCGGTCATTGAATTGGTCGACCCCAAAAACCGGAACCGAACCAAAACCGGGAAAAAACCGGAAAAAACCGGATCAAAAAAACGATCACTAAAAATACATAAAATATTCAAATTTTGAAAAACAAATACATATTCATGTGCATCCATGTGAATTCAAACCATTATACGCAAATTTGCAAAGTTTCTCATAAGTGGGGGGCTCTAGACAATTCTAGAAGCTTCCCATGCATGCCCCTAACCCTAAATTTTAAAAAAAACTAATTTATCCTTACCTTTTCTGGCCGCGGGCATCTTCAGCAAAAAAACCGGTTCCGTACGAAACCGGCCGGTTCAGGCAAAAAAAACCGGTTCCGTACGGAACCGGTCAAAAGCGGTTTGATGAGTCGAATCGGACCGGTCGGGGCTCAGAACCAGTTGGATCGGTCGGTTTTACCGGTTCCGGTTCGGTTCTTGTAACACTGGCATGTAGTATGGCCAACATTTATTTTTCATAAATGGATTTGAATAGGTTCTTTCCTTTAAGTTGATTGCTTTCAAAGGAAAGGGGCCTTCTTGCAGTAAAACTACACCAATGCCATGGCCTAAGGCCTCACACTCCACAATAAATGTTTTTGTGAAGTCAGGTGTGACTAGGACAAGAGTTGTACACATAGCCTCCTTAAGTTTTTCAAAAGCTTTGGTTGCTTCTTGAGTCCAAGAAAATGCTTCCTTCTTTAATGATGTTGTTAGAAGGTTGCTACTGGACCATGGTTCTTGACAAACTTGTGGTAATAGCCTGTCGATCCTAAGAATCCTCTAAGTTTCTTCAAGGTTTTGGGAATTGGCCATTCCCTCATAGCTTTAATTTTGATAGGGTCCACTTTTACACCTTCATGAGATAGAATATGACCCAAATATTCCACTTCTTGAACCCCAAAGGCATACTTGGAAGGCTTTGCATAAAGTTGTTTCTCTTCCAAAAGTTGTAATACTCTATCAACATGTTGTACATGCTCTTCCCAAGATTTGTTCTAGATTAGTATGTCATCAAAAAATACTAACACAAATTTTCTAAGGAAGGGTCTGAAAATAGAATTCATCAAGCTTTGAAATATTGAAGGTGCATTAATAAGTCCAAATGGCATAACCAAAAACTCATAATGAACTTCATATGTTATAAAGGTTTTTTTGAGAATGTCTTCCTACCTCATTCTGATTTGATGATATCCCAAACAAAGATCCAACTTAGTAAAGAAAACTGCTCCATGCAATTCATCTGATAATTCATCAATGACATGAATAGGAAACTTATCTTTGATGGTCATTTTGTTGAGTTGTCTATAATCTGGAAACATACGCCATGAACCATCCTTATTCATAACCATCACTACTGGTGAAGAGAAATAACTTTGGCTAGGTTGAATGATGCTCGCCTCTAACATTTCTTGGATCATATGTTCAATCTCACTCTTCTGTGCATATGGATACCTATAAGGCCTAATGTTAGGTAGTACACTTCCTGGTTGCAAATGAATAGCATGGTCATGATCTCGAGAAGGTGGCAGACCCTTAGGCATCTCTCCAAATACCTTGGAATGGTTGTTGATAACTATTTGGAGATCCACTGGAGCAGAGGATATAGATGTTTGAACATCTAGTGAGCACAATTGTGTAATTACACCATGGTGTCCCTTTTTGAGTAATTTTGTCATGCTATTAGAGCTTATCACCTTAGAGGGTTTCCCTTGGATACCTCTAAGCTCAATTTCCTTGCCTTCTGAGGAAAATCTCATGAAAAGATCTTGAAAATTAAGGGCCATTGTTCCCAATGATTGTAACCATTGGACCCCTAATACAACATCAACACCACCCATTTGGATGGAAATCATGGGAATATACAATAAACACTCCCCCCATATTGAGCTTAATACTATGGCACTTCCCAGAACAATTTATGGTACCTCCATCTGCAATCATTACTTGAAACTTTGGAGCTGGAAATACAAAGCAATTAGATTTTTTGTTAATTTGTAATTGATGAAGTTATGGGCAGTGCACTACTAGAATCAATCAACACTATTACCTTTTTCTTTTTGATGTATCCTTGTATCTTGAGGGTTTGTGGAGTAATGATGCCAACCAATGCATGAAAATATATCATTGGAGTAGTCTCTTCTAGATCTAGATCTTGTGATGGTTCCAATTCTCGATCCTTGTCCTGTTTAGTCTATGTAGAATAATTTCTTCTCACTGCATTTATGCTCCTTACTGTACTCACTGTCACAATTGAAACATAGTCCCTTTTCTTTTCTTTCATCCATTTGTTGAGGTGTCAACCTTGTCGGTTGAGTGAGGTTAGGAGAAAGAACATGGTGCTCTCTATAGTTATTAGTGGCCACCCTTCTAGTAGCCATATTTTTGTTTTCCACTTTTCTTGCCATACCGAAAGCTTGCTCTAGGGATTTAAGTTCGAAGAGATGCACCTCATGTTGAATGTTCTCCTTTAAAGTGCCCATAAAGAGATATAACAAAGTATCCTCAGGAATGTTCTTCACCTTGAGACTGAGCTTTTGGAATTGTTGAATGTTCTCTGTAGTTGGACCTTTTTGTCAAAGATTTAACAATTGACTAAAGAGTGTATCACTCTTAACATCCCCATAATGTGATATCAATTCATCCGTAAAAATGGACCAAGAGATAATAGAATTTTTTTTTCTTTCACAAAGCCATTGATACCAAACAAATTGATCATTTTCTAAATACAAGGATGCAAAAGGTACCTTTTATAAGCTTGGCACTTGGTGTAGATCAAAGAATTGCTCCATCAAGAATATCCATGTTATAGGATCTTTACCATCAAACGTCCTTATATTGATCTTTGGAATAAAGTAGTTCCTTGGTGCCACATTGAAACCTCGATGATGTGGATCTTGGAGTGATGAATGATTCTAAGATTCGGTATTTGTGCTCTCCAATTGTGATAAAACACTCCCCACATGTGATTGAGTCTCAACACCATTGTTCTCCTTACTTCCATGATTTCCTTAGATCTTCATATCCATTTTAGGGATCCTTTTTAAGAGAATGGTTTCTATGGATTTTTGCATTTCCTTCATGGATTTTTGTATTTCTTCCTTATTTTCATCCTGTTGACGGCCTCTTCAACTAGGGGGTCAACTCCATGTAGCATGAAGATATGCATCAACAGATGCAAACATGTCGAAGACTTTTTGGTTCTACAGGGTATTTTTGCTCCAGCACACAGTTTTGTAAGCGGGATTTCCGCACCCCTACGTGGGTTTATAATGTAATAGGTCTACATGGATCAAGTTAGGTCAATTTCCTTAGGGTTTCTTCATTAGGAGAGTTTCTTTCACTTAGTGTTTTTAATCCTCGGGAGGTTAATGTGGCCTAACCAGCCGGGTTAATCTCCCTTGAGTTTTTCACTCCCACTAGCAATAAATCCTCCAAAGTGGTGAAAGGCGTTCTAATGAAGTCATTCCTAGGTAGCTAGTGTTTATAAATGTTGTAAATGACCATGTAAGACAACACGCAAAATTTCGCGGAATTTCGTCAAGTCTAGCTAGGTTTTTTTTAAAGTTGGGAATTAATTAATTCTGGGTAATTAATGTAAAACTTAGGTCCCGGAATTTTTGATAGGGGTATTTGTACTCAAAAGAAAGATAATGATACCCCCTACACCTGTGGACCAAGTTTAAACTCAGTCGGACAAGTTTTGCTAGGTTTTTTGTCCACTTAGGAGTTTTTTTGGAAAACGGTGATTTTAATTGCCAAACCCAGGACATGGGAAAATGTAAATTTTGTAATAGTGGTCAAATAAGGTGAAGTAAATGATAAATAATGATGAGAGGGACCCATAACCCACCTTTTAATTTTATTTTTAGCTTACGTCCCCCATTTGGGTAATACGTCCCCACTCCACGCATCTACTTGATAATTCGTTTTTAATTATTGGGTGAGGGGCCCTCATGAGATGCGCCTTACCCTCCACATCCTTTTGGAGTGTGACACACACACTCCCCCACACTCCAAGAGCGTGGACTCCACACTCTTTCTAACCTCACACTTTCCCCTCACATCACCCTCACGCGTTTCCTTTAACTCACATGGAAACATCATTTTTTAATTGCAAGGTTGCTTTGAATAATGCGTGGGTCTCTTCCACCAATCGCTTACCTTTTGGGAGTGTGCAAACACACTCCTCCTACCTCACGCATTCCTCTTACACTCACGCTTTCACTTGGGAATAAGATGGAAACATCACATGTGAAAGTGGAAACCTCAAGCTTTGAAGTGGAATTTGCCTTGGATGCATGTGTGGGTTTCCTCCTCTTGCCAAATTCGTCCCTTCCTCCCTTGCTTTATCCTCATCCAACTAAATTACTTGCCATTTCCCCTCACCCTAAAAGCTTACTCTCTCATTGGCTCGTTTTCATCATTGAGTTGTCTTCACCTTTGGATCTTTGACAAGTGTTGAAGATCCAAGAGGGGTTTCTTGGTCTCTCAAGGCTATATAAGAAACCTCTCACTTCCTCATTCAGAACCATTCTTCACAGTAATGTTATGCTACCAAATTCTCTCCATCCCACTCTCTCTCTCTCTCATTACTTTCACATTGCTTCACTGGTTTTGCTCTTGAAGAGCTTGTAGCAGCATTGTTGCTACAACCTCTTCCCATTTAATAATACAAGAAACAACTTTGGAGAAAACTGTGGCGTTCAAGATTAGTCTAGATGTGCCACTTATTGTGAGGTGATATCATTCTGAATCTTTATGTGTTTTGATCGATAGTTGCTTAAGTAAATTAGTTTACTAGGCTAGGTGAGGCAATAGTGTAGTTGCCCATCTATATATTTTTGTAATTGCTTGTAGTATAAACTATGTTGTATTATCTCTGCATGCAAGATATTATCTATTGTTCCATCTCACTTTGGGTTTAAGTTTTGCAGATCATCTCTATGGAGTTGTTGGGATAAGTTCAAGGACGAATTTACCCTCATCTTCACTCAAACTTCACAAGCATTTCCTGTCCTTCTTCCTCATTCTTTCATTTCAGATTTTAGTAGCTAACTCGCTTAGATAGGTCAACTAAATCATTGCAATTTTCTGGTTTTTATATGTACAAAATTTCTACCTAAAAACAGAAATTTCATAACATTTTTTAGTGTATTGCAGCATAAATCAGCAAGCAATAGCTTGCTAATTTTGGTAGATTCTCGCTAGGACAAGAGGGCATGCTGCCCAATTTTCAGCACAATACACCCTCAAACAACTCCTCTCATAGTGGTAACAGTTTCTCTTCTTCTTCTCTATTCTAAATCACTGTAAAGCAAGCCCAAAGGAGTTGTACCCAAGTGGCTTGCATTCTTTTCCTTTTCATCTTATTTTTGCAAGTTTTAGATTAGATTTATTTTCGTTCTTTTTCTTGCTTAGTTTAGCTAGATTAGTTTTAATTTCTACATGCATGCTTAACTTAAAATAATCTAAAGTAGATCTCATAACATATGCTAGCTTAGAGCCCATGGTGGCTTAGATTGGATCTTCATTTTTTGTTGCATGCAAGTTTATGTTTCTTTAATCTTTATCTTACACATGAATGCACTTACTGGTTACATAATCTTTTAAGTAATCATTTCTTACCTTATGCAAGTTATGTCCATTACTTTATGTTTCACAATGCACTAATTTCACTTAAAGTTTTTAACTTGCAATCTTGTCTTTAAAGGCTTCAGCCTTCACGATCAACACTTTCAGTTCTTAATACTCACATGCAATAACTCAACACTTAAGAACTCATTTTGCAACTTCATTGTTTAAAGGCATCAGCCTTCTTATCTTTCAATTTTCAATACTTTGGCAACTTTATTTGAGCAAGCTACAAGCACTCAAACACGCATTGCAATATTTAGCTCATAGGTCTAAAACAAATTAATTAGACTTAATAGGACACCATAACTCACCATCTTCGCCATTTAAAACGGGGTCGGAGGAAGGCAATGGAAGGTGCTAGGACGGGGACGGTCTCACGGTGCGTGGCATCCTTTCCGGGAGTACTCTGATCTTAGGACTGACCTGTGAAGCTAGGGTAGGCCTCGTTGCCTCACTTCTTGAGCATCCAGCAGTCACTTGGTAACTGAGGGAAGAGAGTTTTTTGGGTTGACATCTAGATAGGGCTAAAATTAATCACACTTAATCACTTAACTTAATCCTTAGTCTACAACATCTGCAATATACTTTTACACTTGCAAGCACTGATCTCATTATCTCTTTATATCATGCAAGTTATATTTTATATGTTGTAGAATAATTGCTCAAGTGGTTACATCTCTTCATCTAGAGCACTTTACTTTCAAAGCTTTCATTTATATTTTGTTCCTGTATTTATGGTGTGATCCTTCAAGAAGTGCGCATCCACCTGGAGGCATTCTCTTGACTGGGTCTTGAGTGCTTTGCATCTTTTGCCATTGATAAGAAGTCCAACGGAATTCTATCTGTTGTGAGCATGCTTGGCTTGATATGTTGATTATCTCTCGTCTTTAAATATCTTTTTTTCCTGCACATTTCAAGCACTTGTTAGTATATTGTATATCTTGTATCTAGCTTAGCTAGCTTTATATATCTGACATATTCTTTTGTATCTAGTTGTATCTATCTTGTTGTAATACTTTTAACTTGTAATTATCTTGTAACAAACATTCCCTTAACTTAGTTGACCCCTTGCCCAATCTTAGGCACTAGTCTTAGTTGCCCTAGGAAAAGGTCTCACTTTCATACTTAGATAATTGCATCTTGTGTTTGCTACTTAACATCATAGGCTAGTTTCCCCCTAACCATTTAACCAATTAAAACCAACTCCTAGAACATTTAAACGTAAATCTCATCTAGTAACTAGGGTCTACCCCCCTTGGCTTCCCTAAGAGTTAGCCTAGACGGAAGAGATTCAAGTCAAAGTGACAGCGTGGACTTTGAACCTAGGCATTGTACCTCCGAGAACACACTAAGTGAGCAGGACTTAGCTCACGTTTGCAAGTGTGTATAAGGACGGCAACACATCCATCTTATTTTCAATCTCTTGAATTTTTCTTTTTTTGTTTACCAACTCATCATTTGTTATTGACCTAGCACTCAAATCATTAAGTTGGTCCTCCAATTTGGATAACTTGTTATGTATCTCCTTATTTTCTTCATGAGTTATAGATGAGATTTCTCGAGGTTTAATTGGTATTGAAATATTTTTTGGAGCCATGTGGGATAACAATAATAATACTCCTCTAGTTTCTCTTTCTCACAAATTTTGAATCACCAAAAACATATTTTCCAATAAAACGTTATGTCAATTGTAAGTTACGTACCTTTCAAACCCTAATTCTGGAGACTGGCACCCGAACTTTAGAGTTCTGATTAATTTCAAAACCCTCCCTAAAGAAATGAATGGCAAAAAATAGTGATTTCCTTCCACCACCTTAAGATTGTTTGGTTGGGATAATATGAAATAAAGATTGGGACAAAGAGCCTTCTTCTTCCTTATATTGTATTGGGCTGGAAACTCTGTTATTAGGTACTGGGTCGGATGTGTTTGGTCTTGCTCGTCGGTCATTTTAGATACAAAAAAATAAGAAGGGTGGGTGTGCTTGTCATAGTGTGGGGGATCCTATAGTAGCTCTCACTTACACTACATAGATCATCAGTTATTCTACATGAGACGATACGAGATAGATCAACATTTTATTTCTTATTTGGACGGTTGACCTTTGTCCTTATATATCTCTGAACCTTGAACCCTTTTGAGTCTAAAATTTTGGCCTATAGTACTCTGATATGACTTCTTAAACTCGTGAAAATTTTACAGTCTGAACCTTCACTGATAAAAAGTTATATAGCACAAATACCAAAATGAATTTTTAAGACTAATTTCGATATTAGTAAAAATCCCCAACTTCCGCAAAATATATCTCACGAATTATAATGATTCAAATTCTGAAAAATTTTCCACAGGTAATTCGCTATTTCTCTTCAGAATTCTGAAAATTTCAGAGACTGAAACTTCGTTGAAATGCTTTTATAGTGAAAGTAAAAAAATGGCTCATTTGAGACTAATTTTAGCACTAGTAACAAACCAGATATTGAACCAGATCCTGAAATTTTTACCACCTGTTACCCCCCTAGTTGCACCAAGCAGGATTGACGATGATCCACAAAGGTTCAACAAGTAAATTGTTCAAAATCAGAGTTCAGAAGTTTAGCTGGGTCTTATGACCCCTTTAAATTTTCTTCTTCTTCATGGGGGGAATTGTAATAAAATGAGCTAGCATGATGACCTTGTTATGTAAAAGGCTTAGCCCCCTAAGACTTTATCATGAGTGCATACTCTAGAGTGTTTTTTTTCACTTGTTAATTATATCTTGTTGTATAAGCGAGTTATAATTTCTAAGTTTTTTCACTCATTACCTCCAAAGTTGGAGTGTGCACTGATGGTTAGGCCTTACTGTGTATTGTCTAAGTCTGGTGTCTAATGTATATTACAATGATAGTCATTATTTTTTAGTCTTATGGACATGCACTAAGTCCCCCTTAGGATTTTTTATATTTTTTAATAAGTCATAAAAATTCCCACAAAATGGGAATTTTACTGTGTAATTTGATGTAACTTTAAAAAAGTGGTACTAGGAGATGTTGTATGCCTTGGGGGTATTTGTTTTATAACCCAGGATACCCCTTTTACATGTGTACCGTGTTTTCGAGATAATTATTGACTCATTCTCTTATAAAATTCAATTTTACTCGAAAAAGGTGAAAAAAGATAAATAAATCAGCATTGTTATTTTTTAGGAAACATGTCCAGGACATGTTTTTAGTTAACTCACCCTCTCTCTTAGTTCATTGAGTATTAGTGACACTTAAAGACGAGTTGTGAGTGAGTGTTGTGAGTGAGTGGTCATTGAGTTAGGATAGTGATGTGTCATTGGGATGAGATCCCAAGAAGAGGGTGTGCCCCCTCCTCTCTTGTGTGGTGCATTCTAAAGTTTTCCCCTTTCCCTTGAAAAACGCAGATTAAGGGGTTGGAAAAACGTAGCGCCTAGAAATTTGTAAGTCAAGAGCAAGTGCACCCTACACAAAGGCGCTCATAGAAATGGACTAAATGACTCCATAAGCCATGAAGTAAGCCCAACACGTTTCACTATCACACTTACTCTTGATGGGTTCTTTTCTTTCTTGCCTCCCCTGGAACATATCCCTCTACTTGGGTCTTTTCTTTCATGTTTTGGTTGGCACACCTAATAGGGTTTGATGATGATTCTCCCATATGCAAACTTGCCAACTTGCATAAAGTCTTGATATACTATGAAATTTGAAGGGGATACTTATGTGAACTGTTTATGTGGCTTCTATCTCAAGTAACAACTTACTTTGTATGATCTAAGGGGTTTTATACCTTATGAACATTGGTTTTACTTGATCCCATGCTTTGGTTTGATTTGGATGCCCCTAACATGGTTCTTTGAAGGACATCCCATGCTTTTACCCGGGACGTTGTGCATCTGTTTATAGGCTATGGCACGTGTGATGCAGAGCGTTGAATCATTGGATGGATTGACATACTCAAACACAGGCTCTCACATCTTCAGAAACTTGGACGATGGACATATGGGCTTGATTTTGATAGATATGGTCAAGATGGCACATTTATGGGCAAGAAACCCATACTTTGGGAAGTGCACCCACATCTTACCCAGCCACTTGATGGAGGACATTGCACTTCGTTTGGCTTCGACAGCATGCATATATGAGATGCATCCCCTCCCCACCTTGGACATTGCATTCTACACCTTGGATGCTAGGCTTTTTGATGATGACATCATGTGCTATGGTTTGATGGAGATGACGGGATTTGTTTTCCACATGGACACCACATGATGATTTGAGGTGGCATGGATTTCTCCCACCTTTCTTGCACTTTGGATGATGATACATGGCCTTGGGAGGCCTTCCACCTCTTGGAGGCTTGACGTCACCACACGTGTGGCTTTATGATGGCCATTTTGCATGATTTGTTACTGTAGAGGTTATTTTGAGGGGTCGGCCCCACTTTTAGCATGGATCATTGTTGTTTTACTTAATTATGTGGAAAAAAGCGTTTGGTTACCTCATATAAATAGAGGAAGCACTCATTTCATTTTTTCATCAACACAACTCCTTACACAAGTAAGAGAACTTCTCCAAAAAAGTTCGCTCTATCTTTCTTTTGTCTCTTGGAGTCTATTTACACCTATTGGGGTGACTTTGGATGGATGTTTCTCTTGTTGATGGTGATTTCTTCATGGATTAGGGTTTCCTCATGCTAATGTGCCTTGTTTGTAAGTGTTTACTTTGAATGCATGTGGTATTTCTTGGTTTATCTTGGTAAGTCAAAAGTAAAAATGGAAGGCAATTATGAAGACAGAAGACCTGGCATGAAGAAAGTGTATGTTGTGCCCAAGAGAAATCTACTAAAAGGAACATTATGAGGTTTACCAATCCTCTAGCAGCTAAACCTCTGGTCCAGCAAAGTCATTCTAAGGTTTACCATCATAGTTGAGTAACAAAGGTATGTACCTATACATGTTCTTTTAATTTGTATCATTAGCATGAGTGTGTTTGCAGGGAATGTACAAGGGATCTTGTCAAAAGCAATGATCTTGGATTCAGTGCATTCAGAAGATCAACACACTTGATATATCTCTGGCTATTATGGCATTATGAACTTCTAGTCAAAGTTATAAGCTGACTTTAGTCAAGATCCTATAAGGTTGAGATCGTATTCTCTAACTCAGTTTTTTGTCAAGAAAGCATATTGTTTTAATTTTAAGGGACAGGTTGGAAAGGATACTTGTCTAAGAAGAAAAGCAATTCAAGTGGAACATTAGCAAGACTCCAGGTTTGCATATCAAGTTTGACATCTTTATTATTGTCACTTAAGTGAGTATTGATAAGTACTCAGTAGCTTATACTACTCAGTGTACATATTTGCAAATATGAACTAACACCTACTCTAGGAGATATTTCTTGTTCTTGTTATCAGACAAGATCATCTTAGTATTGCTACCAAGAAACTATCCTTCATATAAAAGATGTTGTATCGGAAACATTGTTGTTCTTGTTGTCTCGGGCAGGTTATTTCATGAATGTAGAAATTTCTGAGGTCCTATGAGGCTGCCACCTAAGGTCTGCCTTTGACCTTAGTATGGCTCTAAGTTTCAACTGTGTGGCTGTCTTTTGCTGTTGTTTTAGGACAGCAAATAGTCACCAAACTTTCTGCTCAATATTTGATGGTTAAGTGCCCTTTTGAGGTTCCCTTGCAAGTGTTTTTTTTACTCAATGTTAGCACATGCAATATACATCAAAACACATAACACTACCTCTAGATCTTTAACTTTAAAATGCTGATCTACACTTCTAAGCATGCATAAAATTGACACATAGATTTTTGGTCAACATAACCCTGGAAAAATCCCCCCATGGGGAAAACCAGTTTGGAGCAGATATATATATATAAGGCCACAAAGCAAAATGTACAACATAGGAAACATATACAAGTGAACCTGGTACAATAGAAACCACTCTAGGATGCCTTGGAGTTCCTTGAAGACCTCCCCACAAGGTGCCCCTTGCCTTGGTGAGCCTTTCTTCCTCTTGCTTGCTTTGTCTTTATCCTGATCATTTTCTTTGCCTTTGCTCTTGCTTGCCTTTGAACTTGCCTTGTTTTTGTCTTTTCCCTTTGAAGTAGCCTCCTCCTCACAAGAAAACCTCCTCCAAGTGATGGTGCACCCCTCCTCTCAAGTGTGCCCCCTCCACATGCAAAAACCCAACAAGAGATGAATCCTCCCTAGCCAAGCGCCCTCAACTCCTCATGAAGTGCGCCTCCTCTCTACTAGTTAGAACCCTCCAATAATGAGCCACTTCCTTGCTTGATTCGCCCTCCTCCCAAGAATGTGCCACCACCTCAAGCAAGTGCGCCTACCTCCATAGAATGCTCCTCCTCTAGACTCATGCACCCTCACTCCTCATAGCTCCCTCTATAGCACAAGAGTAATCCAAGACAATTGGAGTGAGCCTCCAAGCAATGGGTAGAGCTCCCTCTACTAGATATGCGCCCGTACTCTCAAGGTTGCACCCTCTCCTCTAGCAAATGCACCCTCCTCTAGAATGGTAGCCAAGCCTCCATGGAAGGCATCTCCAAGCTCTCTCAAACCAACAAAAGCTTCCTCCTTAAACCCTCATGCAAGTGCACCCTCCTCTCCTCAAGAAATGTTCCCTAGCTCTCCTCCTCTTCTCCTCTTCTCACAAGTGAAGAATGAATCTCATAAATGCACTATACCCTCCTTTAGCCTCCTTTGGCCAAGCCCTAAAAGATCAATGGCCTAGATCCAATCTAGCCAAGTCTAATCAATGGGTGAGATCTAATCCAAAAATATCACTAAGGAAACCCACTTTCCTTAGTTGCTTTATGTCTATTAATTCACCCACTTTGTGAATTAATTGTCATTTTATGACTTAAGTGACATATTTCACTTTTGACTTAAATCTCCTAAGTCAAAGTGAAATTAGAATGATAAAGTAAAGTACAAGGGTAATAGTCTCCCAGACTCCCCCTTTGTGTTTAGAGACTCATAAACACATGGGGACCACTTTCCAAAGTACCCAAATCTCAACACTCCCTCTTACTAAGGAAAGTGCTCGTCACCACCAATCTCATCCCTGCAGTGGACATGGTTGCCTCCTAGCATATACTCGGTGAGTATGGTTGTACCTTGATCATTGAAAGTAGTCTTTGTCACAAATCTGCTCAATCTGCGTGATCTATAGATGGAACTGTCTCTCCACCTATCCAAGATCACCTAGATCTCGACATCACACCAAAGATCTTCACCTTGGTCTCCCACCAAGGATTTCCACCTCCTGGCATCTCGCCAACAGTCACTACTCTTGGCATCTCACCAAGAGTCACTCTCTTGGCATCTCACCAAGAGTCTCCCCCTCTTGGTATCTCACCAAGAGTCATCAACTTGGCCTCTCGCCAGCTAACTTCCACCTGAAGTAGATCCAGAATCTAATCTCCCTGTCTCTGTAGCCAAGTGAGGCTCAAGCCTCCATTGTGCCCTGTAGCTCCTCCTCATCAATCTCTGATGCTCTGAAGTTGTAGTACCAACTCTCTGTCTGCTCGGCAACTCTAAAACTAAAGCTATCCTGGGTGGACTAGTCACCCACTCTGATGATGATGTCCACGGACACTGAGTCTGATCTCCCTCTGAATCATTGTTGTGAGTAAGTCAGTCTTCCTCAACTCTGTCTCCCCATCTAATGTTGGATGGTGTAACAGCAAACAAAGTAGTCACGAATGCACACTCTCTTGCAAACTTCTCACAGAACTCTATCTCCTCTGTTGTCGCTGTTGACCCATCCTGCTACTTCTTCTTCTTCTTGGGACATTGTCCTGCATAGTGACCCATCTCTCCACAAGCAAAGCATCTCACTGTGCTCATGTCTCTCTTCTGCCCACTGTTGCTGCTCTCTCCTCCCCATGGTGGGGCCCCAAACTTGGGACCCTTCCGACCTCCCTGGTCGGTCTTCTTCTTTCCCTTTGTTCAAAGAGCAAGGTCTTCATCACCCGGAACTGACTGTTGTTGCTGTCCAAAAGCCTCTGCCACTAGTCTAGTCTCCTCATGGACAAAGTCATCCCACATCCTCTCCCATGTGGGCATAACCTCCCTGGCAATAATGTCGCGAACGAATGGACCCCGTGGTTTGGTAAAGCTATTCAAAGCTATCCTCACCATAGAGTTGGGATCCACCACCTCTCTGATGGCTCCAAGCTCGTCTCTGATCTGGGTGTATCTACCAAGGAAAGAAGTAATCGACTCATTCTCGAGCATGTGAATGCCCCTCAGTCGATCATGAAGAGCCAACTTCCGATGCTCATTAGAGCTCTCATACAACTTGCATAGAGATGCCCACATCTCATATGCATAAGTCTTCCCAGTCTAGTGGGGAATGATATGATCCCTCACTGCATCACAAATGGTCCTCTTTGCCTTGTTGTTCCTCTTCCTGAACTCTGCCAACAAGACAGGGGCAGTAATAGTAAGAACCGGAACAAGCGCCTCAATTGTATCCCATAGTTTGAGGTCCTCTAAGACAAAGATGATCCTCACCTTTCAAGGCGACCAATTGCTAGCCCCAGCTAGCCTGTCCTCCACACGCATCTGAGATACTGACATTACTGCCAAACTGCGCTCACTCTGATGCTCCAAGTGCAAAGGAACATTTGTTGAAATAATGTAACTGCAAAGAGTATTCTTATTATTATTTGATATATTATTCATTGGATCAATCCCTATTGTGGATTGATCTTGTCGGCTATTGTAATAGGACCAAATACCCTTTTGCGGATTGGTCAAATGTTAATTATAATAGGCAGAATAAGAAGTCGGCCCCAGCAGATATTAAAGAGGCCCCAGAATGTAATTAAGGTGGTTATAACCACCCAATGGGAGAAATCAGCCCTACCAGTGAAAAGACACTTCACACGTGCCAGTCTAATATAAATAAGGAGGCTAGCGCCTCACTTAGATACACAACTCACTTGCTCATTGAGAGACAAGTTTTGGATCTGCTGTTGGAGAAGAAGGAGAGAGAGAGAGGCACATATCTAGGAGAGGACTTTCTGTATTAGTTTAAGAGATCTCTTGGCATTGTATTGGCTATCTATATTAAGGAAGTTTTGCTGGGTTTTCTTCCCCTAGAGGGTTTCCCAGGATAAACGTTGTGTCTCTTGTGATTGTGTATTTCTCAGTGATCTTCGATTATGCTATTGTTATCTAATGAAATGCAAACAACTATAATAATGGCTTAAACATTAACATGGTTTCAGAGCCAAGCTGAAGGAAGCATCTTTCACAAGTGAAAAACGTCACTGTTGTCGTACATGAAAATTAGGGCTTTTTGATGGTGAATCTTTTCAGCGCCAAAACCATCTAGAAAAGTGTGCCCTCCCCTAAGGATCAGTTTGGCACCTTTAGCGCACCTTTTCAGTGGCTAGATCTCCCGAAAAGTGAAACCCTAGTTTCACAAAGTACCAGAAAACCAGAGTACCAAAAGTACCAAAAAACCAGAAGCACCAGTCCATAAATCCGCAAATCAAGTTTGAGGGGGTAAAAGTTGGATTTTCATAAATCTGACTGCACCAGCTAACTCGCCTCAGCTCAGCGCATCTATCCCTTGGATCAGAATTTCAAAATTCGAAGTTTGAAAAATTAGGGTTTCCTCATAAAACCCTAAGTTGCAGTTGCAGTCTCAGAACCAGTTGCAGTTGCAGCCGTACTACCAGTGGCAGTCACCCTTAAAGTTTTTAAAGAGTTGGTAATGATTATCGCTGCTGCAAGATGGTGCCACCACCTGCAAATGCTATCAGAGGTATGTACTCACATATGTTTAAATGGTTAAACTTTAAAGAGTATTTGCAGGAGAAGGGATCTCAAGATCCAACACATTCAGAGGAATGATGCAACCCAGGTGTGATTATTCTGAAATGCATCTATTTGTCATGACATTATCTTGATCACTGTTGCATGTTGAAGCTATGATCAAATTATTAGAAGGATTAAAAGTTGATCATAGAGCTTATCCTCTAACCTAACCTTCTGTCAAGATAGCGTATTGTCTTAGTACAGCAGACAGGTTGAAGAAAGCACTTGTCATCTTGAGTGAAGGAGACTTGGAAGAAAAGCAAGCACTCATTCCTGAAGACAAGGCTCTAGGTTTGATTAAATCAAGTTGATAAGATTCAAAGGTACACATGACAAGTTGATGATTATAGTTGAGATAGCAGTCTTTGTAAAGTATTATACCTAATAGCATGTGAGCATATAGAGGTATATGCTTTGCCTGATACAACTAACACCTCCTCTAGGACAAACCTCGTGTGTTAGTTCCAGGTTGCCATGGAAGAATGCTTGGTCACAACACTATGAGAGTGTTGACCTCATTTCATATTGTATTCCTTACATTTAATCTTTGCTTCAGATAAATTATAAGTGATAGCTCTAAAGGAGCTACTGTGATGATTGTTCATGCTATTGCTTTATATTATCAGAAGGATATTATTCTTGCTTGTTGTTTTGTTGACCTTGCTCCGAGTCACATGTAATAACCCTGAGGAAGCTATAGTGAAGGTTGCAGAAGGCAACGTGCTAAAGGACAGACCATAAATGAAGCAATCATCATTGGAAGAAAAGAAGTTGGCTTGCATAAGCTAAAGGGTCACTCAGAAGCTGCCATGACCCACGCCATTGAAGAATCTTGGCATAGAAGATTAGCTCACATCAACTACAAGGCACTACCATACATATGCAAAGCGGTCACAGGTTTACCAGAACTCAAAGGTGACCATGAAGGCATATGCAATGGATGTGCACAAGGGAAGAACATCAAGAACCCGTTTCCGAAGAGGGACAGCAAGGCAGAAGGAGTCCTAGAACTCATTCATTCAGATGTATGTGGCCCAATGCCATCGTCCTCCATTAGTGGATATGTATACTATGTATCATTCATTAATGATTACTCTCGTAAAACCTGGATATATTTCTTGAAATCTAAAGATGAAGTGTTCAGCAAGTTCAAGGAATTCAAAGCCTTGATAGAGAACCTTTCTGAAAGGAAGATTAAGATACTCAGGTCAAATAATGGAGGAGAATAT
>ML776570.1:1298607-1312724 GCA_009831015.1 Picea engelmannii
TTGTTGACATGTTAACCAAGCCCCTATCTCGTGTGAAGTTTGAGTACTTCCGAGATAAGCTTGGCATAGTCCGAAAGGACCTTCCTCGAAAGCGGGAGTAGTTGTTGTGTTCCTTGCTTCTGACCTAGTTGTCAGACGTAAAGCAAGATGAGATGTTCCTTGCTTCTGACCTAGTTGTCAGACGTAAAGCAAGATGAGACAAGTACCTTGCTTCCGACCTGATGGTTGTGACGTAAAGCAAGATGATGTGTGACTAGTACTATGCTTTCGGCTGTATAGCTGCGACGGAAAGCAAGTCTAGTTCCCTGCTTCCAACCTAATGGTTGTGACGTAAAGCAAGATGTGTACCTTGCTTCCGCCCTGATGGTTGTGACGTAAAGCAGGACGAGTATCTTGCTTCCAACTTGAGTGTTGTGACGTAAAGAAAGACGATGAGATGAGACTAGTACTGTGCTTCCAACCTGATAGCTGTGACGTAAAGTCAGTCTAGTATCTTGCTTTCAGCTTGAGTGTTGTGACGTAAAGCAAGATGATGAGATGAGACTAGTACTGTGCTTCCAGCCTGATAGCTGTGACGTAAAGCCAATCTAGTATCTTGCTTCCAGCCTGAGTGTTGTGACGTAAAGCAAGACATTGATATGAGACGAGTACTAAGCTTCCAGCTTGACAGCTGTGACGTAAAGCCAGTCCTGTATTATGATGAGCTAGCCTTGTGCTGTGATGATGATGATAATGATGTATCAGTTTTTATACTAATACATAGTGATGCAGATGATGATGGCATTCCTTTGAGAATGACAATGTTGCCGATGAAAAAAACTTCCAATGATTTATAGATACGCTAGTCAGTGTTCCAAGATGATATTGATGATGTTGTCCTCTCACCCACTTGATGTTGTTGATGATGTTGTCCTCTCTCTCTCGCATGATGCTACTGAAGAATACCCTTCTTGTTAAGGGGGAGTGTTGAAATAATGTAACAGCAAAGAGTATTCTTATTATTATTTGATATATTATTCATTGGATCAATCCCCATTGTGGATTGATCTTGTCGACTATTGTAATAGGACCAAATCCCCTTTTGCGGATTGGTCAAATGTTAATTATAATAGGCAGAATAAGAAGTCGGCCCCAACAAATATTAAAGAGGCCCCAGAATGTAATTAAGGTGGTTATAACCACCCAGTGGGAGAAGTTGACCCTGCCAGTGAAGAGACACTTCACACGTGCCAGTCTAATATAAATAAGGAGGCTAGGGCCTCACTTAGACACACAACTCACTTGCTCATTGAGAGACAAGTTTCGGATCTGCTGCTGGAGAAGAAGGAGAGAGAGAGTGGTGCATATCTGGGAGAGGACTTTCTGTATTAGTTTAAGAGATCTCTTGGCATTGTATTGGCTATCTATATTAAGGAATTTTTGCTGGGTTTTCTTCCCCTAGAGGGTTTCCCAAGATAAATGTTGTGTCTCTTGTGATTGTGTATTTCTCAGTGATCTTTGATTATGCTATTGTTATCTAATGAAATGCAAACAACTATAATAATGGCTTAAACATTAACAACGTTGCCTCACTCCTGTCAACACAGGTGTGAAAAGAGGCAAGCGAACACCGACCTCACTCCTAGCAATATAGGTGCGAAAAGAGGTCGTAAACTACAGCCTCACTCCTATCCACGCAGGTGTGAAAAGAGGTTGTCCACAAGTGTCAAAAATCAGCCCAACAAATCTGCCCACAAGCTGTCCACAAACTCTGTCAACAGGTTGTCCAAAATCTTCCCTGAACTGTCCAAATGGAACTAACTAAGAGGTACCTTCAGATCTGAATTTTACTCACGGTTTTGGACTGTAAGCTTGTTATCCAAAAACAGCCAACAAATCTGATTTAAACCTCACAAAACTGCCCACAAAAATGCTCAAAAATCAGCAAGTCTAAGCCACCATTGGCTCTGATACCATGTAGAAATTTCTGAGGTCCTATGAGGTTGCCACCTAAGGTCTGTCTTTGACCTTAGTATGGCTCTAAGTTTCAATTGTGTGGCTGTCTTTTGCTGCTGTTTTAGGACAGAAAACAGTCACCAAACTTTCTGCTCAATATTTGATGGTTAAGTGCCCTTTTGAGGTGCCTTTGCAAGTGTTTTCTTTACTCAATGTTAGCACATGCAATATACATCAAAACACATAACACTACCTCTATATCTTTAACTTTAAAATGTTGATCTACACTTCTAAGCATGCATAAAATTGACACATAGATTTTTGGTCAACATGACCCTAGAAAAACCCCCCCATGGAGAAAACCAGTTTGGAGCAGATATATATAGAAGGCCTCAAAGAAAAATGTACAATACAGGAAACATATACAAGTGAACCTGGTACAATAGAAACCACTCTAGGATGCCTTGGAGTTCCTTGAAGACCTCCCCACAAGCCTTGTGAAGTAAGGCGCCCCTTGCCTTGGTGAGCCTTTCTTCCTCTTGCTTTCTTTGTCTTTATCCTGATCCTTCGATATGCCTTTGCTCTTGTTTGCCTTTGAACTTGCCTTGTCTTTGTCTTTGTCTTTTCCCTTTGAAGTAGCCTCCTCCTCACAAGAAAACCTCCTCCAAGTGATGGTGCGCCCCTCCTCTCAAGTGCGCCCCCCCCCACATGCAAAAACCCAACAAGGGATGAATCCTCCCTAGCCAAGCGCCCTCAACTACTCATGAAGTGTGCCTCCTCTCTACTAGTTAGAACCCTCCAAGAATGAGCCACTTCCTTGCTTGATGCGCCCTCCTCCCAAGAATGCACCACCACCTCAAGCAAGTGCGCCTACCTCCATAGAATACGCCTCCTCCTCTAGACTCATCCGCCCTCACTCCTCATAGCTCCATCTATAGCTCAAGAGTAAGCCAATACAATTGGAGTGAACCTTCAAGAAATGGGTAGAACTCCCTCTACTAGATATGCGCCCCTCCTCTCAAGGTTGCACCCTCTCCTCTAGCAAATGCACCCTCCATCACAAATGTGCGCCCTCCTCTAGAATGGTAGCCAAGCCTCCATGGAAGGCATCTCCAAGCTCTCTCAAACCAACAAAAGCTTCCTCCTCAAACCCTCGTGCAAGTGTGCCCTCCTCTCCTCAAGAAATGCGCCCTACCTCTCCTCCTCTTCTCCTCTTCTCACAAGTGAAGAATGAATCTCATAAATGCACTATACCCTCCTTTAGCCTCCTTTGGCCAAGCCCTAAAAGATCAATGACCTAGATCCAATCAATGGGTGAGATCTAATCCAAAAATCTCACTAAAGAAACCCACTTTCCTTAGTTTCTTTATGTCTATTAATTCACCCACTTTCCATAGAAAGTGGTCCCCATGTGTTTATGTCTATTTCATGCATGCACCCTCACTTCTCATAGCTCCCTCAATAGCACAAGAGTAAGCCAAGACAATTGGAGTGAGCCTCCAAGCAATGGGTAGAGCTCCCTCTACTAGATATGCGCCCCTCCTCTCAAGGTTGCGCCCTCTCCTCTAGCAAATGCGCCCTCCATCACAAATGTGCACCCTCCTCTAGAATAGGTAGCCAAGCCTCCATGGAAGGCAACTCCAAGCTCTCTCAAACCAACAAAAGCTTCCTCCTCAAACCCTCATGCAAGTGCGCCCTCCTCTCCTCAAGAAATGCACCCTAGATCTCCTCCTCTTCTCCTCTTCTCACAAGTGAAGAATGAATCTCATAAATGTACTATACCCTCATTTAGCCTCCTTTGGCCAAGCCCTAAAAGATCAATGGCCTAGATCCAATCTAGCCAAGTCTAATCAATGGGTGAGATCTAATCCAAAAATCTCACTAAGGAAACCCACTTTCCTTAGTTGCTTTATGTCTATTAATTCACCCACTTTGTGAATTAATTGTCACTTTATGACTTAAATGACATATTTCACTTTTGACTTAAATCTCCTAAGTCAAAGTGAAATTAGAACCATAAACTAAACTACAAGGGTAATAGTCTCCCCCTTTGTGTTTAGAGACTCATAAACACATGGGGACCACTTTCCAAGGTACCCAAATCTCAACAATGAAGGCTATCATGAAGATGTCTTTCCAGGCTTGTAGCAATTGCCTCTATCCTTGTCCTTATTCTTGTTCGACTTCCTATCATAAACATGTTGTCTTAGATCTTTCTTTTACTTCTTATCCTGTTTTGGGCAGGTACCCTTGTGAAATATGTTGACAAACCTTTGATGAACAACCTTTGCGGAAGTTGTCATAGAAGAAGTTTATAAGGATGACACAATGTTTGTAACAACTGCCAGATGGGCAACAACCAGAATAGATAGAAACAAACTTAAAGAGACTCAGAGGGAGTCAGACTCGAAGGAAGTCAGTAATCAAAAGGAAACCAAAACAGTGTAATGTTCCTAACTTGACTAGTCTGGGAAACACTGATAATCTGGTGTATCTACTGTAGATAATTCATTGTTACAACATATAAATGACTATATAAATGATAAATGAGCCAAAAAACTGCAAATCTTATATTATGATATCTCTATGAGTATAATGTCGAATGCGGCTGAATAAAAAATGAATCACTCGGCGAGATAAAATTACAAAATGATCTTAGCCGGAATACAATAAGAAAACTAAATGATAATACTCGATAATAGATGAGCATTGTGGGATCAATGGATGAGCTAGAACTATGGCAGCTCGCACAGTAACTGCTGACAGTTCGGAAAGTTTTCCCTGGTGGCCAAACCTCTCAGAATGGCCTGGAAGTTGTCCCAAATGGTGCGCCCTGCTCTACCCCTCAGTCCTGGTGAATGACTGGCCCCTCTACTAGTGTGTCTGGACCCCGGATGGATTCCCCTGGGGGAATGCGCCCCTCTACCACTGGAAAATTGTGCCCTAGTGATTCCACCGTTAGAATCGGTTGAGATGTGTCTCAAAATGATCGTCTTGGCCTACTGTGAAATGGGTCGGAAGGATTTCCCTGGCTCTGATCTAATGATCGCTCGGGAACCCCGAATGTGTCCACCCAAAGTGTCGCACTCCCAATATCTGGAAAATGCGCCCCAGATGATTCCTCTGTCGAAATCTGACAAGGAATCAGGAAAAAGATGCGCCTTGCCTTCATCTCAACTGGGTCGGAGGGGAATCTCTGAACTCTCCCTGGATGGGACAAGTCGATCCATTGAACCTCCTCATAAGTTGCGCCCTCACCCTGAATAAGTGCGCCCTTGCTGTTGGAACCTGTGTAACTGCTGCTGAAGAATGATGGAAGACCTGTGTGATCTTCCCGGTGACTAGGGTGTGTCTCTCAACACCAAAATCAACCAACTGTGTCTTCCTACCGGAATCCACTGAACTGTCTCTCCTGAGATGCGCCTCTCCTCAATGACAAGTCAAAATCTGCATAATGATGAATTAGATCGTTGAACCTTCTCTTATAGCTGCCCGAAACCCTAATTCGTTGTTGACTTCTAATTTTAGCTCATGTGTTCTATTTTTAGCTCAAAATGCCTTAAAAGTGCTTTTAACCACTTTTAGCTCAATGTCACTTTCTGAATATAACACCTTTGACTAGAGTGACCTCTAGTAACCCTATTTACCCCTTTCTGACCTTGGCTATAGTCTAACGGGGTAGTTTAGACCATTAAGCCTCCTCTTTGGAGCTCCTATTTGGAAAGGGACATTACAGTCCTCCCTTCCCGAAATTGCTTGTCATCGAGCAATACCAATCCAGGGTGTTGCAACACCTGCTCGCTCTCCCAAGTAGCATCCTCTACTGGAAGCCCTCTCCATCTGATCAAACACTCTCTGATGAACCTGCTCCTTGTTGATGATTGCAGCTATGTGAGACATTCTCCAGGTCACAAACCTAAGAGAGAACCCTTGAGAGGTGTCTGTGGTTCCTATCTGAGACAGAACTGGAACGTAGAGATGGCCTCCTCCTTACAGAGAGTTGAGAAGAACTCCAGATGATTCTCCTGTGTAACGCAGTGAGAAAGGAGATCTGCAGAGTTGGACGTGCCTGTGGTTGAGCACAAGGTGAACGTGTGAAATCCCAAAGTGTTGGGTGCATCGTCATGAGACAGAGATGAAGATGATGTATTAGCCTCCTCTGAGCAGAGAGTTGATGATGAACTCCAGATGACTCTCCTGTGTAATGCAGTGGGAAAGAAGATCGGTTGAGTGGACGTGTCTGTGGACGAGCACATGTGAACGTGATCCTAGTGGATGAGCACTAGTGAGAGTGGTTCTTCTGTGTAATGCAGTGAGCCATAGATATAGACATCCCTATGGATGTGCCCCTAGTGGTTGAGCACTAGTGGGTGTATGAGATCCCTTGCTATATTGTTCAAGAGTCGGACTTACCTGTAACCCTAATTGTAATGTAAAGGGTACAGGTCCGCCCCACCTTAATGTAAAAGATAATTAATGTAAAAGATAATTAATATAAAAGATAATAAATATGATAATTATTAATTATATTTTGAGTTATTGAGGTCGGCCCTATTGTGCCAATAGACACATCATTTGATGTGACAAGTCTTATATAAATAAAGGTGAATCCCCATTGAGGAAACACACTTATCATTGTGTCATCGCATGATTTCAGAAGTTGTGGTCTGAAATTATGAGAATTACAGCACCCTCTTGTGTGCTAGGTTTTGTGATGGTGTGGGAGGTCTTTCTCTTGAGGAATATAGCAAAGGATTGGTTGGGTTGTTTTCCCTTGTTGAGAAGGGTTTCCCAGGATACTTCTTGTGTTCTTGTGCATGGTTATTCTTCTTGTGATCTTGGTTTGCTGCAGTAGTTATGGTTCAAGTAATAGTTAAACAGAAAATTTAAAGAGGATACAAGAGCCATAGCTCATTGAAAATCTAACATGGTATCAGAGCAGGCTTGAAGAAGACCATTGCACATTAGAAATTGAAGGTAAAGTCTACCAAAACTTTACTATTAATGTGAAGAGAAGAGGGCCGGACCCCTCTTAACTTCCTGTGGTAGATGATGAGGGGACCGCAACAAATGATGAGGAGACCACTTCATAAAGTCCTGTGATAGATGATGAGGAGACTGCTTCATTTTAAAATTTTCTGTAGTGTATGGGGAGGAGGGCCGACTGTCAAAATGAGGTGGCCACAGGCCTTTAAAACTGCCGCAGAAAACTCTTAAATAGCATCCATGTTATATGGAGAAGGGTCGGACCCCTAAAGCATGAAGGAACGAAGGTTGACCCCTCCTCAACCCTGTGGTAACCCTCCTTAAAACTGGCCGCAGGTCTCTAAGGCTGTCGCAGCCTAGAAGGAAAGGGTCGGACCCCTTTTCTAAAAGTTTTGTGGTAAAATTTCGGTGGTGAAGAAAAAGGGCCAGACTGCTTCTAAATTCTCTGTGGTGAAATTTCAGTGGTAAAAGAAAGGGCCAGACCCCTCCTAAATTTTCTGTGGAGATGAGATTGTTATAGAAAGACAAGTGGTGGGGCAATTCCAAGCAAACAGTGCCCAGAGTTTGTGATGTGTCATGAATTAACGTTTCACCATTAAGAGCATCAAAATATACGTAATCTGAAGTTATAAAAGAGCCGCGAGCTTTGCAATAAACCAGTGATGAAACCCTGACTATAACGTTAGTCTATAAAGTCAGCATACAAAATAACAATGGGTATTGAACGATGCAAGGGATTTGTAAGTCATTGAAGTTTACCTTGAAATATCGAGGGAGAGATCAAATTAGAAATGCAAAAGTATATGCCAACGATCCCCTGGACGATTTGTCATAGGCTGGAATGAACTCACAGTTTACCCCACAGCTTGAGGACATTCGTAGGCTGGGGAATACCAGTGAAGATTAAACCAACAATCCAAGAGAAAATCAAATTGTGGGATTCTCCCTGAAACTAGATGCAATAAATTAAAGAATCCCTCAAATATTACCAGGACCGTGGATCAAATAAGTTGCATCTGCTCACAATAAATTCTACAAAATTGCAATCAGGATCAGAGGTAGATGGGACAGCAAATGTGAGGTGTCGACTAGCCTCTTGTTGAAAAGATTGCTGGAAGGTTGGCTGTGTCAATTTGGAGGTTGTAATTACTTGGAACGAATCACACCACGCACCTGGATCAAGAGACTTGTAACGCTGCAGACTTCAAGCTTCCCTCCACACAGTAATTTCAAAAATGAATCTCTTGGTATGGTGTCAAATATGTGGCAGTGTTGTCAGTAACAAAAGGCTGCAGCAGCCGTGCACCCTAAAATGCACTTTCCAACAGCAAGGGCCATGTATAAGTTACTTGACAGTTAGCACTACAACAATATAATTGTTGACAGAAGCCAGGATGTTGAGCAGAGTTCCAGGCCCAAATCTGAAGGAGTCTCTGAGGTATAGAAGGACCAAGTCTGAGGTCTGTCCTAAGCATGCAGAAAGTTGCTACTAGACCAAAGTACAAGGCCACCTCAACCACAACAGCTACAAGGTTGATGCAGAGACTTGTATAGTACAAGGTGGCTACAAGGAAAACAAGCAAGGAATGTCATTGATCATCATGACATAGACAAACAAGCAGAAATTCCATTGGTGTACACTCTCAGGTATGCACTTGTATATATGTATTATTTGCATCATTTTCATAAGGGTACTTGCAGGAGGAAGGAACCCTTGGTGCTATCACGGACCCAGAGAAGTCTCAATGCATCCAAAAGAAACAACACACTGGCAATGAAGATTCCAGGTTTGATTTTTTTAATTATCATGCTACATTACAAGTAGGTGTTGTAGTTGTAACAACAATCCTTAAATTGTTTTGATTCTAGAGATGTACTCATGAATCTCTTCTATGAAATATTCTTGTCTTGTTTCCTTTCGTTTGTTTCCTTGTTCCAAGCAAGTTAACAACAAAGGAAGATGTTTTTTTTTTAAGACTTCAGAGGGAGTTACTTGACTCAGACGGAATCAAAATTATTTGAGAAGAAGGAAAAGACAATTACCTTCTCCCCTTCAGCAGTTCAGAGGGAGACAACCATTGATACAGTTGATCCAATTGATATTACCAAAGACTTTGCAATAAGCCATAAAAGCCCTGTCTGGGCTTGACAAACTTGGCAAAAGGCAAAAAGACATGCAGCTGATGGAAGTGTCGAGAAATACAAAACGAAACTTGTAGTCAGAGGATACTTACAAGCAGAGGAAGTGAACTATGATGAGACATTTTGATCCAGTAGCCATCTATACTACCATCCATGAGTTGGAAACTACATCAAATAGATGAATTCTTGATGAAGTTTGGATTTCAGCGAGAGTGTTGCTGATCCAAACCTATACTATTACATTGTTGGTGACGAGAACCTGATTTTGATGACTTGTTCAAGAAGTCGTGTTGTTACAAGCAAGCTTTGACTTTTGATTTCAAGATGAAGGATCTGGGTATGATGCACTACTTCTTGGGACAAGAAGTATGACAGAGGACCAATGAGACTTTTCCTAAGTCGAGGAAAATATACAGTGGATATTAAAGAAGTTCAGTATGATAGAATACAAATCCATGTCTACACCGATGGTGATGGATTTGACGAAAAATAAATGATGATGATTAAGACGAGATTGATCCACATCTGTACCAACAGCTGATTGGATCATTGATGTATTTGGTTAAACACCAGACCTGATATATGCTATGCTGCAAATGTGCTTAGTCAATCTATGGGTCAATAGAGACAGACTCATTGGATAGCAGTAAAGCATGTATTGAGATATATACGAGGCACAGTTGGATATGTCCTGAGATATGCCTCCAGTGTGAACTTGATTTTGCAGGATATGCCGATACAGATTGAGCAGAGAGTACAGTGGACCGGAAGAGAACATCCGGTTGTTGTGAAGTTTGCCATGATTTCCTGGTGCAACAGGAAACAAGGCTCTGTAGCCTTGAGTACCACAGAAGCAGAGTATATAGCATTGAGTGTGCGAAGCAGTGTGGCTTCATAAGATTCTGACAGATTTACTTGATCATGAGATGGATTCTATGATGATAACCAGAGCCATGTTTGAAGCTCTTTGAGAACCCGGTGTTTCATGACAAATCGAAACACGTTGAGATAAAATATCATTTTTGAGAGACATGATGCAGAGGAAAACAACACACGTGTTGTACCTTCCTACACATGAGCAGATTGCAGATATCTTCACCAAATTGGCTTGGTGAAGAATACCTCCCTAGTTGAGAGGGAGTGTTGATAACTACAGCCAAGACAAAGTTCGAAGTACTTCCGTGTGAGACTTGGCCTGATGAAGAATGTCTCCCTTGCTGAGAGGGAGTGTTGATGATTGCAGCTATGTGAGACATTCTCCAGGACACAAACCTGAGAGAGAACCCTTGAGAGGGGTGTGTGGTTCCTATCTGAGACAGAGCTAGAACGTAGAGATGGCCTACTCCTTACAGAGAGTTGAGACGAACTCCAGATGATTCTCCTGTGTAACGCAGTGAGAAAGGAGATCTGCAGAGTTGGACGTGCCTGTGGCTGAGCACAAGGTGAATGTGTGAAATCCCAAAGTGTTGGGTGCATCGTCATGAGACACAGATGAAGATGATGTATTAGCCTCCTCTGAGCAAAGAGTTGATGATGAACTCCAAATGACTCCTGTGTAATGCAGTGGGAAAGAAGATTTGTTGAGTGGACGTGCCTGTGGATGAGCACAGGTGAACGTGATCCTAGTGGTTGAGCACTAGTGAGAGTGGTTCTTCTGTGTAATGCAGTGAGCCAAAGATATAGACATCCCTATGGATGTGCCCCTAGTGGTTGAGCACTAGTGGGTGTATGAGATCCCTTGCTATATTGTTCAAGAGTCAGACTTACCTGTAACCCTAATTGTAATGTAAAGGGTACAGGTTGGCCCCACCTTAATGTAAAAGATAATTAATATAAAATATAATAAACATGATAATTATTAATTATATTTTGAGTTATTGAGGTCGGCCCTATTGTGCCAATAGACACATCATTTGATGTGACAAGTCTTATATAAATAAAGGTGAATCCCCATTGAGGAAACACACTTATCATTGTGTCATCTCATGATTTCTGAAGTTGTGGTCTGAAATTATGAGAATTACAGCACCCTCTTGTGTGCTAGTTTGGTGATGGTGTGGGAGGTCTTTCTCTTGAGGAATATAGCAAAGGATTGGTTGGGCTTTCTTCCCTTTTTGAGAAGGGTTTCCCAGGATACTTCTTGTGTTCATGTGCATGGTTATTCTTCTTGTGATCTTGGTTTGTTGCAGTAGTGATGGTTCAAGTAATAGTTAAACAGAAAATTTAAAGAGGATACAAGAGCCATAGCTCATTGAAAATCTAACACTCCTCAGTTTCCGCTCTTGGAACTCCAATACCTCCTTCGGAACCAACTCCAAATGTCCCTCCTCATCCAATGGGGGAAGCTTCGATGATGTGTTAATGAATTGTCCCACTGCCTTTTTGAGGCAAGATACGTGGAACACGTTATGTATCTTGCTCCCCTCCGGAAACTCTAGCTCATAAGCAACCTTGCCTACTCGACGCATGATCTGTAAGGGCCATAAAATCTGGGCTTGAGCTTCTCGGCCCCACTCTTCTTCAGAGATGACTGTTTGTAAGGTTGGAGTCTTAAGAAAACCAGATCCCCAACCTCAAAGTTGCGCTCTATCCTGTGCTTGTCCGCACTCATCTTCTGTCGGTTCTGTGTCGTCTACAGGTTCTCTTTCAACAACTTGAGAATCTCTTGACTCTCTATGATCCAATCCTTAGCCTTGGGAGCTCTGCTCTCCCCGAAAACCAAATCTACCAAAGTGGGAGCATCATATCCGTACAATGCTCGGAAGGGTGTCATACCAATGGACATGTGGAAAGTGGTGTTGTAGCAATGCTCTCCTAAATGTAGCCACTTGACCCATGTTCTTTGTTGTCCACCTACATAGTTCCTCAAATATCCTTCCACCCACTTGTTGACGATCTCGGTCTACCCATCTGTTTGAGAGTGATAGTTGGTGTTGGATGTCAACTCTATCCCCACCAATCTAAACAACTCCCTCCAGAATGTCCCAATGAACTGACTGTCCCTGTCACTGATGATGTTCCTCGGCAACCCATGAAGTCTGAAGACCTCCCTGAAGAATAGCTTGGCTACCTGAACTACGTTGTACTCTGTTAGTATGGCATAGAAGTGAGAAAACTTGATCAACCTGTCGACCACTACATAGATACAGTCCTTACACTAGACCTTGGGTAGGCCTGTGATGAAGTCCATCGATATACTTTCCCATTTCTGCTCTGGAATGGGAAGTGGCTGAAGTAGCCCTGCTGGAAGAGTATGCTCTGACTTGTTCTGTTGGCAAGTCACACACTCACTGATGTGTCTCATAATGTCCTGTTTGAGGCCCTTCCATGAGAACCTCTCCCTAATCTGTCTGTAGGTTTTGAAAAAACCCTGATGGCCTGCTAGTGGTGAATCATGAACTGTTGTGAGGATCTTCTTCTTGAGCCCCGAATCTGGCACTAAGTAGACTCTGTCCTTGTAGAAATGACATCGTCAATGACCCTATACCTGTCATCCTGTATCTACCCATCCATAATCTCACAAGCGAACTTGTTCCTGGAATATTCCACTAACAAGTGGGATTTCCAATCTGTTGAAATCTCCATCAAAGAACATGTCGCAGGTCTCCTTGATAGTGCATTGGCCACAATGTTCTTCTTCCCCTTGACATACTCTATGTCGAAGTCGAATTCATGTACCTTCGTCACCCATTTCTGTTGGCGCTCACTGAGGTCCTTCTGCCCAAGGAAATACTTCAAGCTGTTGTGATCTGTTTTGACCACGAACTTGCTACCCACCAAATATTGTCTGAATTTGGTCAAGGCGTGCATGATTGCCAGCATTTCCTTGTCATAAATGGAGTACAACCTCTCGGCCTGACTAAGCTTACTGCTCTCAAATACAATGGGTGTCCTCCCTGCATCAAAACTACCCTGATACACTTGCTGGATGCATCACATTCTAGTACAAATAGCAAAGTGAAGTCTGGTAATGCCAACACTAGACAAGTGCCCATGACTTCCTTCATGTGATCAAAGGATTTATGTGACTCCTCGGTCCAGATGAAATCCCCATGCTTGGTGAGATCCATCAGTGGTGCTCCAAGCTAAGAAAAACCCCAGACAAACCACCTATAATAGTTGCACAGCCTGAAGAAACTTCTCAACTCTGTCACGTTCCTGGGCGTCGGCCAATCCAGAATGGCCCTGATCTTCTCTTGGTGTACCTGTACGGTGTACCCCCTGTGCACTGATGATGTGTCCCAAGTAAAGTAGCTCAGTCATGTCGAACTCACACTTGGACTCTTTGGCGTATAGTGATTGTGCCTCCATGATGCTCAATACCTCATCCAGGTGCCTCATATGCTCCTGCCATGTCTTGTTGTAGACTAAGATGTCGTCAAAGAAAACCAAGACTGATTTCCTCAACTGATTCCTGAATATGTGGTTCATGCAAGACTGAAATGTAGCCAGTGCATTGGTTAGCCCAAATAGCATAACCAGGAACTCGAAATGTCCAAAGAAACATCGAAATGTCGTCTTTTCTATGTCCTCCTCTCGGATGTTGATCTGATGATACCCAAAGCGTAGATCAATCTTTGAGAAGAAAATTGCCCCATGCAGTTCATCCATCAACTCGTCAATGCGAGGGATAGAATACCGGTTCTTGATGGTTTTCTTGTTCAAGGCTCGATAATCAATGCACATCCTCATGGTACCATCCTTCTTCAGAACTAAGACAACTGAAGAGGTGAATGGGCTGTTGCTCGGTCTAATGTGTCCCATCTCTAGAAATTCCTTAATTGCTTTCTCCATCTCATCCTTGAACCTCCTAGGATGATGATAGGGGGGTGTGATCATAGGCTTGGCCCCCTCCTCCAACTCAATGGTGTGCTCAAACCCCTTGTCAGGTGGTCTCCCTGGTGGAATCGATCCAAAAACCTGTTGATGTCGTCCCAACAAATTCTTGATCTTTGTATGATACTGTTGGCGACCCTCTGAATCCTTCCACCTAGTGATCAATCACTCTGCAGCATATGCTACCTCCCCATGTCTAAATATCCTCTCCATCCTCT
>ML776570.1:1312824-1323430 GCA_009831015.1 Picea engelmannii
GTTGAATTTTGAATGGGACCTAAAATTCTACTTTCTCCATATGAAGTCCAATGAGGTTGGAACCACTCTCAAACATCCCGAAACAATTAATGGTAATGTTAAAAATTTAAGTAAAAGTGACATTCTCCTTTATCTTTCATTTTACTAGGGTGGGTGAAATGGAAGGGGTGGGGACCTCTTTAAATAAAATTAATAAGGCATAATAACCCTCAGCTACACACCAAAACACCTTACAACTCCAACTTGCATGAGAAAACATGAGCCAAGTACTTCTCTGTTACTTAGGTTTTAGGTTTTAGGGGGTTTTAGAGGGTTTTAGGTTTCTGGGACCAAACCGGACGGTTTGGTCATAAACCGGTCGACCGGTTTCAACCGGTCAACCATCAAACCGGTCAAACCGGCCAGTTTCGGTTCAACGGTTTTTAAAACACTGCTCCCAATACCACATCTGTGTCAGATAGGTCAACCACATAAAATGTGTCTCTCACTGTGTAGTTTCCTAACTTTATCTCCAAGTCCAGAACTTTGTCTAGACACTCCACTGTATGGCCATCTGCTACTGCAACATCAAACCCCTTAAACTCCTCTATCTGAAGTGCCAGTCTCGATACCAATGAAACGTCAATGAAGTTGTGGGTGGCCCCACCATCTATCAGGGAAATTGCCGGTTGCCCCTAAATAGTCCCTTTGATCTGGAGGGTATCATACCTGGAAACACCAGAAAGGGTCGCTATGACTCCTTCCTTTGCTGGTTTTCGTCTGTTAGCCTGCTTAGGAGGCTGTGGAACTACCATTGGGTGGGCCCCTGCCGATGTTGGTGTTCTACGGGGAGGTTGCTCCTTTGCTTGTGCTGACTCCTCCTCTGAGCTAGTGGATCCACTGTCCTGCTCCTCCTCACTGTCCACACTGTCTGTTGCCACCTCAATATAATGAATATCTCCCTTGCCCATGCACCTGTGGCCTAGGACCCAAGGGTCTCTGCAGTTGAAGCAAAGTTTCTTCCTCATAAGCTCTCGCCTCGTCTCATCATCTAGCTTATCCTTGCCCTTCCATTCTCTCTAGAATGGCTTCCTGTCTTGATCCTTCTGTGGCATGAAGGGTTTGGAAAAGGGTTTAGTCTTTGGCACTGAGTCTGCCAAATCTCGAGTGCATCGGATGGCATCCTGCAAGGTGTGAGGCCTGTATGCCTTCACCCATCCTCTCAAAGGCTCTGTGAGTCTCTCTGTGAATAACATGATCAACCCGGGCTCTGATATATCTGTCATTGCCACTGCTACCCACTGAAACTCCGTGATGAACGCCTTTGTTGTGCCAGTTTGCCTCAACTGGGCTAGATCCCTGAAGTGAATCTCGGGATCCCTCCTGTCAAACCTGTCCATGAGTCTCTCTGTGAACTCCCTGTAGGAGGTGATGTGACTGTGACCCAATGTCACCAATCCATGATGCCACCACTCGTGTGCCTCACCCTCCAAGTGTAGGGTAGCGAAACTGATGGCCTCTGTCTCGGTCATCTGGTTGAGCTTGTAGTATGTGTCTATCTTTTGTACCCAAGCTCTGGCGGTGCATTTGGAGGATCCATCAAAAGAAGGTATGATAAGTTTACCAACTTTCCGGATGAAATCAATATTATGCCCATGTTGTTGTTGCTGTCCTCCTCTCTGTGGCTCTCTGGGGCAGTTCCTGAGTATGAGTCCACAATACTCAACCAAGGTCATGTCCTGATGGAAGTCACGGCCCAACACTGCATACTCCCTCCTATACTCTACAATGTCCTCCTCTTGAGTGGGCGGCCTCTGTGCTATCGGTTGTTGTGCTGCTACTGGGGGTGCCCTCTAGAAACTGGGGAACAATGGCCTGGGAATCCTACTCGAAGAGGTGTATGTACGAGTAGGAGATTGGGGTCTATTGCCTACCCTTGAGTTTCCCTGTGTTGCATGTGGGGCTTGTGTGCCCGGGATGCCCACTATGGCCAGTCTATCAGCCATCTGTGCCAAGGACTAATTTATGGCCTGCTGACTGACTACCAGATTGTCGAGTACCTGCATGAAGGCTACTTCTGGGTCCATGGGGGCCTTACCACTTCCCTCTGGTCTCTCATATCTGTCTCCTAACATCCTCTCTACCTCCTGCTCAGCCTCTCGCTCCGCCCTTCTCTTTGCTTCCCTATGTGCCTCTTCCTCTTCCTCTGAGCTGGGAGGAAAAGGGGGAAAATCAAATCTAGGTCTTCCCTCCTTGCGTCTGTTGTAAGTGACATATTCGTCACCTACATGCTCACGACCCCCTGGGTCCTCTGCTGCACTCATCGTCTTTAGTCACAGGTTGGCAGGGCTAAAGCTCTGATACCACTCTAATGTTCCTAACTTGGCTAGTCTGGAAAACACTGATAATCTGATGTATCTACTGTAGATAATTCATTGTTACAGCATATAAATGACTATATAGATGATAAATGAGACAAAAGACTGCAAATCTTATATTATGATATCCCTGTGAGTACAATGTCGAAGGTGGTTGAATAAAAATGAATCACTCGGCTAGATCAAACGACAAAAGGATCTGAGCCGGAATACAATAAGAAAACTAAATGATAATACCCGATAATAGATGAGCGTTGCGGGATCAATGGATGAGATGGAACTATGGCAGCTCGCACAGTAACTATTGAAAGTCCGAAAAGTTCGTCCTGGTGGCTAAAACTCTCGGAATGGCCTGGAAACTATCCCAAATAGTGTGCCCTGCTCTACCTTGTTGTCCTGGTGACTGATCGTCCACTCTGCTAGTGTGTCTGGACCTCGGATGGAACTCCTTGGGGGAATGCGCCCCTCTACCACTAGAAAACTGCTCCCTAGTGATTTCACCGTCAGAATCTACTAAGATGTGTCTCACACTGATCACCTTGGCCTACTGTGAAATGGGTCGGAAGGGTTTCCCTGGATATGATCTGATGATCGCTCGAGAACCCCGAATGTGTCCGCCCAAAGTGTCGCACTCCCAATGTCTAAAAATTGCACCCCAGATGATTCCTCCATCGGAATCTGACGAGGAACAAGGCAAAAGATGCGCCTTGCCTTCCTCTCAACTAGGTCGGAGGGGAATCTCTAAACTCTCCTTGGATTGGACAAGTTGATCCACTGAACCTCCTCAGAAGCTACGCCCTCACCCTGAATAAGTGTGCCCTTGCTGTTAGAACCTGTGTAACTGCTGTTAAAGAATGATGGAAGACCTGTGTGATCTTCCTAGTGACTAGGGTGTGTTTCTCAACACCGAAATCAGCCAACTGGTGTCTTCCTCCTGGAATCCACTGAACTATCTCTCCTGAGATGCGCCTCTCTCCTCAATGACAAGTCAAAATCTGCATAATGATGAATTAGGTCGCTGAACCTTCTCTTATAGCTGCACGAAACCCTAATTCGTTGTTGACTTCTAATTTTAGCTCGTTTGCTCTATTTTTAGCTCAAATTGGCTTAAAAGCGCTTTTAACCACTTTTAGCTCAATGTCACTTTCTGAATATAACACCTTTGACTGGAGTGACCTCTAGTAACCCTATTTACCCTTTTCTGGCCCTGGCTATAGTCTAACGGGGCGGTTTAGACCATTAAGCCTCCTCTCTAGAGCTCCTATTTGGAAAGGGACATTACAAACAGGCTTGTGACACTTTGCAGAAAGCAAAGAGAGGTGTTGCAAACGAAAGCATGGACTCTCTCAGATAAAGGGAATTGATTGCAGAATTCCAAAAGCATGCAGTCTCAGAATAAAAACAAGGAAGTTCTAGATATTGCTCATTCAGGCATGAAGCCAGGATTAGGAGGGAGCTAATCCCCAATGATATGATCCATTGAAGAATACGTGAAGATTATGAAGTATCTGTCCATGTTCTTCATTGGAAGTAGTAGCCATGATAAGAAGCACATGTTCAGCTTGACTCTAGAAGAAGTCTTCTTTGAAAGGAAGCCTTGAATATCCTTAGTTGTCCATCCACATTTATGTTTCTATGACAAAAGGAAGAAGTTGGAACCTTCAGGAAGGAAGGGCATGGAATCTATATAAGATTCCATGGAATCCAACATTGAAGAGGAACATGAGGAAGAACATGAAGATTCCAAGAAAGAAAGAAAAGCTAGAACAACCAAATTGAACCAGTTATTATACTGAAAATCATAAGACTACCAGCATGATTTGAACCCACTAGAAGCAGTCAAGCAAAAGAAATGGAAGGAATCTATGATGAAGAACAATGTATGTGAGAAATTGTGAAAAAGACTTGATAAATGCAAGGCAAGATTTGGGGCTAGAGGGTTCTCCCAAAAGGAGGGAGAAGACTATGATGACAGTTTTTTTTTTTTTGTTCCAGTAACCAGATATACCTCTACCTAACATTATATCTCTTGCAATATCCATGGGTTGGAGTTTACATCAGATGGGTGTAAAGATTGTTCTTCTCAACAAAGTAATTGAAGAAGAAGCATATATAGAGCAACCTCAAAGTTTTGAGGTACACCAGAAAGAGACCCATGTATGCAGATGGAAGAAGACCTTGTATGGATTCAAGCAACTTGGTGCAGAGCCTCTCATGTACAGCAAAAGCATGGTGAAAACTTACTATGACAGAGGAAGTGTATCGAAATGGTTCTTCAGAAGTACAGGATAATGGATTACAAATCCATGGAAACTCCCATGATGACAAATCTGAAGAAGTTGAGAGACTCTAATCCAGTAGACCCATCTTTGTATCAACAATTGAATGGTTCGTTGATGTATTTGGAGAATACTGAGCCGGATATTTGCTTTGCTGTGAAAATAGTTCCAGGTGGAACCTAGCCACGAGAATTGAATAATTGCAAAGCATGCCTTGAAATGTCTTGGTGGGACATTTGAGTTATGATATACAGTTGCATGGATTTATCGATTCAGATTGGGTAGGGAGTGCAGATAACAAAAGAAGTGCTTCTTGGATATGTTTCAGTTTGAGCTTTGCCATGATATCATGGGCTAGCAGGAAACAGAAGTCTGTTGCACTCAACACTACAGAAGCAGAGTATATTGCAGCTTGTGATGCTTGTACGAAAGTAGTGTGGCTCCATAAGTTGGTTTCTGGAATGTTTGAATCAGGTGTTGGATTCGACCATGATATATTGTGATAACCAGAGCTATGTGAAGCTCTCAAAGAACCTGGTGTTCCATGATAGGTCGAAGCACGTTGAGATCAAGTACTATTTTCTCTGTGATAAAGTCCAGAGGGGAGAAGAAGTTCTCCAGTATATCTCCATTGATGAGAAGATAGCAGATATTTTGGTAAAGCCTCTGTCTAAGATGAAAAGTTTACGTACTTAAGGGACAAGCTAGGACTCGTGGAGATGGCTTCCTTATTGGAAAGGGAAGTGATTACTCCCCAGGTTGGGAGGGAGCACTGATATGTTATTGACATATGGACAGTCATTTTTCAGTTTGGAAAATGGTCCAAGTTGGGCAGTGACTTTCCAGTCCAGAATGTGGTCCAAGATTTTTTGATGGATAGTCATTTTCCAGTTTGGAAAATGGTCCAGAACGGAAAGTCATGGTCCAACAGATTGTTGATGTACCATAGACATCAATTCCCCTTGTGGCCAGTGTGGGGGAATGGTCTAGGACAATCATTATCCTTGGCAGTCACTCTGAGAAGTGGTCAAGCGGAATGGTCCACCTCTCCGGGCAATCATTCTTTCGAAGTTCACAGTTGTGAGCAGTTTCGAAGAATGGTCTGATGTAGGAGGTTGGTGCATGACAGCCATTTCCGTAGGAAATGGTCTGGATAGTCATTCCCTAGGGTAGACTCATTCTCTCCAGGTTGCACTGTGAATCGTGCCGAAAGAATGGCCCAGATAGGTTGAATGGTCCAGGTTCAACAATCAGTGATAGTCATTCCCTAGGGCAGACTCATTCTCTCCAGGTTGCACTGTGAATCGTGTTGGAAGAATAGCCCAATTAGGTTGAATGGTCCAGGTTCAGCAATTAGGGACAGTCATTCCCTAGGGAAGACTCATTCTCTCCAGGTTTCACTGTGAATTGTGCCGGGAGAATGGCCCAGTTAGGTTGAATGGTCCAGGTTCAGCAATCAGGGACAGCCATTCCTTAGGGCAGACTCATTCTCTCCAGGTTGCACTGTAAATCGTGTCGGAAGAATGGCCCAGTTAGGTTGAATGGTCCAGGTTCAACAATCAGGGACAATTATTCTTCTATGCTTGGGAAGAATAATCTAGACAGCCCATGGTTGATGTTTAACTTTCCAAGGGCAGATGCTCTTCCATATCTCATAGATGTGAGTGGAGGAATGGCCCAGATGACTCAGTTTATATCATGACATTGTTGATGCAGGTTGATATCAGATGATATGATAGTTGTGGAGACTGTATGTCTCTGGACAGTAGCTATATGCTACTGTGATGGATGTGATCCACGTGCAGTGACTATGTGTCACTGGTTAGTAGCCGTGTGCTACTAGGAGTGGTTTTGTACCACTGGATAGTAGATGTATACTACTATGAATAAACACAGTTGCGTTCTATTGGATGGCACTGTTCTGATTGCCATGGAGACTATCTAGTTGGATAGTGATGATGGTGCTCGTGATTTGATCATGAGATAGCCTGTGTGGCTATGATGATGCTACTGGTTGAATGGTTTGTTTGTGCTCAAGACTATTGCCTTTAATACCTCCCTAGCTAGGAGGGAGTGTTGATATTACGGTAGCTGCGAGAGGTATTAACCTCTACGTGTAATCTTTGACGAGACTAGAATATTTCGAGAAGCAAGAGAAACCCTAAAACGTTGGATAATAACCCTAGAAGACAAGTCGACTCAAGAGAATAATTAATATTAAGTTATTAGCCTCCAAGAAGAGAAGTCGGCCCAGTTAAGTGACTTGGAGCAATATAAATAGAGGGCGCTAGAGCTTATTTGTACTCACCCACTCTCACAACTACATAAGGACAAGTGGTGTGCATGACTGGAGGAGAGTTGCAGCTACTACAGTAGTGACTTGGTCTTTGGTTATGATTTGGACTCTCTGCTTGGTACGCTAGCTTTGGAGAGAAGTATGCTACCTTGGTTGGCTATTGGTTCTAGGGTTTGCTTCCGGAATTATTCTATCTGTCAAGGTTAAGGTGCTCGGGGGTGGCCTTTGTTCCAATGGTTGGGTGACAATATTGAGATATTGTCTATGGTGAAAACGAGCACATCTTTTTTATTCTAACAATGTGTGCCTTGACAACATCACTTTTTGGAGCACGTTTCACATTGAGGTGCTTTATTCCATACTTCATGGGGTTTGTTGAGGGGGCACCCTTCTTCCTCGGCTCCCTGTTGACTATGCACATACTTTTTGGAGGTTGTTGGCATATTTTTATGGAGGGTGCACTTGTTTATGACCCTTTATGGACCACACGCTTGGTTTCTACTTGTTAGTTGAGCATTGTATGGAGGGCGCTCCTACTATGGAGGATATATTTGATGGTTTTGTAACCACACATGGTATTTTACGATGGTTTTTCCTGAGCATGTGGTATTATCTCATGGTTTGTACTAGCATGTTGTATTCACCCATTGTATAGTGAGGCACTTTATCTATATAAGGAGGGCGCCTCTTCATTTGTACTTATTGGAGAATATTGAAAAAGACTCGTCTATTCTTGCTTCTATTGTATATCTATCTTCTCATGTTGGATCACCAAGTAGATCTACAGCAAGGGAGAGAGCTCATGGAGATATGAACGGAAGCAAGAGAAAAGGAGTTCTGAAATCCAACACGAGGCTGACACTTGGCAGAGTGTATGGTTCAGGCGGATCAATGACCTTAATGAACAATAGGACCAGCAATACCCGAGAATTGAAGATGGTTGTCAGATGTGCAACACATTAAAAAATCAAAAAGAAGGATCCATAATTACCTGTGAGGACGGTTGGTTGAGTAGTTCAGCAGAGTTAATGAATGGGCAAACAAAGGAGGGAGAGCATGAAGAAAAGGGGATTATTATCATTCGTTCATTGGGGAAGATTAAAAAAAAGAGAGACAGAGAGTTCTCATGAAGTGGAGAGAGAGAAGAGCTCACGCAGCAGAAGAAATAAAAGGGCAAAGCTCATGAAGAGGATCTCATGAATTCTTTTGTGAACCCGAGCCAACACTTAAACTAGAAAGCATCTTTGAATGCATGTAATATTTTGGCAAGGACATAGACCCAATATTTTGTAATCAGAGGTAGCCATTGAAGCATGTAATGTCTTGAAGCCTAAGAATTAATAGACTGGGTTATGTTTTATTGTTCCTCCTTTGTGTGCCGTTTGCTTCCAATTATAGGTTTTGTGTCCTCTGAGAATTCTTGCAGCACCTTTAGGCCTGCACCACCTGTCCCAACCTCTTTCTCTTGTCAATTAACACAAGGATTAGTGGCCCAAATTTTCCCAAAAACTAACCATTATGTTCATTTTGGATTCCTCCTTGAGCATGAAAGCTAATCATCCGATATGTCAATAACAAATCTCCAATAATTTTAATTGAGTTGAAATTGGATTGATCGACACTCAATTGCTTTAAAGACCTAAAGTTGATCCCTTGGAGGGAAAGGTTATTAAGATTAATATTGCAAAATCCATTTGTGCTCCTATATAATATCTCCATATTTAATCTGATGGAGACTAGACACAACAACCCCTTTCCCCTGGCCAAATTCTCATTGAATTCAAACCATAAATCCATATATACCCAAACAAACAAGACCATCCATGGACAATCAAAGCGCCTGTCAATTACATGGTCCAATTAATGTACTTGTTAATCGTACTGGAATTTTAAATGGCGTTAGTGAAAACTCATTCTGCCCAATGGGGAGAGTGTATTAAAGTTGCTCAAATGTTCAATTGTCGCGTACAGAGAACTAGTGAATAATCCAAAAATGAATACTCAATTCCTACTTGAAAAATGATTGTACGCAATATAAGTGAAATAAAATCCTGAGACTGCCCAGAGATATACAGTGTCTAATGCACTACAGTTAACGCTAGAAGCAACCCCATAAAAACCCTGATCGGTACCACGAGAACATTAGCTGTACAAATATGGAAAGTCGAGGACGATTACATTACCTCTTTCTCCGGAGCGCACGCTTCTTCATTACACTCCTCGGCTTCATCAGCAGCTCTCACTCTGAATCCGATCCTGCGAGGTGATTTCCAACATCTGCTGCTGGGCAATGCGGGTCGGCTGAGATTCAGGCTCCTGGGGATCGAACAGTGAGCATTACAAGCCACAGCCTGCGCCATGCTCACAGCCAACCCAACACCACAGTGCTTCGTGTTCTGCTTTAACTAGTATAATAGGAGGAATTCCAGCGATCACAGGTACGTTGGTGTAATGGTGAACACGTAAGATCGGTTCTGAGAACATGTTTCAAGTGATAGAATTGGAATATGTTTGTGAACGGTCAATTGCCACGTATCGCAGCGGATAGATCGAGGGGTGTTATTGGGATCCAGTTTTGTGATGGATATATCTCCACATACGTAATGTCCATTAACTTTTCACAAATGTATGGGGATAAATTTGGCCCCCCTTAGATAGTGCCACTAAATAAAACGAGTAGTATCCAAATGAAAGCTAAAGTTGTTACGTCGAAAGGCGTATATCTATTGATAATGGGCACAATTAATGATCTTTTAACTTTATTTAACCTTAAACCCTAATCTGATGGCTATGCATTGAAGATGCTGGCATTTGCATTTATCAACGCATCCATTAACATGTTTACTTTTTAACATTTACCTAATCACATTAAAAAATTACTATAAGGATATATAATTGCCACGTTTAAATGATTAAGTAGGATTAAACAGTACAGCAAAATGTTTCATATTACCACAGACGGATTACAAATTACCACAGACATTTTATATTGGGGGCACGCATTCTCAACCAATAACTGTGCTAGTAAATAGTACAAATAGATAAACTACCGACGTAAATGGGTAACCTATATTTTTTTTTTGTGATTCCTTTTTTCTAAATTATTATTATATTATTTTAATGCTGGCTCCTTTTTTCTATATTACTGTAATGATTGTTTTTTAGTGTTATATTTGTTATATTAAGAAAATTGAGAGAAAAAACACTTTTTCCTAATATATCATATATATATTCAACTTAATTCTTAATTTTAAAATATCTATTAAAATACTAATATTTTTAATCAAAATTATGGTGATATTGAAACATTTTTTTAAAGCTTTTCAAAAACATAATTTATAAATAAAATTTTAAAAAACTTTAAGTAATTTTTTACTTTTCTTAAAATTTAATGAATCAAATTTAGTTTCAATAAACATTAACCACCACCATCATAATATATATAATATATATAGTTTTTAAAATAAATTAAAATAAATATTATTTAAAATATCAAAAATATATATATAACCAATATTAATATTTATTAATATTATTTTATTATTATATTTAAAAATTTAGCAATAGTCTATTTCAATTTCATTTATATTTGGTTTCAACGCGTTTGTAAATTTGTGTAGCCATCTAAGTAACGAAGAAGGTCATTCGATCTATTTGCTAAAAATGCATATTAA
>ML776570.1:1323444-1337927 GCA_009831015.1 Picea engelmannii
AAAAAAAAAAAAAAAAAAATTTAACTCATGCGAACAAACATAAACAAATCTAAATATATTAATCATACTTCAGTTCATTATAAACTAAAGGAAAGTATTAAAAAAATTATTATTAAAACACGTTACTTTATGAATTAAAATATTATAATTCAGTCCTTTTATAAACTAAAGGAAAGTATTAAAAAAAATATTATTAAAACCCATTACTTTATAAATTAAAAAGAAAGTATTAAAAATAACTCTTAATAAAACCCATTATTAGAGGATGATTAATAAATATTTTTACTCGAATACCATCTATGAGTTGGGGCAATAATATGTCAAACAACGATTCGATATTCTCTTTTATATTTTTGTAGTTTTTTCAAATAGAAAAAAAAATCTCAATTAGTAAATATAATTATGTCTTTTAATATGTATATGTTGATTTTATTTTCAGAATTGCAACCTTTTGCATAGTCAAAACTTGTTAAGTAGGATAGTATCAAAATAGCAAAAATAGTAAAGTCATCATTTAAATGTGGTTGTTTGCAAAAAGATGTAAATATGTTGTGCTTTCAAGAGATGGAACTTTCCACTCAATTATCCTATTTTTGACATCCAAAGTTGTAATGAGTTCACCTATATATTGTTTTTGAAAAAAAAAAACCCTTCAATTATTACTTTTGAAGTCATCAACCAATTGTAAATTTTTAATTTGTTTATAATGAACAAAGAATAAGATGCTCCAAAGTGCTAATAGTTCACCCCTGGTATTAGTTTCACGATCACAATTTAATTTAAGACTGTAAAAGCCCAACTCTGGACACTTTCAAATAGCTCCTGCATCGCATTTTGTACCCTCACATTGTGAGGCTCCATCAAAGAAACTCACCGCCATATTCCAATCCAAAAGGGGAGGCCTAGTAATTCTATGTTGTTGAGTAGTCTGTATTTTTTTGTTTTCTTCCAAGTCTTGTAATATTTTGTTGCAAACCCTAGCCAAAGAAAGATTATGATCTTCAAATATAGTCATATTCTTGTGTTTCCAAATCTCCCAACAAATATAGCCACGTAACTCTTTCCAATACTCCATCTCCTTGATCCACTCCTGGTAACAATCACATAAGGGTCCACTTCCCCAAATCCTCTTTAGATGGAGTTCCTTTAAGATAGAATTCCAAATCTCTTTAGTAAATAAACATTCAACAATCAAATGGTTCACAGATTCCTCCCTTTCTCCACACATCTACTAGGGCCAATCATTCCTCTTTTTAATAGATTATCCCATGTAAGTATTATATTTTCCATCATCAGCCAGCAAAATAATTTAACTATCAAAGGCATCTGCCAATTCCAAAAATCTAAGTACCATTCATTTGTAATTACCTCTTGGTCATCTAAGCATAGCACTTCATAGGCCTGTTTAGCATTGACTTGACCTCCTTTAGTATTCCAAGACCACAATAAAGTATCATTTTCATCAGTCAATTCAATACCAGTCCATACTAAGCCCTTTACATAACAATCCCAATCCTCTTTCTGTTCTCCAGCTAGTCCAAGAAACTCTGCACTTTTCCATCTTGTTAAACTTGGATCTTCATTAGCTAAAGATCCTGCTTGTGCCAGAAAATTTATACCAATAGTGTGTAGGATACTAGTTAGATTCTTTGACAATTTATAAAAGGTTTGTGCTCCAGTCATCAGATCCTCTCCTATCCTATTGTCCCATCCATTCTCTGGCTTCCATGTGAGCCAATCGGTAATGATAGTCAGTGAATCAGTTACTGCTCTCGAGCAATTTGAAATCCCTTTTAAATTCTTTCTCCCTTCCCTAAACCATTCAGTTACTTCTTATGAATCACTTCCTGCCAAATTCCTTGAACCATAAGGCTTATCCGAAGGATTTTTGCTGCCAAAGATTTTCCAAACCAGAAAATGTTTTTTAAACCCCAACCTCCTTTGTTTTTTGGTTTTGCAATTCTTTTCCAATTAACCAGATGTATACTTTCTTTTTCTTTTTTTCTGGTCCATAAAAAACTGAACATCCTTCTTCTTATTTTATTTGAGATAATTATAAGGATCTTAGTCAATGAAAGCCAGTAAACATGAATGCTTTCTAAGTCTGATTTTACAAGTGTAAATATTCCTCCTAAGGTAAGTCATCTATAAATCCAATTTGAAATTCCTTTTTCCATTTTTTCTACAACCTATAATAAATCAACAAGGCAGGCATAGGGGGAGTTACTTCAGAAAGCTTCATGGAGAAGCAAAAACTCAGGGGGAGCTGGAAGAAGAAAGAAGGTTGTTGGTTGCAGAGAAGAAAATTAAGAGTATAATGTCAAGGGGAGAATATCCCTTTGTCATTGATGTCAAAGGGGGAGATTTGCAGAGAGAAAGAATTGGAAAGCAAAATTGTGTGATCTATGGTTGTAACAAACTGAAGGAGTATTAGAATTGTAAGGATTTCCATCAATTCCAAAGGGGGAGATTGTTGGAAAAGGTGTTGTCATTGATGTCAAAATGATATTTTCTATTGTATGCCTATGTGCGTCGATGAGTCTCTATGCGCGAACATGACTATACAAGAAATCAAGTAATAAGATCTGACAGAGAGAAATAGACAAAGTTGGTAGTACGGACTATGAAAACAAAATGGTCACCATTAGATGCTTATTATGTACAAGCTATGAGGAGGTAAAGAGCTGTGGAGCATAGTGATCTCAATCCAAAAGACAATCCTATGGAAGAATTTATGTTGCAAGCAAGCTATAGAAGAATGAATAAATGGAGAAGTCAATATATCCCACATTCATTGGGAAATTGTGATCAAAAGAGTTTATAATGAAAAGGTGTTTTCTCTTATGAGAGTGAGTGGAATAGCTATGGAACATTACGTAAAGGATTAACTTTTGAGTGATTAGATCATGATTGTTTATCTTCAGAGATCAAGGGTTAAGATTAATGTTTGAGGCCCACAGTGGGAACTCAAAAATGACTGAGTCCCAATATGTCGCAGAGCGGTGGAGAATTAGAAGTATGTGTGAATAAATTCAATAGTCTCGTTGCCCCACTGACCCACAGTGAAATCTTGGTGAATGTGACAAGGAACGAGGATTCACAGTAGAACAGAGAAAAAGAATGTATACAAAGAGTTGAATGAAAGATTTCAGCTTCCATGGTTTCATGAAATATGACTAAGTATAGGATGGCAAATGGACGGAAGAACAAGAGAGCGGTTTTCAAAGTAGTGTGACAAACTCCGCTTCCGCGGTTGAACTTAAAAGACTAAGTATTGAACATAAAATCTCAAACAAAAAAAAATGTCTAAGTACCAAAAAAGGATGGACGGACTTGTGATTACAATCGGAGAAGTGATGCATGCCTGCGGACCTGTCGTTCCAGAAAGAATATGAGAAAATGACTAAGTGTTGAGATTTTGCTTCGATAGTGAGCATAGTGGAATATTGGGAAGATGATAAGAAGAAGAGCAAACCCGTGGACCCACAATAAGATATTGAAGAATTGGATAAGTATGAAGAAATGACTAAGTACCAAGAATGAGAGATCGGACGGCCCAGGAGGTAGCCACATGTCAGAGATCCAACGGCCCAAAAAATTTCCACGTGTCATAGTCGGATGGTCTAGATAGCCCACAATTAAATGTTTTGAAATGCGTCTAAGTGTGGGTGCAAAATGAATGTGGTGGAACTTGGGGATACAATTTGAAGGTCGCAGAGATGTGAAGAGATGTGGCTTAGACCCAAGAACTCATGGTAAGTCTTTAAGCAAATTGTCTAAGTATTGGTAAAGGAAAGATCTATGGTCGATATCAATCTAAGATATGATCGGATGGTGATTGTGAACCAAAGACCTGTGGTCTCGAAGGAATAGATCGACGGTTGGGATTTAATAAAGAGAATATTGGGTGATTGTTGTACGTCGTGGTTGCATGGTTTGTTCTTATGAACGGGAAATTAAATCGATGGTTGCAATTGAATAGAGGTCTAGATCGGATGGCGATTGTGCATTGTGGTTACATGTGGTCCTGATATGATCAATGGTCGAGATAAGATCAAGGATAGATTGGACTGTAGTTGAGCGTTAAGAGCGTATTGTGCGACCATGAAGTAAATCAACGAAAGATACTGAATCACAGAACAAATTTGACGGTAACTATACATCGAGCTTATTCTTTGAACAAATCAAGCACGGAAAAGAAGGGGTTTTGGACAAGTTGGTGCAGCCTGGTTTTGTGGAGATCTAGAGTCGACCCCGTATTCTTGGGATATGTGGACAAATCTTTGGGTGTATATTTTATATAAATATCCATGATCTTGTGAAGTTTTAAGTAAGAGTTGTGAAGAGATTTAATGAAGATTTTGAGTTCGCGGAAACAAAGGTGAGAAGAGTAGTAGAAAGAATGAAAGAGGAATGTGTCAATGTGGTTGGGTGGTGCAAGGAAGTTTAGTTTGGAAGCATATTTATTTTAGGGTGGAAGGTTGGTGCAAGGCAAAGGATTGGTGTCCTCATATATCTTAACAAATTAACAGGTTGGTGCCTAGAAGATTAGTGTCTGCAGATTGCAAGTTGGTGCTTGCAGTGAGGATTGGTGCCCTCAATAGATCAATAGGTTGGTGCCTATCAAGTTGATTCTTGAAAAATTGTAAGCGGGTGCTTACTACAGGGATTGGTGTCCCTCATAGGTTGAAGCCTCTAAAGAATGTAACTCTTGATTATTATAAGAAAACATTTATGTGGCTTTATCCCTTATTGGGTTTCCACGTAAAATATCTATGTATTGTGCCTTTGTGTTGATATATGTTGATATGTAGTTCTTTTCATTACTTATGATTAGCTCAATGATAATTAGTTAAAGTGGTGAAAGAGAAAAAAATTGTTAAAATTTGCCCAATACTTATTCACCCCCCCCCCCTCCCTCTTAGTATTGTTGAATATTCCAACAGGGAGNCCCCCCCCCCCCCTCCCTCTTAGTATTGTTGAATATTCCAACAGGGAGGGGGCATATGAGCTTCCAACTTGTGTTTAGCCTCGCCAGTTGAGAATAAAGCATTCTCAAAGCCAAGAGAATCTCAAGGTAGTAACAGAACTGCCACATCATCAGCCAATTAATGAGCTCAACCCTTAAATATTTTATAATTAGTTTTTCATTGAGTTCTTATATTTCATTCCTTTATTTTCATGTGCATATCAAATCTAATGGTAATCAATATTTATGGCTTCCATTACAAGTTGGATAAAACTATAAAAGAAGACTCCAATGGGTATTTTGGAAATATTATATGCTAACTTATATTGTATCTACATCTTGTAATATTGCATCCTTATAATGTATGGCACATTTAGCGTACACAAAAGTGTGTGTGTATATATATATATATATATATATATATATATATCAATACAAATTTTAGTGCAAGATTAAAGGAAATACAACCCATTTTAGATGTATTTCTATTTGTTTCTTAATCTTGTTTTCCTTGGATTTTGTAGTTCTATCACAAGTAGTGCCTTATCATGACCAAGAATGGGGTGTTCTTGTCCATGATGACAAGTACGTGAAGGTTCTTCTAACTCTTTTCCTCAGTATTCTAACTAGTCTTCAACTTTGATGCCTAGAAAATAATGCTCCTCTTCAAAATCTAGACAATAATGCTCCACGTATTTTGGTTTATAATATACAAGGATACCATGCAAAAACTCAAGTATAATCTTGTTCACATCCTCATTGAAAACATTTTTCATCGAGCACATTTTCTATGTCAATAAGTGACTCATTGTTAGGGAGGAAACTTAACACATTTCACTATTGATATTTTATAAGATTTGTACCTCATTTATACTTTGCTAATTTTGTTTTCAATACAACATATTTTATTTATTAGCCTCATATACTATTGTGTTAATAGAAGTCTTAATTCCAAGGCCATTTTAACCTTTAGCTTGTATCAAACTATGTCTATAATGGTTTTATTCTTCTATTTTAACCTCGTCGCCCCCATGCTTAGAGTGTGAGAATGTATATGTGCTTATTTTCATCATCTCTTCAATGCCTCATTTGTGAGAACTAGAAGTCTAGAAATCATAGTTGGAAAGTCCTCTCTTTTAGAAGTCTCTAGTGGATTCTTGCATGTTAAACTTAAATACCTCTCTTCTAGAAGTCTATAGTGTTTTATGTTCTAGTTAATGTTCATTAAACATGTATACTATTATGGTGCATTTAAAGTGGGAATTCCGAAAATTTTAGGTACAGTAGCTACAATTTATCATTTGTATCTACCCAACCCCTCTCAAGGGAACTCTTATAAAATTCAATATTTTTTGTTTATCATGATATTTGCTAGCTTGGTATAGACTTGGTTACATGTAGCTTGAATATATTATTTCATGTCACAACTTTGGATTTTCTTTTTAAGCAACATGCTTAATTAGTTACTATGCATCATCTACGAAAGACTTAACATTGTTACTCTTTTGATTTTATTTTTTGTACTCCTATCAATATCTTCAAAAAATAGAATATTTGCCCTACTTATGAAGGTCTTGATGTCTTGAGCAAACAATATTTCTTGAAAATTGGTTGATGTTTTATCTTTTATATTTTTGAGACTAGGCATAACACCAAGCTTCTAGAATGATGACAATATGACTATATGTAGGTGCATTTTGGTGGATAAAGAGGATCATGTCATTGGGCATGACTCGAAATACAATTGTGATTCATTTATATTTCTTAGTCTCCTTGATGGTTTTTGTTATTGGAAGAATATATGTATGAGGTTTTCTTTATTTTGTAGACAAATGAAGTTTGTGTGTAGTTCCTAAACTTGTTGTCTTTGTTTTGACTTGAATTATTTGGCATGCACTTTTATGTAATAGTGAATCCTTTGAGATGTTGCTTTGATTTATTTAAACTCTTTGATTTATTCATAAGCCATAGTTTGCAATGTGAACAATCTTTTCTAGTCACTTCCTTTTGAACTTCAACTTCTTTAACTAGTCATTATTTCAAAATACGATAACAAATTGTAGTTCATGGTAGGAGAAAGATTTTGGTCCATTTTATTGTTCCTCATCTCCATAATGCTATATTTCCTTATCTATACCAATGTTAGAAAAAGGTATGTCATGAGCAGGTCATATCCACCTTATTGTATCAGAGTCTTATTGGATGGATATCTTACTTACTTGTATTAAGAGATTGAGTTCATCTTAACTACATGCTTCCCCATTGTGTCCAAAAGTCTTTCTAAGCTTCAAAACATAAGATAATATAGGGAATTATTTCAATTTGCATTTGATTGTTCTTTCTCATACCAAAACATGATCAATGAAATATGCTAATAGTATTGATTGCATTGTAGTGCCTATTCGCTTTATGAATATTTATTTGATGCTTAAAGAGAGGAAAAAGGACCACAAGTTTAGCAACATTGTCAATAATAATGGCATAAAAGTTTAATATTTAGTGAATAAAAGAGAGAGATTAGTTGCACTAATTTCTTAAACGTAATCTTGTTGTATTTAAAAGTGATGGACAAGAGCATGTATTTCAACTCCAATAAACCTTATTAGTGTTGCAATACATTGTCAACCAACTAAATATATAGTTACAACTAGCATGCTTGAAAGAAAATATAAAGGAAAAAGAAATAAACATCCACAACTATATTGGCATTGTTCCTTGAAAGCTTGAATAGAGGAGTTTACAACTTATAATCACTCAATGTAGAATGCATATTTAGGCTAGCAGTAAACACAATACTTAAATTGTGTTATTAGAGTACACATGCATGAGACAAGGAAAATGATAGAAGGGAAAATCTACCACACTGTGATAGAATTTTTTTGTTTGAAAAAAACATTGCATCGCTTAAGTGATGTCTTTAATGTCGAACAAGAGAAACCCAAAAAACTAACATTGTGTTAGCATCGCTTATGTGGCATATTTAACATCAAATGGATGTCACTACAATAGTATACACATCGATGTAACGTCACTTAAATGAAAATAATTGGAAATTTTTTTTTTAATTGTTTTGTGGCTTGGGTTTGAAGAAGTTGATTAGAGGACGACATTACATCGAAAAAGCAATGTAAAGTTGGACAAAATATTGTTGAATTATACTTCCCTCTTGTCGCATTCTTGACATTGTATTGGTGTGAATTCAACACCACATTCTTAGTGTTTATTTGAAGAGATAAATTCATATTCGACATTTAACCGACATTACAAACATCAAATGAGCGTCAAATTTTGACCCCAAATGCAATAGTGATAAGGCATGTGCCTATCATTAGGTGGATGTGAACATCATTACCGCTTGATACAACATCACTCCAACATTAATTTATAGTGATTCTAGATAATTGTTGTGAATTCTGTCTTTGTAGAGATAATTGGCACTTCCTTTATAGTCACTTTTCTCATATAACATCCTCTTCAACAAGTATTTAGAAAGATTTTTCCACAACTTTTGGTGGCAGTGGCTTATGTTCTTTATGTGGCAATGGATTAGGGTTTGTATAATTGTTCATGATTATGTATATATAAACCTACAATCATGACAAGATTCCCAAATGGGCTACACATGTTACACACAAGTTCTTTGAATTGGAAAGCAACGATGAAAAAGGAATATATCTCTACAGGCATAATATAAATACTAAATAATATCTAACCTTTAGTTAGAACCTTTGAATTCTTTTCAGGTTTTATCTTTGCATCCAAAACAAAATTGATACTCATAACAAATTTTTGCATCAAGTTATTAAGGGAAAAATCAAACATTGTGCATATATAGTATATGATAATTAACTCTTATACCATGTTTAGAAACAAAAAATGCAAAACAGAAATTAGAAAAGCAGAGTAACAAGCCTGAATCCAATCTGGAAAAAAAGGGATTCTCAACACTTACATTAATTAAACTTAAAAAAACTTGGATAAAGGTTGTCATAAATCATTTTAGATTATACAATGAAAAAAAGTACCTAAAACCACAGTCAATTATGGGTAAACTAACAAGACATCAATTGATTAAGTAAATTCAAGGATTGTTCTACACATTATCTCTATATTTGTCCATTAAACAACTACTCACATGTTCATTCAATCCTAGAAGGCACCAACCAATATTTGGAAGATTTGATAAACATCTTCCTTTAAAATCTCATAAAATAATCAATACTAGAATCGTTTTTAAGCCATAATGTTTTCCCACAATAACACATATTTTTGTTCTATAAGAAAAATGTTTATATCATGTACCTTCAATAACTAACAGAAGCCAAACATAAATACAATATGGTCTGAACAAAATACATATTCCAAAACATATAGCCTAGGAAAACAAAAAATTAAATAAATCATTTTAAATGAACATTTTAAATCATACTACCAATGAATCACCATCATGTTTAATGGTTCAATATATTTTCATGCCATCCAATTTGGTTTGTTCAGGGGTCTCATATGATATGACTTGATCAGAGTTTGTTTATATATAGCATATGGCCCAATTTGTTAAAATGGTTCTCTCACAGTGTTCGTTCAATTCGTTGATTTTTCAATAAGCAAGGTTAAGCATGAAGTTCATTCCATTTTAGCATTTAACCATAACCATTTATGTTGCAGCAACCAAGATCACAAGAAGAAGCACCATGCACAAGAACACAAGAAGTATCCTAGGAAACCCTTCTCAACAAGGGAAGAAAACCCAGCCAAATCCTTTGCTATATTCTTCAAGAGAAAGAACTTCACCACCAAGAAAAACCTAGCACACAAGAGGGTTCTAAAACTCTAGAAGACTAGCACCCAAGAGAGGTGCGCACTTTTCCCAAGAAGGTGTACTTGCTGAAATTTCCAAACTCGCTTGAAAGATATGATTCCTCAATGAGGAATTTATCTTTACTTATACTAGACTGAACCTGTCAACAGAAGTGTCTATTGGCACAACAGGGCCGACGTCACTAGCTCATAATATAATTAATATTAACTAGATTAGTTATCTTTTACATTTATTACTAATCACATTAAGGTGGTGTTGACCTGTACCCTTTACATTACAAATAGGGTTACAAGCAAGTCTGACTCTTTAAAAATATAGCAAGGGATATTATACACCCACTAGTGCTCATCCACTAGGGGCACATCCATAGGGATGTCCATATCTCTGGCTCATTGCATTACACAAAAGAACCAGATCTTCACACGTTCACATGTGCTCGTCCACAGGCACGTCCAGTTTACAGATCTCCTTTCCCACTGCCTCACACAGAAGAATCATCTGGAGTTTCTCATCAACTTTGTTGCTCAGAGGAGGATAATACATCATCTTCATTTATGTTCACATGACGATGCACCCAGCACTTTGGGATTTCACACGTTCACCTTGTGCTCAGACACATGCATGTCTAACTCAACAGATCGCCTTTCCCACTGGATAATCATCTGGAGTTCTTCTCAACTCTCTAAATGGAGGAGGTCATCTCTACATTCCAGCTCTATCTCAGGTAGGAACCATGTACCCTTCTTAGGGGCATTCTCTCGGGTTTGTAAGATGGAGAAAGACTCACATAGCTGCAATGATCCACATATCACAGGTTTGTAAGCTAGAGAATGTCTCACATAGCTGAAATCATCAACACTCCCTCTCAACTAGGGAGGTATTATTCATCATGCCAAGTCTCACATGGATGTATTCTGAATTTTGTCTTGGCTGGAGTCATCAATACTCCCTCTCAACTAGGAAGGCATTCTTCACCAAGTTAGTTTGGTGAAGATGTCTGCAATCTGCTTATGTGTAGGAAGGTACTGCATGTATACGATTTTCCTCTGCATCATATCTCTAATATAAGAATATTTCATCTCATCATGTTTCGATCCATCAGGAAACACTAGGTTCTCGAGGAGCTTTATACACGGTTCTTGGTTATCATCATAGGATCCATCTCATGATCAAGTAAATATATCATAAGCTTGTGAATCCATGCTGCTTCGCACACTCAATGGTACATACTCTGCCTCTGTGGTATTCAAGGCCACAAAGATTTTGTTTCTTATTGCATCAGGAAACCATGGCAACCTTCATGGTAAAACATCAACCGGATGTGCTCTTTTGGTCCACTGTACTTTCTTCTCAATCTAAATCGGCATATTCTGCAAACTCAAGTTCACATTGGAGGCATATCTCAGGCCATATCCAACTGTGCCTCATATATATCTCAATACATGCTTTACTGTTATCCAGTGATTTTGTCTCGATTGACTCATGGATTGACTAAGTACATTCAATGCATAGCATGAATTTGATCTGGTGTTAACCAGATACATCAATGATCCAATCAGTTGTAGATCAATCTCGTTTGAATCATCATCATTCATTTTCTTTAAATCCATAAAGGTGGTTTTGCATTTTGTCATATTGAACTTCTTTAATATTCCCACTGTATATTTTCCTTGATTCAGGAAAATCTCATCGGTCCTGTGTCATACTTCTTGTCCAAGAAGAAGTGCATCATACTCATATCCTTCATCTCGAAATCAAAAGTCAAAGCTAACTTGTATCCAACAAGGCTTTCTGAATAAGTCATCAAAATCAAGCTCTCGTCACCAATACTGTAATAATATAGGTTTGAATCAACAATACTCTTGTTGAAACCCAAACTCATCAAGAATCCATCCATTTGATATAGTTTCCAACTCATGGATGGAAGTGTATTAGGCTTACTGGGTCAAGTGTCTCATCATAGACAACTCCCTCTGTTTGTGAGAATCCTTTAGCTATAGATCTTTCTTTGTATTTCTCTACACTTCCATCAGTTGCATATTTGACCTTATAGATCTACTTTGGAAGTTACCATAGACTTCCCTTCTGGTCTATGAACAATATCTTGAGTGTCGTTCTTTTAAGATATAATGGTATTATTTTGTTATGGCATCTTGGCATATCTGTTCTCATGTTGCTTCTCCAAGACAAGGAGACTCAAAATTAATGAAGTGGTTCATGACTGAAGGATAGATTGAAAATCTCTTTTGCTTTCTCGGGATGTGCCTTGAGAGGCTTGTATGTTTCTCTGCCTCTTGCAGAGTAAGTCTAGGTAGGCCTTTTATGCCCTACTGCAATATCTCTGAACATATCAACCGGAGCAACTAGATTAGCTGGAATAATGTTTGTCTCCCTCTGAACTACTGAAAGGGGGAGAAGGAATCATCTCACTGTCAATATCCATCTGATATTCTCTAGATATTTGAAAGGCTATCTCTTCTTCAAGGACAACATCTCTTCTTGTCTCAATCTGTCTCTGACCAAGGATGTCGATCTGGAATGTCTTCAAGATTCATTGTTTATCCCATAACGTATCCTTTCTCCCTGAAGGATCTAGCTTGGACATCTTCTCTTTGGGTACATGAAAATACATTGGGCACCCAAATATCCTGAAGTGTTCAATCTCAAGCTTCACTCCGGTGAAGGCTTCTTCAAGAGTTATGTTTTTCAAAGTTTGGTGAAGACTCTTGTTCTAAACATATATTGTGTCATGAATGCTTATGCCCATAGAATCATAGAAATATTTGGATCATTCATTATTGTATTGGTTTCCTCAATGATGGTTCTATTCTTCATTTTTCTCAAATAATTTTGACTCCCTCTAAGTCAAGTGGCTCCCTCTAAAGGATAAACATCTTCCTTTGTTGTTAACCTGTATGGAACAAGAAAACAAGAGGAACCAAAATAAGAATCTCTCCTAAAGGAGAATAATGAGTACATCTCTAGAATCAAAAAAATTTAAGGATTGTTGTCACAACTACAACACCTACTTGTAATGTAGAAAACTTTAGAAATATAGCTTAGAAGAATGACAATTTCAAAAATCAAACCTGGGGTCTTCACTTCCAATGTGTTGTTCTTCTGAATGCACTGAGATACCTCTGGATCCATGACTTCAGCAAGAAGGTTCCTTCCTCCTGCAATTTCTCTCATTACAATGATACAAATAATATATATACAAGTGCATACCTGAGGGTGCTAATATGATTTCTCCAATGGCACCTGGTTGATCTATGTCTTCTTGACATCTTCATGAAGAGGATAGTCATAGTGTCACCTTTTTATATCACCCACAATAAGTCTTCCTTTGAATTCTTGTCTTCCAATAACTTGAAGTTCCTTGATCCATCAAGCTTATCTTCCATCATAGGTATGTGTTGGCGATCGGAAGTCACTCCTAGAATGCTAGTAGGAGTAGAGCCCGACGCCCATCAGTTTAATGTCATGATTTGTTTAAAGGGTGATCAAATGGATGAAAGCTCAGAACAACATCGTGTCAGCTCAGAAACCAGACCAGGCATGCATGAACGAATGAGGTCTTGATAAACTCCAAACAGTGAGTCGTAGTAAAAGGGTGAGTAGGTGGAAGACTTACGCAAGAAGGGTGCAAGGTCTATCATAGACATCCGGTTTGTAACAGACTGAAGAAGAAATGCATTCAAACACAAAATATTTTCACATTCAAATACAAATACCAGAGGGCACAACAACGTCACAACAAATCCTTTATTGTAACAAGATGTTCGACTGTGAATCCTCAAGCATGAGACGAAAGACAGATGAAAAAGGAGAACTGTTTGTTATAAACCAAGAAGTCTCAAACACAGAGGCATAACCAAGAAACTAGAGTATTTGCTGAAACTTTACAGTCGGGAGCTTAGCTCTACCATCGATAGATACAAAAATGGCGAAAACGCCTTCATATACTCAAAACAACAATAGCAGCGATACCAAGACACTGCATTGAAAGCTTTGCGTCTACATGGCTTCTGACAGTCAACATCTGAAAGATCGTGCAACTTATGTCAGACGCAATCTTAATTCTTTGACAGTTCCAACGGCGAATCGACGTGCCTTAAATTCATGGCCGTGCTTTCCCATTATGGCAGAGGAGATGTCTAACCACCACCAACCGCTTCAATAACTGCAACATCGGGATTGAGGATGGCTCGGCCAACTCGGCACCTTCTGGACGTGGAGGGCCTCCCATGCAGCCACCTGCAATAACTGACCGGCTCAAAGGATATACGGGGAGAACAACACGGAAGGTGGGACACAGGGACGAAGTGATGGGGACACGACGGCGGGGAGAGAGAGATTACAGGGGGGACACATGGCAAGATGCGACGAGCGAAGGAGGTGGAAGAATAGATGTGATGGACACATTTAGGGGGAGGTTGATGTGGAGGAGAGGGAGGCGCGTGGCAGATGATGTATGGATGATGAGAGAGAAGGAAGACTACGCGGGCCATAGAAAAGAGGTAGAAGGATGACACATGTCAGCAGGAGAATGGTGGTTGGAAGATGATATGGCGGGAGAAGGGCCCACGCGCACTTAAGCACAGAGCAGCTGAGGATGATGTGGGTCGTGCGAGTGCCGTCGATTCGAGCGCTAAGATCTTATCCGTTGGAAAGTTGCGAGTCTGATTCCGG
>ML776570.1:1346837-1364607 GCA_009831015.1 Picea engelmannii
CTGGAATCGCACCTGCGTCATTGATCCGGGCGCCGCAATCCTTACCGTCCAGACTTGATTTACGTTTAAAAATAGGCGCATTCGCACCAAAACTTAGGACCAAAGGGTTTTCAGCCCTTTCTTTCTCATTCTAACCCCCTTAACAAGAAATATCGCTAACAATATGTTCATCATAATTTTAGATTATTCACAAACCCTTGTCAACTGGGATAGAAAACCTAACGGCTAGGCTAGGCTAGAAACCTTAGGTCTTATTAGACTTATGACTGCCAACAATAAGCCTTTGAAATATAGGAGAACACTGGTGAGATGAAGAGATCCTTCAATGAGTTGTAGAAACCCTAATTCTGAAATTTCTGCAAAATTTAGCGAAACCCTAGAAACCCTAGGGCCAAAAATTCAAAATGCTCGGAAATGAAATTTGAAGCTTGTTGGAGGTACGCTGAAGGAGGTCGTACACTCCTATGCACTTTTTAGCCCCAATGTCCAAGTGCCAAGTGTTGAAACTCCTCAAAGAGGTAGGTCATACAGAATTTCTGGAAACCCTAAGAGGGTTGTACGGTTTTGCAGAAGAGAGAGAGGATGACTGGAATTTGCTTGTGCAATGGGTTCATTAAGACCTATGCTCTGTTACCATGTTGATTTTTCAATAAGAAAGGTTAAGCATGAAGTTCATTCCATTTTAGTATTTAACCATAACCATTTATGTTGCAGCAACCAAGATCACAAGAAGAAGCACCATGCACAAGAACACAAGAAGTATCCTGGGAAACCCTTCTCAACAAGGGAAGAAAACCCAACCAAATCCTTTGCTATATTCTTCAAGAGAAATAAATTCACCACCAAGAAAGACCTAGCACACAAGAGGGTTCTCAAACTCTAGAAGACTAGCACCCAAGAGAAGTGCACACTTTTCCCAAGAAGGTGTATTTGTTGAAATTTCCAAACTTGCTTGAAAGATATGATTCCTCAATGAGGAATTTATCTTTACTTATACTAGATTGAACCTGTCAACATAAGTGTCTATTGGTACAACAGGTCCGACCTCACTAGCTCATAATATAATTAATATTAACCAGATTAATTATCTTTTACATTTATTACTAATCACATTAAGGTGGTGCCGACTTGTACCCTTTACATTACAATTAGGGTTACAGGCAGGTCTTACTCTTGAAAAATATAGCAAGGGATCTTATACACCCACTAGTGCTCATCCACTAGGGGCACATCCATATGGATTTTCATATCTCTGGCTCACTACATTACACAGAAGAACCATATCTTCACACGTTCACATGTGCTCGTCCACAGGCACGTCCACTCTACAGATCTTCTTTCCCACTACCTCACACAGGAGAATGAACTGGAGTTTCTCATCAAATCTGATGCTCAGAGGAGGCTAATACATCATCTTCATTTCTGTTCACATGACCATGCACCCAACACTTTGGGATTTCACACGTTCACCTTGTGCTCAGCCACAGGCACATCTAACTCAACAGATCGCCTTTCCCACTGGATAATCATCTGGAGTTATTATCAACTCTCTGAATGGAGGAGGTCATCTCTACATTCCAGCTCTATCTCAGGTAGGAACCACATACCCTTCTTAGGGGCTTTCTCTCAGTTTTGTAAGCTGGAGAAAGACTCAAATAGCTGCAATGATCCACATCTCACAGGTTTGTAAGTTGGAGAATGGCTCACATAGATGCAATCATCAACACAAGTGGGGCATTGGACTTGGTTTTTTTACAAGGTTCTTTTGTTAGATTCGTTCAAATAGGAGATACAACCTAGTCTATTCATAGGGTTGTTTCACAAGGTTCATTCAAGCAAGGCCAATGGCCTAGCTTGATCATATGTTTTGGGTAAATCCAAAATGAAAAAAAAAGGAGGGATTTTCCAAATGTTCAAAGACTCGTTAATCTGCTTTCATGGAAATTTCAGAATGCCATTAATTTAACCTCTTATCGTTTATCATCCAAAATAAGTTAACCCTACATTGTTTCTCGTGCAAAATAGTTAATCTCAAATTGTTTCTCATGCAAGATATTATAGTTAAAGAAAAAAAAATCAAAGGAAATAGGAGTTTGATTTATTATGTGATTAACCTTGCTAACTTTCTCTTAATATGGTCACTAATCCATTTCTTATTTAGGATACATTTTGGGGGTTGCAATTTCTTGTGAAAAATATAATTTAACAATTTAGAAATTAAATCTTACATGACATTTTATTTTCTCTAAGTTGCACATCTAAACTAAATCCAAAGATGTTCGTGGAATACTTGTACAAATCTCATTGCATGTTGACCTTGCCTTGAATTGTGGTATATGAGAGCATCATGTCAATGGAAAGCGTCACACCTTTCATCACCTTAGGATCTTTTGAAATTTTAGACTTATTATTATAGAATATGTTGGGATTGAGATATGCCCCTACTGCATGAAAACAATGAATGTCAGTGCATGTTCTACTTAGAAAGAATAATTGTCCATAAGGGACCATGTTTAGCTTCATCCCCCTTACACAAAGTCCAGGTAGTCTCTTTGGCTCTACCCATGCCCTCATAAATGTATCTCTTTTGCAGTTTTCTCTAGCAGTGATCCTCAATTATTACAGAAAAGGTTCAAAGATGCTAACAACCTCAATGACAAATTCCCATAAATCATATCCAAAAACTAATCTTGAAACAACCATTCTGTAACACCATGTTTCCCCCAGTTTGTAAATATAACTATATTGGCCAAGAGACTATGGAAAACTCAATATGTGTGAATGTTTGATTTGATGGACCTTTGTATAAAAGGTCAACGATTGTAAATTTTGTTAATTACTAGAAAATGGATAAGTGTTGCATGATTGTTGGAAGGGGGGTGTGCTAAGAGAGACCACGAATGCTATGAAAGAGAGGGTGAAGGGGACCAGGAATGGTTGTGTTAACCTCCACCAATCCAGTACCTTACTGGATTTAATTGCTCAGGACCATAACAGACCTCTGACCCATAAATGAATTACAGTCAGGCTAGTAGGTGGGAAGACCTCCTCAAGAGTTAATCGCGACATGGGGCAAAGCACCCATCTGTAAGACTTTCAAACCTAACCACGGACTAGGAATTCGAGCCACACGCAATCTTACTGAGGAAGGCAATAAAGGAAGGTGTGGTGGGAAGAGGAATACCTGCAAAGAGTGCAGAGACGAAAGAAAAAGCTCTCAGGTTCAAGGAAGAACTAAGAGATGAACGTGTTCTAGTCGAATAAAATGGCTAGCAGGGTCACGATACAAGCTAATAAATGAGGTTGGTCCTCCTTGCTTGGTATTGTGTAAGCCATTGCCAAGATCCTACGGGAGGAGGAGAGTAACCTCTGTCCCTATTGTCGATGAGCCGGAAGAAAGGATTTCATCGCATAGCATCGTGGTCTAGCTTGGGGGTGGCTAGTGGTAAATCCGTTAGGAGTGACTGAACCTATGCTTGGGTGGAAACGGGCACCCATTTCAGCAGTCGCTTCACGTTATCTGGTTCTGATAAGTATTTTCGTACTTTATGTATTGAACTAAAATAATGGATGATTGCATGGATTTATGTATATATGTGTATCTATAAATGGTTTTTATGTGGAATGGTCATGATAGGTGTAGGCAATCCTCTCCTTGTGAACTTACCCTTCTGACTAGTAGTCTGTATGCCCCAGCCCCAGCTTAGCTCCTGAGGCTTCTTGGGACATAAGCTTGTAAGACGGTCGATATAAAAGATATCACATCAATCTAAACTGGTCCATCTGAATAGGATACCTCTTTCAGACTCCTTGTCGTGCGACCAGGATTCCAGACCCAAGTCCTTAACCATTTCATGAAAAATCTCAAGAAGGATAGTGAAGTTCAAGCCTTGAAAGGAGAGATCTTTTAGTTTGGAAGATGTGCAGACGAGATTCGTTCGAGATGACCCATATGATAAATACCTAGGAGCCTTAGGCTAAGCCTAAGGAAGCTAAGTCTGCATGGCTTTGGAGCTCCAGAAGTCTAGGACTTCAGAGTATGACCGACCTTACCAGCCTTATACTGGCCGAAGGTAATCGAGAGACTCGGTTTTTCGTAAGGTTGACTGGTGTTAAGAGGTCCCCCAGGTGGCTGGGTGAACCTATCTCGCCAACTAAACCGGGATCCAAAACCCCGAAGGCCGGAGCCGCGAAGGACCCAGAACCGTAGATCGAGGGATCCTTCGAATCCTTTCCCAGTCATCGATATATCAGAGACGTGTGGCACTAACCCATTTAATTCGAAGATTGGGCACTTCGAGAGATAAGAGGAGTTTGCATAGCAACACTCCCGAACACCGAATCCATGTCGTAACCAGAGTCGTAGATCTATAAGTCTTCATGGCTAGATCTCGACCGTGATATTTGAGGAATGTAGAAGCCTGTCAGTCTGGGGTGACGAGGTGCAGTGGCACCACCCAGGGTGACGTGGACCCCAACTTGAGGTGCCACGTGTCACCCAGATTCGAGTGTATCACGTACCCTATATGCCCATTGGAATGTAACACGTGTCACCCTAACCCCTCCAACATGTCAGTTTCTGATACATGTTCGCCTAGCCAACGTGGTTGGTGAAGCGACCGAGACTCCGGGACTTTGGGACTCCGGAAGGTCTGGGATGTAGTATGATAGAGAGACCGAACGACTTGGAGGTCGAAGCCATGTGGTGAGCTTACGGGACTTCGGAAGTTTGAAACTCTGGGTGGTATCGTGCGCAGATAGTAAGGAGGCGTGAAGCGCCAGAGCGTTGAATTCCTCCACAATTGATATGGGATAAAGAGAGTAAGTCCAGCCATGGTATCGGGCGGTGGATGGTCTTCCATCATGGAGGGAGGAACTTGGAAATAACACGTGTGAGGTGGATCCACGTGGGCGCCATGTGGCGCTCAACCAATAAACGCCCGAAGAACATCAGAAAGGTATATCCACCAATTCTGAGCTCAGTTTTGAGCATGGAAACCGTGGTTGGAAAACTCTAGACGAGCAGAGTGTGGTATAAACCCCAAATGAAGGATTTGATCACTTAAGGAGAACATAATTTTTATGCCCCATCTCTAGGAAGGCCACTCAAGGGTCGGGTGTGTTACAAATTGGTATCAGAGCATGGTTACAACACTTGGCCTGCTTGGGCTCATCGACGAGTTGCGTAAAATCCATATTTAAATAACTTTAAGGGTGACTCTCTACCTTACCTCCTTCCTAAAGAGTTTGGTTAAACCCTTACTACAGAAAAGAATGAAAGCTTTCTACTGTGTCTGTGTATTTAATAAATATGAACTATGTGTTGTTCATGAACTAATAGACTGTTAGCTAACATCAAGTGTTTTTTCGGCACTCAAGCGGTCAGTGAATCGTGAGAAACTACAAGCATAAAGAATGGTGACGCGCCATGAAGTGGGGGATGACTCCCACAATAGAGACGAAGAACTGACGAGAGGAGGGCAGTGGAGACCCCTCTGGATCTGGCTAAAACTGTAAGGAGCCTCATGGTTGAATTATAGAGTTGCAAGGCCGACAATGAGAGATTGATAAAAGAGCAAGAAAAACAAACAGAAATTAATGCAGTCTTGCTGCAGATTTTATCTGACATACAGAGGCAGTTGCAGCATGGACCCGCAACAAGTCACGTGGACCGACGACATACGAAGAGAAGTCAAAGTCCACTTGAGATACGAAAATGTGGTCCCATAAGTGGCCACACTAGGAGAAGTACCTTGAGGAAGGCCTAGCCTGGAGGCAGGGGACACTCATCGAGAGAGTCCTCTGGAGAGGAAACGGGCAACTCCGAGGGATCTTCTAGTAGCAAATCTAACTCCCAGTCTCAAAAGAAAGGAAAGAAGCGAAAGCATTTTAAAATTCGTGATCCTAAAGAGTTCAAGAAAGCCAGACCACCCTCTTTCGATGGTGAGATTAAGAAAGGGGAAGAGGCAGAAGCTTGGCTGCTTGGTTTAAAGAAGTACTTTAGAGTCCATGACTACTCTAAAAACTTGAAGGCTCGAATAGCCATCTTCAACCTGAATGGAAAATCTTCCATTTGGTGGGAAGACCTTAAGAATGTGAAAGGAATCCATGAAGAGGACTTATCATGGAAACAATTTGAGAAACACTTCAAGAAGAAGTATCTGTCAGAGAAATACCTTGATGGGAAGACTAAGGAGTTCTATGAACTGAAGTTGGGACAGCTCATCATAGAGGAATATGTCAATAAATTCCTTTAGCTATTGAGGTATGTACCCTACATAAAGGATGAAAAGGTAAAATTTCAACGATTTATTAGTGGGTTACCTAAGACCTACTGGATCAGGATTGAGTTTGACGAGCCAAAGACCTTAGAAGACACTATCTGGAAGGCAAGGTATTGTTATGGACAGTTCGGGAATCAGGCAGAACCTCGCGAGGACTGGAAGAAGAAGAGTAGTTCGGGATTCAATAAGAAGGGGTTCAAATCCTCAAGATTTAAGAACTATAGGAAAGACTCTAGGATGAGCCTTCCTACTAGAAGTGTATATCAGCAAAATTTCCCCTCCCAGAGTGGAAATAAACCTTTTGGAGCAACCCTAGGAAATATTGATAACCCAAAGAAGGAACCCTTGAAATGTTTGGGTTGTTGAGAAGAACATCTACTGAGGGATTGTCCACACAGACAACAAAACAATAGGAGAGTCTACAATGTCCAAGAAGCTACCACAGTCAATGATGTGGCTAGGAGCATGCCACGGATTTATGCAGCTTTGGACAATAAAAAAGTCAACCACCAAGCTTCAGTGGTGGAGATGGAAGGTATGATCGCCAACCATCTAGTTTCTATTTTAATTGACCTTGGTTCTAATTTGAGTTATGTGGCCCCCTGGACTATTGATAAGTGTAAATTGCAACCAGTTAGACATGTTAATCCATGGATGGTACAACTAGCCATTGGAACCAAAAGAAAAGTAGCAGAGGTCGTACCAACTTTCCAATTCATCATGGATGGATTACCCACCCAAGTGACCCTTAACATACTTTCCCTAGGATCTTATGACCTGTTGACTGGTATGGACTGGTTGGCTGCTTATAAAACTAATTTGGATTGTTACCATAAAACTTTAGAATGTGTAAATGAAGAAGGGAGAAATATAACCCTCTGAGGGATTCAGAAGCATGTCTCAGTGAGACGAATATCAACCCTTCAAATGAAAAAATATTGCAAAAAGGGATGTCCTCTATATGCAATATAGGTGTTGGAATCTATTGAGGATGACAAATCGAATCGAGAGGACCACCCCATATTAAGAGAGTATAGAGACGTGTTTCCAGAAGAGGTATCGGGTCTACTTCCGAGAAGAGACATTGACTTCTCCATAGAACTTGCACGAGGAGTAGTGCCAGTGTCTAGGACACCCTATAGGATGAGTACAACCGAGCTAGTTGAGCTCAAGCTAAAGCTAAAGGAAATGATGGATAAAGGCTACATTTGGACCAGTGTGTCTCCATGGGGAGCACCAGTCTTGTTTGTAAAGAAGGAAGATGGCACACTCCGAGTGTGCATAGATTATAGACAACTCAATATGAAAACCATAAAGAACAAGTACCCCTTACCAAGAATCGATGACTTGTTCGACCAATTAGGGGGTGCTTCCATTTTCTCAAAGATTGACTTGAGGTCGGAATACCATCAAGTCTGAATGAAGGATGAAGACATTCACAAAAAAGCCTTCAGGACAAGGTATGGTCACTATGAATTTGTGGTGGTGCCCTTTGGATTAACCAATTCCCCCGCCACTTTTATGTGCTTGATGAATAATGTACTTAGCAAAATCCTAGATAGATTTGTATTGGTTTTCATTGATGATATCCTAATCTACTCCAAGAACAGAGAGGAGAATGAAGAACATCTTAGAATTGTACTTCAAGTGCTAAGAGAGCATCATCTCTACGCTAAGTTTAGAAGGTGATAATTTTTCCAAAAGCAAGTCCATTACTTAGGTCATGTTATTTTTAAAGAAGGAGTGGCAGTAGACCCCAACAAGATCAGATCTATTATGGAATGGCCTACCCCAAAGGATGTATCCGATATCAGATCCTTTATGGCTTATCAGGATATTATAGAAGGTTTATAAAAGGATTTTCCAAGATTGGTTGTCCAATCACTGCCCTTCAGAAAAAGGGGGTTAAATTCACTTCAACGTCAGAATGTGAAGAAATATTTCATGAACTGAAATACCTTCTGACCCATGCGCTCGTGCTGAAGATTCTAGACCCTGATAATGACCTCCTCGTGTGCACAAATGTCTGCAAGGAAGGACTCAGAGGATTCCTTATGCAAAATGGGCGTGTAATTTGCTACTAATCTAGAAAATTGAATGAGCATGAAATCAATTATGTGACCCATGATCTAGAGTTGGCTGCCATAGTGCACGCTTTAAAAATGTGGAGGCAATACCTCTTGGGTAGGAGATTTATACTTATGACAGACCACTATGAGTTGAGGCACATGATTTATCAACCAAAACTCAATGCTAGACAAGCTAGGTGGATAGCTCTCCTTAGTGAGTTTGACTTCGAAATCAAACACATCAAAGGAAAGGAAAATAGGGTGGCCAATGCCCTTAGCAGAAGTATGAAAACAATTCACCTGACAGTGGTGAGCACCTGTGAAACGGATGTTAGGGAAAGAGTCGGGAATGCACAAGAAACAGACGTGTTCTTCAAGACCGAGACCTCATACCTAAGGCAAGAGCCTACCAGGATAAAGTATGAGGGCTATCAGATGCTCAATGAAGGCCCGATGACTTACAGAAATAGATTGTATATCCCAAGTTGTGACGACTTGAAGAGATTCATAATAGACGAAATGCACAAGAGACCATATACCGGTCACCCAGGATATTAGAAAATGATCACAACCACCAGGAAACAATTCTATTGATCTGGATTGAAAAAGGACATAGTTGAATATCTAGTTAAGTGTCTAGAATGCCAGCAAGTCAAGGCAGAACATCGGCACCCAAGAGGTTTGTTACAGCGTCTACCAATTCCAGAATGGAAATGGGAAACCATCTCCATGGATTGCATCATCAGATTACCAAAATTGACCAAGCAGAATGATGCCATCATGGTAGTGGTGGACAAATTGAGCAAGTTCGCTCACTATGTTCCTGTCAAATCGACTTGCAAGGAAATAGATATTGCCAACATCTTCATGAAGGAGATATTCAAACTGCATGGAATACCTAGGGAGATTGTATCTGACAGAGAAACAAAATTCACTTCAATCTTTTGGAAATCCTTGATGGTTGGTTTCGAGACTAAATTGTTGTTTAGCACAGCCTATCACCCTCAAACTGGTAGACAGAAAGAAAGAGTAAACCAAATATTAGAAGACATGTTAAGAATGCATGTAATGCATCAGCCTAAGAAGTGGGAATACTACATGCCATTGGTAGAATTTTCCTACAACAATGGTTATCAAGAGTCATTGAAGATGAGCCCTTTTGAAGCCCTCTATGGTAGATAGTGCAAGATTCCAATCAACTGGAGTAATATAGTGGATAGAATTACAATCATACCTGACATGCTAAAAGAAATGGAACAACAAGTGATTTAGAAAAAGCAAAATCTGAAAATTGCTTAGGATAGACAGAAGAGTTACACCGACAGAAAGAGAATTCCCAGAGAGTTCAAGGCAGGAGACCATGTCTATCTCAGAGTTAGGCCTGAGAAGAGTTCCCTGAGAATGGGAGCTTGTGCCAAGCTGACACCTTGGTATTGTGGACCCTTTGAAGTCTTAGATAGAGTGGGACATGTAGTCTATAGGTTAGCACTCCCTCCCACAGTAAAGGCACATAATGTTTTCCATGTTTCATTATTGAAGAAGTATGTACATGATTCTAATCATATAATTGACTGGTCTGTGATCCAGGTGGATCTGGAGGGAGAATTCCTACCAGAATCTCAATGCATACTAGACAGAAAGGAAACCCCACTTAGGAACCAAACCATTGCACATGTCAAGGTGCAGTGGAAACACTTTGGCCCAGATGAGGCTACGTGGGAAATGGAAGATGCCATGAGACAGGCATGCCCATTTTTGTTTACTTTTGTATATAGAGCATGTTGACAGATAGAACATCGAGGACGATGTTCCTTTAAGTGGGAGGGAATTGTAACACCATGTTTCCCCCATTTTGTAAATATAACTATATTGGCCAAGAGACTATGGCAAACTCAATATGTGTGAATGTTTGATTTGATGGACCTTTGTATAAAAGGTCAACGAATGTAAATATTGTTAATTACTAAAAAATGGATAAGTGTTGCATCACTCCTGGAAGGGGGGTGTGCTAAGAGATACCACGAATGCTATGAAAGAGAGGGTGAAGGGGACCATGAATGGTTACGTTAACCTCCACCAAACCAGTACCTTACTGGATTTAATTGCTCAAGACCAGAATAGACCTCTGACCCAGAAATGAATTACAATCAGGCTGGTAGGTGGGAAGACCTCCTCAAGATTTAATCAGGAGATGGGGCAGAGCACCCATCTGTAAGGATTTCATACGTGACCACGGACTGGGAATTCGAGCCACATGCAATCTTGTTGAGGAAGGAAAGAAAGGAAAGTGTGGTGTGCAGAGGAAGACCCGTGAAGAGTGCAGAGACGAGAGAAAAAGCTCTCGCGTTCAAGAAAGAACTAAGAGATGAACATGTTCTGGTCGCAGGAAATGGCTAGCAGGGTCAGGATACAAGATGATAAATGAGGATGGTCCTCCTCGCTTGGTATTGTGTAAATCGTTGCCAAGATCCTGCGGGAGGAGGAGAGTAACCTCCATCCCTACTTTTGTTGAGTCGGAAGAAAGGATTTCATCGCAGAGAATCGTGGTATAGCTCGGGGGTGGCTAGTGGTAAATCCGTTAGGAGTGACTGAGCCTATGGTTGGGTGGAAACGGGCACCCCTTTCAGCAGTCACTTCACGTTATCTGGTTCTGATAAGTATTTTCCTACTTTATGTATTGAACTGAAATAATGGATGATTGCATGGGTTTATGTATATATGTGTATCTATAAATGGTTTCTATGTGGAATGGTCATGATAGGTGTAGGCAATCCTCTCCTTGTGAACTTATGCTTCTGACTGATAGTTTGTATGCCCCAACTTATCTCCCGAGGCTTCTTGGGAAATAAGCTTGTAAGACGACCGAGATAGGAGATATAGCATCAATCTGAACTTGTCTGTCCGAATAGGATACCTCTTTCAGACTCCTTGTCGTGCGATCGGTATTCCAGGCCCAAGTCCTTAACCATTTCATGATAAAGCTTAGGAAGGATAGAGAAGTTCGAGCCTTGGAAGGGGAGATCTTTTAGTTTGGAAGATGTGTGGACGAGATCCATTCGAGAGGACCCATATGATCAATACCTAGGAGCCTTAGGCTAAGCCTAAGGAAGCTAAGTCCTCCTAGCTTCGGAGCTCCGGAAGTCCAGGACTTCGGAGTATGACCGACCTTACGAGCCTTATACTGGTTGAAGGTAACCGAGAGACTCGGTTTTTCGTAAGGTTGACCGACGTTATGAGGTCCCCCAGGTGGTTGGGTGAACCTATCTTGCCAACTAAACCGGGATCCAAAACCCGGAAGGTCGGAGCCGCGAAGGGCCCAGAACCGTAGATCAAGGGATCCTTCGGATCCTTTCCCAGTCGTTGATATATCAGGGACGCGTGGCACTAGCCCCTTTAATTCATAGATTGGGCACTTCGGTAGATAAGAGGAGTTTGCATAGCAACACTCTCGAACGTCGAATCCCCGTGGTACCCAAAGTCGTAGATCTATAAGTCTACATGGTTGGATCTCGACCGTGAGATCTGAGGAATGTAGAATCTTGTCAGTCTGGGGTGACGAGGTGCAGTGATGCCACCTAGGGTGACGTGGACCCCAACTTGAGGTTCCATGTGTCACCCGGATTCAGGTGTATCATGTACCCTATAAGCCCATTGGAACGTAACACGTGTCACCTTGACCCCTCCTACGTGTCATTTCTCGATACGTGTCTGCCTAGACAACGTGGTTGGTGAAGCGACGGGGACTTCGGGACTCCGGAAGGTCTGGGATGTAGTATGATAGAGAGACCGAACGGCCTGGAGGCTAAAGCCACGTGTTGAGCTTATGAAACTTCGGAAGTTCGGAACTTTGGGTGGTCTCATGCGTAGATAGTAAGGAGGCGTGAAGCATCGGAGTGTTGAAGCGTCGAAATCCTCCACAACTGATATGGGAGAAAGAGAGTAAGTCCATCCATGGGATCGGGCGGTGGATGGTCTTCCACCGTGAAGGGAGGAACTTGGAAATAGCACGTGTGAGGTGGATCCACATGGGCGCCATGTGGCCCTCAACCAATGAACACTCGAAGAACATCGAAAAGGTATATCTGTCGGTTCTGAGCTCAGTTTTGAGCATGGAGACCGTGGTTGGAAAACTTTGGACGAGCAGAGTGTGGTAGAAACCCCGAATGAAGGATTTGATCACTTAAGGAGAATGAAATTTTGATGCCCCATCCCTAGGAAAGCCACTCAGGGGTCGAGTGTGTTACACATTGCACCCAATTTTGTACAATATTTCTAATCTATCCATTTTTTACTATTAAACATATGTCTCATTGCCATGTACTTGATCAAAATACTTTGGAGTGAAAGAAAGTTGGTTGCAAATTGTGTGACAATTGGGAAAATGAGTTCACCATCTATGCACTATCTCGAAAGTTTTAGCACCTAAGCATATGGTTATATTTATACCTAATTATTTTTTGCATTTCTTAACAATACCCTACATCCAATCCAATTTATTGATACTCTCTAGAATCATATCTATACAATGGGTAGCACATGAGGTCCAAAAAAAGGTAGGATACTTCTCACATAGTAATGTTTTAGCTACCACATCATTTGCAACATTGTTTGTAACTACTTGGACAACATGTTTGACTCCAACTTCTTCAAAAACCTCAACCAACAATGAATATAATATATTTTCATCCTTGACATGTGATGATGCATCAATTGATTTCAAGAACATCATTTCTTTAGGGCATACCAAAAGGAAATTTATGATTTTTTTATTCCTTGTATTCGTCCAACAGTTCAACATAATGATACCATTGGGACTATCCCATGAACTTTTAAAGCCTTTCCACTATTCCTTAACACATTATAACTCCTCATCTAGCTCCCTCTCCCTAATTGCATAATAAGAGAGGGATTTCTATTTGGGACCTACAATTGCAATAGCATCAACCATGGCATGAAATAATAATAACCATCCTTGGAGAGTTCACAAGGTTAAATGGGATGTCGTCATGGTATCAAAGCCTCATCACTACAATATTTGCCTTCTTCCTCTTATTTTCATTAAAACTCTCCAAGGACGGTTAAGACCTTAGAGTTGTTTGAGAAATGCTAAAATGATTGTTGGAGTGACAATATTAGATGAGCAACTATTGAGAGGAAGCATTTCAGAGCTTCTATCACCCATCGAATTTCCAACCTCGTCCTAGCATTCTTTACTTTGATGGTTTCCAAAGCAACTAGCATTTGACTATCACTTCTTAAAGTAGTGATCACAAACTACATATTTGCACAAAACTCATGCTAGGTGGTATTTCACCATGTTTATGCACCCCCCTCCCCTGAGTATTGTGGTTACAACACTTGCACTTGAGCTTCTTGTCATCATTTGGTTCAAGTCAGATAGCATGGTCCCAAGCTTAATCAAGTTGCTTTTTTGCTTTTTGGACATAGAAGCCATGGATAGTGGAGATTCAAGACATAAAATAAAACTAATAATAGCATCGAAGGTTGATCCAGAAATAGGAAATGAAAATGAAAACTCAACAAACAGTTTGATTGTAAATTCTAATGGTTAAGAAAATGTGTTTCCTCCTAAGAGGTCACAAGTTCAAATCCAGAGAGTCAAGTTGTTGCACAAAGGGGGTCTCCACCTTCTATTTGGTACTTCATTGGCAGATCTCCAAGCAAGAATAATAGAGCCTGCTGAATAACGTTTCTCTGTGAACAGTGCCACTAAAAACTGTAGTCATTGAAAATGGAATTACCAAATGAAAGTAAAATGAGTTTATTTTGTGGGTTATGTGTGTTTAGGGTTTCCATTGATGTGTTTTCCTACTCTTTTTTCTCCCTCCAAAAAAACACACTTCAATGTTTTCTCCAAGCAAATTCTCTGAGGGGTCTGTGTTTCCTCACCGGGACGAGTTCATTGTGAGTTTTGTCAGGAGGTATGGGTTTTGGTGAGTTTTCATCCTAGGCAAGTTTTAGGCCAAGTTTCAAGTGATGGCCCGTTTCGGGATTAACCCTGCGAAACTCGACAAGACTCATGAGGTTGGGTCGGGTCTCACAACACTGGCTTTAACTTCATCGGTGATTTCTTAATAGTGCCTCACAAATGCATACGGTGCCAAATCTTTTGAACAAGCATTTTGTCTCACTGTTGTCAAATAAGTAGGCGTAACTTCAAATCATTTCTTAATCGTGCCTCACAAAGGCATCTGAGTACGTTATTTCAAGCGGAAGGTTCAACACTCACTGACAGGAAACAGTGGGCAAACATATGAAGAATAAGGGCAAAGAGGAAACATCATTGTGCAGTATCAATAGCTAAAATACAAGCTAGCTGCAAAGACTACCCCCTTGTTCTTAGCGGCTAGATTCCAGTTGCTACCAAAATACACATTGGCCTGTCGCAGTGATTAAATCGAGTCCCCAATTTATCACTAGTTTACGATGGCTTCCTTTGTTACAGGCTATCCTATAATCCACAATTCACAGATGAAATCATGAGTGAAGTAGTTGGTGGCCACTTGTTCCTTCTAGCAAACAACAAAGATTACTAGCCTGGGCATGTTGCAATGGATTGGGCACGGGTTGGTGAACTACTCCATAAAAAACAACTCCATCAAATAATGCCTACATATTAGGATTGTGTGCTATGCTCTCTTAAAGCCAAATCAGAGTAGGTTTTATAGGGTCTTCATTTTTAAATCAAATCAAAAAATGTCAAACTTGCAATAATTTTCAATCCTGCTTGCAAATCATACTCAAAACCTTCTACAGCTTGAAATATTTCAAAGCTCTTTGTTCCTGGAAAAGGGTTCGTCTTTCCTTTTTATTGGATATCTTACAAATGTTTGGTTTTTGCAGAGTCTTTCATTCATTGGATAAAGGTTTGTATTATCCATGGATATCATCGTTGGCAAATGGAAAATCTTCCCTGTTCTTATAGAGCAAGAGAGAATTGAGACAAAGTATTATGCACCAAATGACCAAAATAGCACGAGGGGATTGGAGACAAAGTCTTATGCACCAATGACCAAAATAGCATAAAAAGAGAGAAGTAACTCCAACCTTGATAAAGAGAGAAGAATAAATGTGCAACCTCTTCGAGCAGACAACCTCCTTTTACAATAGATAAATGTACAAGATGATATGATGCTAAAACTAAGACTCCTTGGTGTATATATATATGAGACTAAGGGTACAATTACAATTAAAAAGTCTAGTTGATAATACTAATATTATTAGCTTTTATAGCGTAGGAGGTACTCTGCATGTTTTGTCTTGTATGGTGAAGTAACCTTGCATTTGCACTACAAGGCACTTGACTTTGTAATAGGTGTTTTATAAAGTTGTGATAAAGTGACTTTTTGTAAAATCGACCTTCTAATATTTTAATAAAGTGACTTTATGTCATAAAGTGGAAAATAACTTTAGTAAATGTAAGTGATTTATTTTGGAGGGAATGATTCATGTTCCTTGATCATGTAAAGGAAAGATTAAATCTTGGCCATTGAATTTAGGGATGGGAAAGGGGAAAATCCATTTTCATTTATAAGAGTAAGCCTAGGGTAGTGTGCAAGACAAGTCAAGAGAGATTTCAAAGAGGGTTGAAGGAAAGTGTATGCAACAGTTTTTGGCACGATTTCCAAGAGAACTTGGGCACAAATCCCAAGGAGAAATTTATGTGTGAAGTTGTTGAAGTTCACTGCTGAGTGAGACGTCATACTGTACGGATCCGTACAGTCTGTACAACAGGGAAGTGGGCACGATTTTCGAGGTTGTTTTTGGCAGGGAAATCAAGGCAGAAAAGTAGGTTTTTCTTGTTGCGGAACATCCTGACTGATCAGACCGTACAACATCAGTTTGGCACTGTTTTTGAGGTGTTGATTCTCAGCAAGGTTGTACATGCAATATGGACTTTTGGGCATGATTTTCAAGACAGATATTTTGGGACATTTGTGGGTGTTTGTAAGTGTTTCTCTTGCTGCCAAATGCATTAATGTTGTAACTTTTGTACTTCATGAAGCTGATAATAAATCTCTCTTGGCGGGTTTCCCCAAACTGGGGTTTTCCCTAGCTCGTTGTCAAAATCTGAGTGTGCACATTTGTTTTGTGACTGTTGTTCATTATTATTTCCTACTGCAATTTGCTTAGTAATGTGTGTTTCTGCTTATGATATAGTTGAATGTGGGTTATTGCATATCAGAGTTCATTTAAGACAGAAATTTGTGTTTACTAAGTGTTTAACAAAAGTCCTAAGTGAGTTAGAGTGCTTTTGTTGCTAATTTTTCTACAAATATAACAATAGAAATACAAGTCAATATCTAGGGCTTTACACAAGGCTTTATGTTTAACATGGAGCTTTGTCTAGGGGCTTAACATGCCCCTTCCCTTCAAACAAGTGTTGCCCTCAACATTTGATTAGTTGAGGATGTTTTTGCATGAAGAACACATCTTCTCATGTCGCTTTTCTATTGGTAGGTTCTTCCACTTAATGAGGAACTCAATAATTACTCGATTTCGCAACTTCTTAACCCTTGTTTCAAGGATTGTTTATGGTTTTAGTATGATTTTCCCTTCTTCGTTGGTCTCTAGTAAAATAGTTTGGGCTGGGATCTCATCACTAATTACCTTCTTTAAGCAAGAAACATGGAAGATTGGATATACTTGTGAAAATGGAGGTAAGATTCCAATTTGTAATCCTTACTTCTAATCCTCTGCAACACCTTAGAGAGACTATAATATTTAGGTTCTAACTTATTTTCATTCTTTTGTTGTTTGAGGGACCTTTGTTTGTATGGTTGTAGCCTCATAAATACCCAATCCCTCACTTCAAATTCCCTTTCGTTGTGATATTGATCTGCTTGTTGTTTCATCCTATTTTGTTATGTAACCAAATTGTCCTTCAAAAATTTGGGAACCTCTTGTTGGTGCTCTATGTGGTCCTCCATTGTTTTCCCTTTGAAGGGTGATGTGATTAATGGAAGATGATATCCATAAAATCACATAAATGGGGACAGTTTTTTATGAAGTATGGAAGGATGTGTTATACCACCATTCTTCTAAGGGCAACCACGTGATCCATCGTGTTTTTTTATCAGATGCAAAATCATTGAAGATGCTTTTCTAAACATGTATTTACAATCTTAGTTTTCTCATGGGATTGAGGATGGTAAGAGGAGTTGTGAGCCAATTGAATACCCAAACAAGAAAATAATTCAGTCCAAAATTTTCTAGTGAAAATTGGATCTTTGTCACTTACAATGATCTTAGGGATTCCATGTAGTTTTTGAAATGTTTCCATGAATGTTGTGGTTATTGTACTTGCTTTAAAAGGATGAGAAAGGGAGAAAAATTAGGCCTACTTTGTGAGTCGATCCACTACTACCATGATGGCATTATTTCTTTTAGAATTGG
>ML776571.1:51422-69977 GCA_009831015.1 Picea engelmannii
TTCGTATAAACAATCTTGATCATCTGCGTCATTCTTCTGTTATAGCCATCAATGACAACCTTAACCATCTGCGTTTAGCTTCTGTGTTCCAACGCTGTTTCAGCACTGTTTTTTCAGCATCTGTGTTTGCATTTGTGTTGCAGAAGTTCGCATTTGTGTTGCAGCAGTTTACATTTTTATTGCAGCGTGTTTCAGCATCTTTTCTTCATAAACAATCGGTTGCCATCAATGACAACCTTGATCATCTGCGTCATCTCTGTTGTAGCCATATTTCCAACAAAGAGGGAGACATGGAGACAAGGGGAGAGATTTAGGTAGAGAAATATAGAGAGTATAAAGAAGTAGAAAAAGTTAGAGAGAGGGGGGAAGAGGGGGGAGAAGGAAGGAGGGAGAGAGGGGTAGAAAGGGAGAGAGAGAGGGAGAGAGAGAAACAAAGGGAGATGGAGGTAGAGAGTGAGAGGGACGGAGGTAGAGAGAGAGGGGGAGAGTGAGAGAGGGAGGGAGTTAGAGAGAGAGGAGGGGGGGGGAGAGAGGGATGAAGGGAGAAATAAAGAGGGATAGGGAGGGAGAATGAGGGAGAGATAGAAGTAAATAAGGAGATAGGTAGAGAGGGGTAAAGGGAGAGGGGGGAGACATAAAGCGAGTGATAAAGTGATAAAGTGTGTGAGAGAGTGTGTGGGAGATAGAGTGAGTGATGTAGAGAGGGGTAGAGTGTGTGTGTGCGTGAGAGAGAAAGAAAGAGAGAGATAGAGAGGTTGGGAGGTAGAGAAAGAGAGAGTGATGGGTAGAGATGGGTAGAGATGGGTAAATGTAGGAGAGAGAGAAAGAGGGAGACATGGAGACTATTGAAACAGACCTTGAATTTTTGATCTTGAGGATGGAAAATTTGTATTTTTGAAGTCTTTGTATTTTCCAAATTTCCTAAAACAAGAATTTCACCACTGATAAATTCACGATGCTTTTAATTATTTATTTTTGGACAAAAAATGGAAAAAATCTAAACGAACATAAGTTTCTAACACTTTTCAAACAACCTTTTAAATGAAAAGTAATGTTAAAAATTAAAGGAATTTTAATTTAAATCGAAATATTGGGATTCGGAGTTTTGAATGAACAAATGTTCGACGCAAATTGAATAGTGAAATCCCGATTCCCGATTTCCCGATACATTAATCATTAATTAAAACATCATTTACTTAAATCAGAATTAAAAAGGGTTTAAACTTTAAGTTAATCTCATCGCAAAATCGGGATTCACGATTTTGTGAGAACAAAGAAACTTGTCATCGTATTTTCCGATTTCTCGACTTCGCGACACAGTTAATCCTTAAATGAAGTTTGGAATTAATCTAATTACTGTTAAGCATGATTAAGAGTAAATAATCATATCGGGATATCGAGATTCACGGTTTTTTGAGCAACAGTTTTCATTACATTGAATTTCCTGATTTCCCGATTCCCGATTTCTCGATTAATGAAATCCCGAAAAGGTTTAATCTGGATTAATTAAGATAATAAAAATGTTTTAACTTAAATAATACATCGCGATTTCGGCAATCGGAGTTCTTCGATGACTTATTTCCTTGACACCAAAAGTTTCAAAACTCCGATAAGAATGTTTTCAAATTTAAATACCAAACTAACGCTAATTAATCATTCTTAGAAACAAGGTTTAAGGTTTAAACTTTTGATGAATGATCTTTAATGCGGAATTGTCCTATTGGGTAAGTTTCTATTATATTTCAATACACTGAGAAAGCTTAAGTACAAACATTAAATGCATATACTCGAGAATATCTTTCGCATTAAGAGCCTTAAATTCATAACAAAGGTACAAATCTCAATGCTTTATGATATATGTGAAGTAAATTTTGAAACGTCTACATTATCATTTCGAAGCTAAATTCCCCTCTGTTACAGGTTTTCAAGTGAACACAGAGCTATGGCACCCAAAAAGGCTTCAAATAAAAATGAAGAGCAACTAGAAGGTGATATTATTTCAGACACTACTGCATCTGGGGTACACTCTGTCAAGTCATGGAATGGAATTGCCGAAATACTAGAAGAGGAGTTGAAATATGCGGCCACTGATTCGGATAATCACCTCCGAGATATCGTCGAGACTGAGCTTCATAAGGTTGTTGCGCGCCCGAAACTTGTTTCATATACCGATATGATCGCCTGGGCACTGGATAAAGTAGATGTCCTGACCAGAAGTACTCTGAACGAACAAGGAGCTATCATCGGCTCATTTAGGCTTGAACATATCCAAGTAATGTATAAGCGCTTGCCCAATTATAGACACACTTATAATTCTGAGTTTGTAGCCGCATTTCAAAAAAAAGAGTGCATTGAAGGCGGCCAAACATACCCTGACATGATAAGAGGATGGGCCAGAGATGAAAACAAGTTTAGAGCTGATTTACATGGAATTTATGCCACAACTTCCTTAAATGAATATATGGTGTATGTAGCAATAAAGTTATGTAGACTTTATGGGAGAAAGGATCCTTTTCACTTTAATGCAGACTGAACACCTTTCTTAGAGGAAGTTTCAAAGGGACTCAGTTTTAATTGGCACAAAATTCTGTTAGATAACCTTACATGAGAGGTTATGAATTACAAAACAGCTAGGTCAAAAGGATAGCCAGTATCTTTTTATATGTCAGCTTATATCATGGATGCCATTTGTTTTATGACTCCTTTCCCACTAATGAATTGGAGTTGGAATGTTTCTTGCCCAGAGCCTGTTCATAAGTACCATTAAGCTCTTTGGGAAGAAAATGCCAAAAATATTTTTTATGAGGTGTGTCATTATGTAATTATCCCTCTGCACAAAATATTCTTTGGATGCGAACCTCCTTGCATTTCTAATACCATCATAGAAAATGTCAAGTTAGTCGATGACTGGTTCATCGAGGAAAATTTTTCCTATGTGAGAGTTTATGGTTGTTCTATTCCGCCTCATGCACTCCCCAAAATTTTACCAGACAGGTTAATATGCAGAGAAGTGGCTTATTAGTTAGTAAATGGGGGTATTGGGCTAGAACTAAAAGCTCAACAGAAAAAGGCATGGCCATCTTTTCCTGTTTATCTAGGAAAATTTGTTTTATTAAACATAGGCCATTCAAAGGCAGAAGACGAGTCAATGAATGAAGTAAAATTAGCAGATATAGAGCACAGGAAACATGACCCATACCAAATAATCAGTCGGCATTTCACACAATGTGGTTTGAAAGCATATGAACATGAATTTTCAGTTTATGATGATGTTTTCAGAAATGTTAAATCTTATGAAGAAGTTCAGAGCAGAGTGCAAACCTTGTCACCTGATGCACAGGTGGGGTTTGCATCTTTTCAAAGAAATAGACGACAATGTCTGCCAAATATTTTACAAGGTGAAATGTCAACATCAGCGCAAGAGCAAGAAACAATTCCTTCAGGGTTTGAAACCATCATTCAATATAATTCAAGTGACATGGATAAATTGAAAGATTCTGAAAATCCTTCTCAGAATACAGAGGGTTCTCAGAGCAAAGAATCACAAACAGAAAAGGGAAAAGGAATTGAAACAAGTCCAATAATTCTAGATGATATCCCAGAGAATGTTGGAGGAACAGCTTCACAGGAACTTGGCAGTCCTATTATAGCAGTGACTCCACTTCAGTCTACTTTCGGAACCCCTCACAAAGGAGTTTTATATGTAAGTGATTTAGAGCCAATCACCAGAGATGAAATCCGTTCATCTGATTATTTTTTCAGTAAAAAACGAAGAGTTGTCCTGAAACAGGAATTACATCTTATAGGAGAAAGAATGATCAAAAAACATAAAATTATAATTGATGGAAAGAAGTTAAATGAAGGAGAATTCGTTACAGAGCTAGCAGGAACCATGGGAGCTATAGCATCAGCCAACATGTATTCTGTAGGAAATCTAACCACTATGCTAGAGCAAAAGGATCAGGAAATACTGCAGTTGCAGGATAGATTAAAGGAAAATGAAAAAATTATTGGCTGGGGAATACAAAAAGGTCTAGAATAACCTAGACTTAAAGACATCCAAGAAATCCAAAAGTTAAATGAAAATTTGGATAAGGCAAAAAACATGATACATGTTACTCAAGAACAAGTGCAAAAGCTGGGCAATGAAAATAAATCTTTGCAAGATAAAATCATTTCAATTACTAATCAAGTGATTGAAATGGAACATTTCAAGCCTAAAGCATCAGAGATATATGCAAATATTGAGGAAGAACAACAAAAGATATTCTGTAATCTGGAAATCATCCAGAATTATTTTCAAGAATCTAAGAGGTCTATGGAAAAGGTAGTGTAAAAAGAGAGAGAAGCTAAAACAGCAAGGAATTCTTTTCAAAAGATAATAACTTCTTTACAAAAAGAAGAAATTGGAAAAACACAGAAATTATACCTTTCAGAGCAGTTGAAAGGAGATATAATGATAAAAGTTTGGGAAACAAAATTGGAAGGATATAAAAGAATTACAAAAGGGATCAATGAAGATTGTCAAAAGATCTTCGATTTTATTGAAAAAGATTCAGTACATATCAGGACAGATGGATTTTTCGAGTTTTTAGGAGAAATCAACATTACCAGATATCAGCTGAAAACAAAAGAGGAACTTGAAGAAAAGAAAGCGGAAATCTCAAATATTAAAATGGTCAACATTGCAGAAATTGATAAGTGGATGATAGCTTCAAGTTCAAAATTGGAAAAAGTTAAATTCATAGAGAAAACAATAGAAAGCCAGTTGTCAGGCCTACAAAGAAATTTTTTCTCTTTTGAAGAAAATGAAGTACCCAAGGCTCCTAAGGTCTTGGTAAACTTTTTAGGGAAATATGTTCAATACATTGAAGCAGATAAAGAAAGTTCTTCGACTCAGATTTAAAACTTTGTAAATATTTTTATTTTTTAGAATTTCGGAGGAAATAGTAAACGATTGACATCAGTTTATGTAACCGTAATATTAGGAAGTTGGTTAGCTACCAACGAAAGACTTTGGTAGAAATGTATAAATATAGTTTCAAGAGGATGAAACAAGGCTTCAAAAATTTTGGAGAAAGTCAATTTTTGTAATATCAACTTTGAAGTTTATCGGAATCGAAATCGCAAACAAGATTCTGGATCCTGCAATTTTGTGACTATGTTTCTTCCCCTGTTTATCATGATTTGTTAAATTTTCTTCTTAATGTGTGTTTCTAGCAAGTGAATCAATTTGAAGTTGTATACATTGTTGTTTATCGTTTTAGATTGATGTTGATGTTGAATGTTTTACAGTATTTCCTCTGAAATTACTTTAGTGATTTTAAGACCTATAAACCTTTTGTTCCTTAATATCTAATTCTGTTAGAAATATTATTTTTCTTTCATCATTGTTCATTGAAGTATATGATTCTTTCTAGATAAAAGCCTTATATTTCTTTATATTGTGTTTCATTATCTACAACCTCAAAATTGTTGCAAAACTAGGAAACGGCCTTGATTGTGTTTTTACATTACTGTTTTAGATTTTAAAGTTGTTTCATTAATATCATCTCCGAAAATATGAAGTAACCAATCGATAAAAACCCTTTTACAAAACCCTTTAAAACCCTATCACCCATGACAGTCCCTAGTGGTAGACAACCAAACATAGAACCTGGTCTTCAGGATCAAACCAGCATTGCCCTAAACTTATTTAACACCATCCTGCAAACAACAACCAATAGGGCTAAGTTAGAAAGATCGTGGGATTCTATCGAACGTGACAGTAGCATCCAAGAGAAACGGGAAGCAAGACAGAGACAGTTGAGAAACTGAATCTGATCTAGTCTTTCTTTGTTTCTTTATTTTAAAAGTCTCATCATAAAAATATTTATTCGGATGCCTTGACGGTATGTTTTATAGCCTTAAAACATAAACTTAGGATCAACATCTTTTTGGCGTTTTTGCTGGGGAACGAAGAAACGAATTATTTCCCTAGGAAGAACGACATTGACACTTTCTGTTGTTGATAGTGAACAAGAGCAGAAAACTTTCTAAGGATAAAATTATCTTTCACTTGGTGACTCCACATTAAATAAACTGGCTAGTAGCTGTAAGAAAACCAAAAAAAACCTGGATAGCAAACATACCTCCCCAGTCTCTAATCCGGAAAAAAATCTTAAAATAAAGAAAATCAATTAAACAAATCATTTTATCAACTTATTCTACAGATCAGCCTAATTTTACACAATCACATTCATTGGAAACCTTTGAACGATCACTTTCGCTTCCCCCTTCTTTTGATACTTTTTCTTTTCCCGAAGTTTCGTCCCCAGTTTTCCAAGAATCTTCTCCACACACTGCCCCAAATCCAATCCCACATCTAACCATGGCAGCACAAGGAGGTGCTGGAGGTGGAGGGGGTGCTCCTGGAGGCGGTCAAGTACTAGTTCCTGGGATTTTTGCCAAAGTGGTTGCTAGGTATGCTCCCCTAGTCCTTCCTGTCCCTCTTCATGATCTCCCTGAGAACTATATGAAGAGTCTCCCTAAATTTACCGGAGAGGGTGATTTAACTGCCCAAGAACATATCAACTTTTTCGATCAATTTGTAGATATACTTGGAATAGAGCATGAAGATGTTTATTCCAGATTACTTGTGCAAACTTTTGAAGGACAGGTGAGAACTTGGTTTCGATCCTTACCAGCTGGATCACTAAGATCCTATGAAGAGCTTGAGAATTCATTTATCAGACAATGGGGTGAGAGGAAAGATCACCTCTACTACCTAACAGAATTCGAATCCCTAAAAAAGAAAAACTCCAAGTCAGTGTTGGAATTCACTCAAAGATTTAATAAATTATATAATAAAATTCGAGCTGAGGTTAAACCTTCCCAACCTCCAGCCAAAGTAACTTATGCTGGGGATTTTGATCATGACTTTGCTTTACTATTGAGGGAGATAAGATCAGTAGATATCCCTAAAATGCAAGATGATGCTGTTGAAATAGAATCCAATATGATGGCATCAGGGAAGCTAAAAGCAAAGATTGAAAATGTAAATAAAGAAAATAAAAAATTTAAAGAACAAGGTGGACCTTCAGGGTCAGGAAAATTTATTGGAGATAGAATAGATGAGATAGCTAGAGTCATCCAACAACTCTCAAACAAAATTTCAAAAATGGAGTTAGAAAAACCTAGAAGGGATAATTTTCCCAGAAAAGATTTTTGAAAAAATCCCGAACCACAAGGACCACATAAAACGACAAAAAATGAAGATCAAAACATTCAAGCACCTTTTAAGAGTGAAGATTATATTAGAGAAGAAGATTTTTGTAAATTTGAAGGATTGGACGAAGATATTAGTAATCTTGGTGATGATAATAGGTATCCTTATTTATCTAGACAAGATTATGAAGCGTCTTTGATTAAAGAAAGTAAATAAGAAGATAAAGTTAGCAATAATGCCACTGATGATCATACATATCAAAGTGTTGCAGATGATATTATTCCTGATTTGCAGGGGAGATATAATATGAGACCGAGAAATAAAAATCTTCCTAATGTTCAAATGAAAAAGGTTTTTCTTAGAAATGATACTGAAGAGGAAAACCCAAAGGTTGCAGATAAACAGTCTACAAAAAGAAATACAATTGATAACCCTGTACAGTTAGAGCCAGTAGGAACTACCCCTGTAAATACACAAACTCTGATAAAAGAAAATAAGGTTACATCACAACGTAAAACTGAGAAAAAGGTTATGGAAGCCCCACACATTGAAAATGACAAGGCCATAGGCAATTTTAACTTGGAAAATGAAATAAGCAAGATCAAAATTCCTATCCCCCTTGTCGAATTAGCTAAAAATCCAGTATACCAAAAACAAATAGCCAAAATGATTAATTTTTCTGAAAAAGAAAGTCAAGCCGACTCAATTAACTTAGAAGATGATAAACCTATCATAGTTTTCGGTCCACACGTAGAAGGAGCAAAAGACACAGTGGCTCCTTTTTATATCACACTTACTATTTTTGACCACCTTTTACACAACTGTATGTTGGATTCTGGAGCTTCACATAATGTCATGCCTAAAGCGATAATGGATAAACTTGGTCTCGAAGTCACAAGACCCTATGGTGATTTATATTCTTTTGATTCTAGGAGAGTTAAATGCATAGGGATGATTAAAGACCTAGTAGTTAACTTGGCCCAGATACCCTCTAAAAGCATCCTTATGGATGTGGTAGTTGCAGATATTCCCCCAAAATATGGAAAGCTACTATCTAGATCATGGGGTGCTAAGCTTGGAGGATCCATCCAGTTAGATATGACGTACGCTACGATCCTTGTTTTCGGAGGACAATTCACTCGTCTATACAGGGAAACTCGGATGGTGTTCACTATGAGTGACCCAAAAAATTCTAAAAATCATCCTGTGTATATTGCATACCAAGATTTAGGGAACTATATATTATCTTTAGATGATGATTTCGAAATAGATGTAGATGATAAAGATACAGAAGAAAAGATTCAAAAAAATGAAATAAAAGAAAATGTATATAATACTGGTACATGGAAAATGTTTTTTGATGGTGCCTCTTCCTATCTTGGAGCTAGGGCTGGAGTACTACTTATTGCCCCTGATGATCAATTTGTAATTCATTTTTCTTATAGGCTCCAGTGGTATATAGATTGTACAAATAATGTATGTGAATATGAGGCTTTAGTACTTGGTTCAGAAGCTGCAAGAAAAATGAAAATTAAAAATATTGAAGTCTTTGGTGATGCTGAATTAATCATAAAACAAGTAAATCGACAATATCAAGCTAAACATCCGAGATTAAGGTCTTATAGAAACTGTGTATGGGATTTAATTGAGAATTTCTTCACTTCTGTAAATTTTCATTTTGTCCCTAGATTCGAAAATCAACAGGTCGATGCTCTAGCTAAAGCCGCATCAACATTTTCACCCCCCACAGCTTTCAATTTAAAATACCGTATTCAAATGAGACATCGTCCTTCCATACCTGATAATGTACAACATTGGCAAGTTTTCGAAGATGATGAGTAACTCAGAAAGTTTCTTGAATCTTTAGATGAGTTTTCAGAAACATATAATGATCAGGAGAATCAAAATGATCCTATTTGGATCATGCAGGAAGGTGAAGATGCAAAAGAATTTCATGATAAAATAGCTAATCACCGGATGCTTGTTTTAAAAAATAATCAAATCCCCAAAGGTTTGATACCTTTGGAAAGACTCTTTAATAAAGATGACATTCCTTCTAAAACTACTCTACAACATCAACCAGAAGAGGTTGAAGACTGTAACATAGGAACTGTAGATAATCCCAAAATGGTTAAGTTATCTAAATTTTTGTCAGTAGAAAATAAAAACAAATATACATAATTGTTGAAAAAATATAAAGATGTGTTTGCATGGTCATACAGAGATTTGAAAACATATGATACCTCGGTGATAGAACACAAAATACCACTTAAACCGGGTGTCAAACCTTTCAAGAAAAAACTCAGATGGTTTAACCCGATCTTATTACCTGTCATTGAGAAAGAAGTGAAAAAAAATTTAGACGCTAAGATTATTGTTCCCTTAAGATATTCTGACTGAGTTGCTAATCTAGTACCAGTGAGAAAGAAAAATGGGGAAATCAAATTATGCATTGACTTTAGAAATTTAAATAAATCTTCTCTTAAAGACAACTATCCTTTACCAAAAATGGATCACGTCCTAGAGAAAGTAGTAGGGGCTACTAGGATGTCCATGATTGATGGATTTTCAGGATATAATCAAATTGTTGTTAGTGAGCCTGATAGGGAAAAAACTGCATTCACCACTCCTTGGGGTACTTTTATGTATGATAAAATGCCATTCAGACCAATGAATGCAGGAGCCACTTTTCAACGAGCAATGGATATTTCCTTTGTCGGTGAACGAGATAAGTTTGTAGTTATATATCTGGATGACCTAACTGTTTTTTCGAAATCAGATGAAGAGCATATAATTCATTTAAAATAAACTTTTGAAAAATGTCGTAAGTTTGGTCTTTCATTAAATCCAAAAAAATCTCATTTTGCCATGCAGGAGGGCAAGTTGTTAGGTCATATAGTATCCCGATATGGTATCAGAATCGATCCTAAGAGAGTAGAGGCCATAGAAACATTAGGTATTCCTAGAAATGTTAAAGAAATTCAATCTTTTTTAGGAAAAATAAATTTTTTGAGAAGATTTGTTCCTAACTTTGCTGAAATTGTCAAACTGATTACAGACATGCTCAGGAAGAAAAACGAAGTTAAGTGGACAGCAGAAGCAAAGGCATCCTTTGATCACATTAAAAAAGTTATAAGTGAGGCGCCAGTTTTAGCAAGTCCAAATTATCTTAAGGAGTTCTTCATTTTTTCATTTGCTTCAGAACATACGTTGGCTTTTGTTCTCCTCCAGAAGAATGAAGAGGGTTTTGAGCAACCCATCGCCTTTTTCAGTAAAAGCCTCCGAGACACTGAGATTAAATACAATATAATGGAAAATCAAGCTTACACAATGGTTAAAGCATTGAAGGCTTTTAGAATGTATGTATTACATTCCAAAATCATTGCATATGTACCTACCAGCGCTGTAAAGGATATCTTAGTACAAGCAGATAGTGACGGTAAGAGGGGTAGATGGCTTGCAAAAATTCAGGAATTTGACTTGGAGGTTAAACCAACTAAATTAGTAAAAGGACAGGGTTTAGCTAGACTGCTAGCTGAATCTAATTTTCGGGCTCTTGGTATGAACAACGCTCAAGAGGAAGAAGGATGGATAGATATGAATGAAATCGATGATCAAACAATCGAAAACAAGATCGAGGACAAATTCATTCCGTCAGATTGGTATAAAGATATAGTAACATATCTTTTAACTTTGAAATGTCCAGATGGTTTGTCACCGTCCAAAGCTAGAACATTGAAACTGCATGCAGTTAAATACTGCATTTCTGAGAAAAAATTATACCGGAAAGACCCGCTTGGTTTCCTTTTAGTTTTCTTGGTTGAATCAGAGACAGAGGAAGTCATCAGTCAGTTTCATGAAAGGGTATGTGGAGGGCATCATGCTTGGAGAGAAACATCATATAAAATTTTAAGGGCTGGTTATTATTGGCCCAAGCTTTTCCCTGATGTAAATGCTAAGGTAAGAGCTTGTAACCCTTGCCAATTTTTCACTGGAAAACAAAAGTTACCAGCTATGTCATTAGTACCAGTCAAAACAGAAGCTCCTTTCCAGCAATGGGGCCTTGATTTCATAGGTGAGATAAATCCACATTCAAGCGCCCAACATAGGTGGATTCTCACTGCCACAGATTATTTCACCAAGTAGGTGGAGGCGATTCCTACAAGGAAGGCCACTGATTCAGTGGTTATAGATTTCTTGGAAGAGAATATATTAGCAAGATTTGGTTGTCCTCGAAATATAGTAACAGATAATGCACAGGCTTTCAAGTCAATGGCAATGGTCAGTTTTTGCCAAAAATATAACATTGTGCTAGGACATTCCACAACATATTATCCATAAGGAAACGATCTGGCCGAATCTTCTAATAAGAGTTTGATCAGCATAATTAAGAAAGTTTTAAATGAAAATAAAAAATCCTGGCACTTACATTTAAAGTATGCTTTATGGGCAAATCGAATAGGAACGAAGAAATCAATTGGTACCTCACCATTTCAAATGGTTTATGGCACAGATGTAGTGTTGCCCATAAACTTAGCACTTCCTGTGATGAAGTTGTGGCAGGATGAGAAGGAAGAGCCAAATCCTCTCACTAGAAGAATAAACCAGCTGATAGAAGTTCAACAACACAGGGACGTAATAGATGAAAAACTACAGAAGTACCAAGATAATATGAAACTTCTATTTTATCGCAAGGCCAAGAACAAAAAATTTCTTCCAGGAGATTTAGTTTTGAGGTGGGATGCTCGAAAGGAAGATTCGGGAAAAAACGGTAAATTTGATCACATTTGGTATGGACCTTTTAAAATATCATCTTCTGAAGGTAAAAACTCTTTTCTACTGAAAAATTTAGATGGTAAGATCCTAAATGCCCCTGTTAATGCACGATTCTTAAAGCATTACATGGAATAAAAAAATAAAAAATAAAAATAGAATAAAAATAGAATAAAATAAAATAAATTTGTATATACCGTTTCTTTCTCACATTTTCGAAAAACTACTTTGTAAAAAAAAAAATATTAATAATAATAATAATTTTAATCCATAGAGTTATTTTTGAATTTATATCTGAGGTATTATGGTTTTACATTGTTGAAAAGTTTCCTTTAATACCCTCAGTATTATCTTTTAAAAAAATTGTATCAGAGTTGAAGAGATTTTGTATTGACTTTGAAAATCATCAAATGATTGAATTCAGTTAGGTCAGTTTTCATGTTTTTCTCTCTGACTAAAAATGGTTAAGTTTGAGATTAACTCTATATTTCTTAAGTTGTTTAACAGTTTGTCTGAACTTTAAATCTTTCTCAAAAGAAGATCCCTTTAAAATGTTTTCCCTTTTTCTCTACAGACTTAGGAGGTTTTGAAGGTTGAGAAAAATTGGTCTAGAATAATCAAAACAAGTTGACAAATCGTTATTATAAAATTTTACACAGATCACCAACCCTGATATATTAAATATCACTGATTTCCCCTGCTTTGTAAGCATGAGCTAACTATAAGACAGATGGTGAAAGGAAATTCATAATTGATTGCCCCCATCTAGTCATACAGACGATGAAAGGAAATTCATTTAAATGATTGCCCTCGTCTAAAAATAAAAAAATAGATAACTTCATAGGGGTACTGAACAAGCCTGCTGGCAGTGAAGCAATGTCTAAACATAAAATTAGCATTCGAAGCAGTGAAAGGAAATTCAGTAAAAAGGGACAGATAACTTCACCAGGGTACTGAACAGGTATGTTGGCAATGAAGCAATATCTGAGGTATCTGTAAGGTTGTCATACTTATCTATAAACCCTATTCTAGTTATCAATCTTTCAAAAACTGGATATTCGTCTTAAGTCAAATAGAGCTTCCGAGTTTTAAAATTATGAATTTGATTTCAATTGATGCAAGCTGAAATGTTCAATAATCTGTTGAGCTTCTAAAGATTGTTCTAATCATCTCAATAATAACTCAATTTTGGAATGGGAAGGAGAATTTTAAAAAAGACTATATCTGAATTTCAAATAAGTGATAAGTTTTGAAAAGGTTTTCAAAGACCGTACGTGTTATCTTTTCTTACTCCTTGATCAGTTTATCAGAAATAAACTCTTGACCCCATTACCCAATGAAGGCTCTGAGTCTGCATGTTCTCCTCGTCCCGCAGGGAGACGAGGTCCCCAGTTGGAGCCTATGTTGAAACAGACCTTGAGTTTTTGATCTTGAGGATGGAAAATTTGTATTTTTGAAGTCTTTGTATTTTCCAAATTTCCAAAAACAAGAATTTCACCACTGATAAATTCACGATGCTTTTAACTATTTATTTTTGGACAAAAAATGGAAAAAATCTAAACGAACATAAGTTTCTAACACTTTTCAAACAACCTTTTAAATGAAAAGTAATGTTAAAAATTAAAGGAATTTTAATTTAAATCGGAATATCGAGATTTGGAGTTTTGAATGAACAAATGTTCGACGCAAATTGAATAGTGAAATCCCGATTCCTGATTTCCCGATACATTAATCCTTAATTAAAACATCATTTACTTAAATCAGACTTAAAAAGGGTTTAAACTTTAAGTTAATCTCATCGCAAAATCGGGATTCATGATTTTGTGAGAACAAAGAAACTTGTCATCGTATTTTTTGATTTTCTGACTTTGCGACACAGTTAATCCTTAAGTGAAGTTTGGAATTAATCTAATTATTTTTAAGCATGATTAAGAGTAAATAATCATATCGGGATATCGGGATTCACAGTTTTGTGAGCAACAGTTTTCATGACATTGAATTTCTCGATTTTCCGATTCCTAATTTCCCGATTAATGAAATCCCAAATAGGTTTAATCTGGATTAATTAAGATAATAAAAATGTTTTAACTTAAATAATACATCGCGATTTCATCAATCGGGGTTCTTCGATGACTTATTTCCTTGACACCAAAAGTTCCAAAACTCCGATAAGAATGTTTTCAAATTTAAATACCAGATTAACGCTAATTAATCATTCTTAGAAACAAGGTTTAAGGTTTAAACCTTTGATGAATGATCTTTAATGAGGCATTGTCCTATTGGGTAAGTTTCTATTATATTTCAATACACTGAGAAATCTTAAGTACAAACATTAAATGCATATATTTGGGAATATCTTTCGCATTAAGAGCCTTAAATTCATAACAGAGGTACAAATCTCAATGCTTTATGATATATGCGAAGTAAATTTTGAAACATCTACATTATCATTTCGAAGCTAAATTCCTCTCTGTTACAGGTTTTCAAGTGAACACAAAGCTATGGCACCCAAAAAGGCTTCAAAGAAAAATGAAGAGCAACCAGAAGGTGATATTATTTCAGACACTACTGCATCTGGGGTACACTCTATCAAGTCATGGAATGGAATTGCCAAAATACTAGAAGAGGAGTTGAAATATGCGGCCACTGATTCGGATAATCACCTCCGAGATATCGTCGAGACTGAGCTTCATAAGGTTGTTGCATGCCCGAGGCTTGTTTGATATACCGATATGATCACTTGGGCACTGGATAAAGTAGATGTCCCAACCAGAAGTATTATGAACGAACAAGGAGTTGTCATTGGCTCATTCAGGCCTGAACATATCCAAGTAATGTATAAGCTCTCTCCCAATTATAGACACACTTATAATTCTGAGTTTGTAGCTACATTTAAAAAAAAAGAGTGCATTGAAGGCGTCCAAACATACCCTGACATGATAAGAGGATGGGCCAGAGATGAAAACACGTTTAGGGCTGATTTACATGGAATTTATGCCACAACTTCCTTAAATGAATATATGGTGTATGTAGAAATGATATTATGTAGACTTTATGGGAGAAAGGATCCTTTTCACTTTAATGCAGACTGAACACCTTTCTTAGAGGAAGTTTCAGAGGGACGCAGTTTTAATTGGCACAAAATTCTGTCAGATAACCTTACATCAGAGGTTATGAATTACAAAACAGCTAGGTCAAAAGGACAGCCAGTATCTTTTTATATGTTAGCTTATATCATGGATCCCATTTGTTTTATGACTCCTTTCACACTAATGAATTGGAGTTTGAATGTTTCTTGCCCAGAGCCTAGTCATAAGTACCATTCGTCTCTCTGGGAAGAAAATGCTAAAAATACTTTTTATGAGGCGTGTCATTATGTAATTATCCCTCTGCACAAAATATTTTTTAGATGTGAACCTCCTCGCATTTCTAATACCATCATAGAGAACCTCAAGTTAGTCGTTGACTGGTTCATCGAGGAAAATTTTTCCTATGTGAGAGTTTATGGTTGTTCTATTCCGCCTCATGCACTCCCCAAAATTTTACCAGACAGATTAATATGTAGAGAAGTGGCTTATCAGTTAGTAAATGGGGGTATTGGGCTAGAACTAAAAGCTCAGCAGAAAAAGGCATGGCCATCTTTTCCTATTTATCTAGGAAAAATTGTTTTATTAAACATAGGCCATTCAAAGGCATAAGCCAAGTCAATGAATGAAGTAAAATTAGCAGATATAGAGCACAGGAAACACGACCCATACCAAATAATCAGTCAGCATTTCACATAATGTGGTTTGAAAGCATATGAACATAAATTTTTAGTTTATGATGATGTTTTCAGAAATGTTAAATCTTATGAAGAAGTTCAGAGCAGAGTGCAAACCTGGTCACCTAATGCACAGGTGGGGTTTTCATATTTTCAAATAAATAGATGACAATGTCTGCCAAAGATTTTACAAGGTGAAATGTCAACATCAGCGCAAGAGCAAGAAACAATTCCTTCGGGATTTGAAACCATCATTTAGTATAATTCAAGTGACAAGGATAAATTGAAAGATTCTGAAAATCCTTCTCAGAATACAGAAGGTTCTCGGACCAAAGAATCACAGACAGAAAAGGGAAAAGGAATTGAAACAAGTCCAATAATTCTAGATGATATCCTAGAGAATGTTGGAGGAACAGCTTCACAAGAACTTGGCAGTCCTATTATAGCATTGAATCCACTTCAGTCTACTTTAGGAACCCCTCACGAAGGAGTTCTATATGTAAGTGATTTAGAGGCAATCACCAGAGATGAAATCCCTTCATCTAATTATTTTTTCCGTAAAAAATGAAGAGTTGTCCTGAAATAGGAATTACATCATGTAGGAGAAAGAATGATCAAAAAACATAAAATTATAATTGATGGAAAGAAGTTAAATGAAGGAGAATTCGTTACAGAGCTAGAAGGAACCATGGGAGTTATAGCATCAACCAACATGTATTCTGTAGGAAATCTAACCACTATGCTAGAGCAAAAGGATCGGGAAATACTGCAGTTGCAGGACAAATTAAAGGAAAATGAAAAAATTATTGGTTGGGGAATACAAAAAGGTCTAGAACAAGCTAGACTTAAAGACATCCAAGAAATCCAAAAGTTAAATGAAAATTTGGATGAGGAAAAAAACATGATACAGGTTACTCAAGAACAAGTGCAAAAGTTGGGCAATGAAAATAAATCTCTGCAAGATAAAATCATTTCAATTACTAATCAAGTGATTGAAATGGAACATTTCAAGACTAAAGCATCAGAGATATATGAAAATATTGAGGAAGAACAACAGAAGATATTCTATAATCTGGAAATCATCCAGAATTATTTTCAATAATCTAAGAGGTCTATGGAAAAGGTAGTGCAAAAAGAGAGAGAAGCTAAAGAAACAAGGAATTCTTTTCAAAAGATAATAACTTCTTTACAAAAAGAAGAAACTGGAAAAAAACAAAAATTATCCCTTTCGAAGCAGTTGAAAGGAGATATAATGATAAAAGTTTGGGAAACAAAATTGGAAGGATATAAAAGAATTACAAAAGGGATCAATGAATATTGTCAAAATATATTCGATTTTATTGAAAAAGATTCAGTACATATCGAGACAGATGGATTTTCCGAGTTGTTAGGAGAAATCAACATTACCAGATATCAGTTGAAAACAAAAGAGGAACTTGAAGAAAAGAAAGTGGAAATCTCAAATATTAAAGTGATCAACATTGCAGAAATTGATAAGTGGATGATAGCTTCAAGTTCAAAATTGGAAAAAGTTAAATTCACAGAGAAAACAATAGAAAGCCAGTTGCCAGGCCTACAAAGAAGTTTTTTCTCTTTTGAAGAAAATGAAGTACCCGAGGCTCCTAAGGTCTTGGTAAACGTTTTAGGGAAATATGTTCAATACATTGAAGTAGATAAAGAAAGTTCTTGGACTCAAATTTAAAACTTTGTAAATATTTTTATTTTTTAGAATTTCGGAGGAAATAGTAAACGGTTGACATCAGTTTATGTAACAGTAATATTAGGAAGTTGGTTAGATACCAACGAAAGACTTTGATAGAAATGTATAAATAGAGTTTCAAGAGGCTGAAACAAGGCTTCAGAAATTTTGGAGAAAGCCAATTTTTGTAATATCAACTTTGAAGTTTATCGGAATCGAAATCGCAAACAAGATTCTGGATCCTGCAATTTTGTGACAATGTTTCTTCCCCTGTTTATCATGATTTGTTAAATTTTCTTCTTAATGTGTGTTTCTAACAAGTGAATGAATTTGAAGTTGTATACATTGTTGTTTATCGTTTCAGATTGGTTTGGATGTTGAATGTTTTACATTATTTCCTTTGAAATTACTTCAGTGATTTTAAGACCTGTAAACGTTATGTTCCTCAATATCTAATTATGTTAGAAATATTGTTTTTCTTTCATCATTGTTCATTGAAGTATAAGATTCTTTCTAGATAAAAGTATTATATTTCTTTATATTGTGTTCCATTATCTACAACCTCAAAATTGTTGCAAAACCAGGAAACGACCTTGATTGTGTTTTTACATTACTGTTTTAGATTTTAAATTTGTTTCATTAATATCATCTCTGAAAATCTGAAGTAACCAATTGATAAAAACCCTTTTAAAAAACCCTTTAAAACCCTATCACCCATGACAGTCCCTAGCGGTAGACAACCAAACATAGAACCTGGTCTTCAGGATCAAACCAGCATTGCCCTAAACTTATTTAACACCATCCTGCAAACAACAACCAATAGGGCTGAGTTAGAAAGATCGTGGGTTTCTATTGAACGTGACATTAGCATCCAAGAGCAATGGGAAGCAAGACAGAGATAGTTGAGAAACTGAATCTGATCTAGTCTTTCTTTGTTTCTTTATTTTAAAAGTCTCATCATAAAAATCTTTATTCGGATGCCTTGACGGTATGTTTTATAGCCTTAAAACATAAACTCAGGATCAACAGAGACAACGAGAGAGGGGTATAGAGGGTGAGAGAGGGGGGGAGGGAGAGGGAGATATGGTGATATATTGATAGATAAATTGAGAG
>ML776571.1:117829-153459 GCA_009831015.1 Picea engelmannii
AAGGGATCTTATTGGATTTAATAATCATGACCTTAGTCTTATCAGTATTAACAGTCATACCCATATTGGAGAAAAAATCCTTGAGGATTCTTAGTTGGTTTTCAAGATCATGGGGACTCCTTTCCATAAGAACGATATCATCGACATAAAGAAGAATATCGATGACTATACCAGTGAGTGTAGGGCCGACACAACCTGCTTTTCCAAACATTCTTCTAATTTATCAATGTATATGCCAAAAAGGGTAGGAGACAAGGGACAACCTTGTTTGACTCTGATATTGCAGTTAATCTCTTTTGACCAGCCCTCTGTGTTTTTAAACTTAGCAATAACGTTCTCATACATCCTTATTGCAGCATCCCTCAACTCGAGAGGCACTTTTATCTCTTCCAACCTATTCCAAAGGTTTTTCCTAGGAACCATGTCAAAAGCTTTCCTAAAGTCAACAAAACAAAAAAAAAGATTGGTTTTAGTATTGTGAAACTCCTCTGCAATGATCCTAAAGGTAACAAGATGGTCCACAGTTGAATGATATCTCCTAAACCCGGCGTGGCCTTTAGCTCTTTTACCGTGACTTTCTAGCCAAATTCTAATCTTCTTTTTCAAAATGATTCCATAAAGCTTGGCTAAAATTGGGCTAATCATAATGGTCCTATAATTAGAGGGAATGATTTTATCCCCATTTTTAAAAATAGGAACAATGAGGCTTTGCGTCCAGGGTTTAGGGAAGCCCTACTTGACTGCTAAATTAAAGAGCTTGTGTATGTGAGGGATAAGGATTGGCCCTCTGATTTTAAAAATTTCAGCTTGGTAGCTTTCAATGTCCTTAGCTTTCTCATTTGCAAGCCGCTTAACCCTGAACTCTATGTCAAGATGGTAAATTTTCTTAGGTATGAAGTCATATCAGTTAAGGTTGGGCATTACATATAATACATGAATTATCATGTAATCTTAGGGAAGTTCATGGGGATTTTTCCCTTAGAAAAGGCTTTAATATAGTGAATAAATTCAAGATGGAATCCCAAGGGCTAGGTAGATCTCATTCTAGGGTCCAAGGTTTTTTGCACAAATATTTTTGAAAGTGTGGAAGACAAAGAGGGGGTCTTTGAGGATGGTGCATACTTTCTCAACTCAACAGGTTTACATCCAGGGTTTTAGATGGATAATTTTAGCCCCAAAAAGGAATATTTTACAATAACTTTGGTTTGGATTCAACTGTTTTTAGTTAATCAAGAATTTTGCAATGAAGAGATGCTCATGGGAATATGAAAGGCACTGGAATGCTTAGTCAAAACCTTAGTAATCACGAAAATAGGTAGGAATACAAACTATGCAAGATTTGTTTTCATATAAATGTTTTAGGAGCTCTCCCATAATACAATTGCATCAACTTATAAGACTCATAATGGTTACAAACCCTAGACTATGAACATAAACCTTTCTCCTACAAAACATTCCATGAGAATGAACATATGTTTAGGGAGTACCCTCTAACATTTCAACTTTTATTAAAAAAAATAGTAAGAAGGGGTAGACAAGGATGGATTTGTTAATGTGTGATGCAAATGAAATTCATGCAAAAAAACACTCCAACCAAGCAACCAATAATGTTCCCGAAGTAGATAACAATTTTAATTTTTTAGTAGAGGACTAAGAACCCATGAAGATTAGATCAAATGAGAAGACATCTATAGATAAGGAGAAGGCATCGATAGATAAGGAAAATACACCTTCCATAGCTACCCTAGGCAAGACAAAATGAAGAAAAAAGAAAGCAAGCCTACAACAAGTGGAGGGAGATAATCAAGGGATTGTATACCTAGAGATGGGAGAGGAGAAGTAAGACAAATATAATTCAAATGATGAAGAGTTGGAATTAATAGAGGACATGGACATGCAAAAGGTATATTTACCATCACTTATTGATATATATGGAAAAAAATATTAACAAACATATTAGAAGAGGATCTACAAGTTTTGTAGAAGGAACTCTTGAGAGGGAGATATAAGATTGGCTCAACCACTCAAAAGTTATGGATCATGATTGGAGTTATAAATCCTAATGATATAGCTCAAACTATAGAAAAAATAAGCAAGGGAAGAAAGAATGCGAGGTAAAAAACCTAGGATGAAAAAAATAAAGGAGGAGGGAGCTTACTTATTAGACTCTACACAAGTGTCATTTATGTTGAATAAATAACTCATCACACAAATGGAAGTTTAACTATGAAGATACATCATGGAATGTCATAGAGGTTATTTGTAAAGGTAAGAAAAATGATACTCAATAACAACATCATTAAAAAAATACCTATTATTTTTATGATTCAAGAAACTAAGTGACATCAAGAAGTAATGAAATAGATTGCTTCAATATGTTGTAAAGGTTATGATTCAATTATTATCAACATGGATGGAATCATTGGAGGCTTGTCCATTTCATGGAACCCAACCATGATAGTTCTAGACAACTTCATAACAACTAGTCGCACTATCTTTGCAATTTTCAAGGAGATTGGATCAATAACATGAGGAATAATAACCATTGTTTATGGACCCAATGTTATGGATGGAAAAATAGATTTTTTTGGATATATTGTAGAATATATTAACAACAATGGATCATGACCCCTATATCATTCGAGATTATTTTAACATGATAACATCACTAAGTGAAAAAGGGGATGCATAATACATTTGGAGGAGGATAATACTATCTTCAAAAACACCATTATAGAATTAAAATTAGTGGACATGATGACCAACAAAGGTTGTCACACCTAGAACTATATAAGAGGTGGAAATAATCATATTATAGAAAGGTTATATTTCTTCCTAATATTGTAATCTCTCATCTAATGAGGAGCTTCATTTGAAGAAAAACATTTACTAGTATCGAGATTTGATCACTGGCCCATAACTCTGACTTGAGTGAGTTTTGATTGACCTAAATAAGACCCTTGATATTCCAGAAATTTTGACTTTATAACCTTGAATTCAAAGAAAATATAAAACAATGGTGGAAGGAGGAAGATTTTTTGAAGGTCTAATTTATGCATTGACTATAATAGAGGCTTAAAATTATGAAGTTCAAACTAAATCTTTGGAACAAAGTAGTCTTTGGAAATACTTTTCAGGAACAATGTGATATGGTAAACCAAATGGAAGAGGTTCAAATAGCTATCATCAATAAAGGTAGGGAATGATGAGATAACACTTAAAGTGGAAAATTTGAATAAACATGTATAAGTAAGGGGAAATCAATAAGAAATTGTATGGAGGAAAAATTCAAGAATTAGGAGGCTCAAAGAAGGAGACATGAACTCTAGATTCTTTCACAACTCAATGATAAATCATAGACCCCAAATTAAAATTGTTTCCTTGCAAAGTTCAAGTGGATAAAAACTGGAAAACCACTAGGACATTGAAAAGGAGCTCAAATATTATTACCTCTAGCTTCTTTAAAAACTAGAGGTAGATAGGCAGTAGGTCATGAATGCAATCGTAAACCACATACCATGGATAGTAACTCCAAAAACAAAATGTAGGCCCTATGAGAGAAATCAATTTGAAATAACTTCAGATAATAGTCATGGAAATGGAAGCTAGAAATTCATCAGGCCTATACCTATAGACTTCTATAGACTTCTTTAAGAATTGTTGGATATTTGTAGGAGCATATGTTTGGAGAGTGGTGGAAGACTATATATCCTAGAAAAAAATCCTCCAAGTTTTCAACTCCACTTCCTCATTCTTATACCCAAATAAGATAGAGTTAATTCACCAAACAAATTTAATATAATATTTCTTTGTAATGTGATACATAAAATCATATCTAAGGTTATATATCCTAGAAAAAAATCCTCCAAGTTTTCAACTCCACTTCCTCATTCTTATACCCAAATAAGATAGAGTTAATTCACCAAACAAATTTAATATAATATTTCTTTGTAATGTGATACATAAAATCATATCTAAGGTTATAGCCAATAGGCTAAAGTCAGTCATGTCTAACATAACTTCGTATGAGAAAGGAGTCTATATTGAAGGGAACCAAATTCTATATGGAATCATAATTTCCCATGAGGGAGTACACTCCTTGAAATAAAACAAAAAACTAAGTATTTTTATCATACTTGACATGCCAAAATATTTTGATTGTTTAAATTGGGACTTCTTAGTAAAAATGCTAACTTATTTTGGCCTTATTTTGACTCAATTTTTTCAAAGGTATAATTCTAGGAACTATGTTTTTATGTGAAATACTTTATACATATTCTACTAGATTATTTTCTTGCATGACTAACATCCATTACATACCAGTTTTGAATGGTCAAAATCATGTGCTAATAGATCTATCACTTGTGTTTTTATCATTGGCATGTGATCTTGGAATTGTTATTAATAAAGGAACAAAGGAAATCATGTGAATGTATTTATTTCCTACCATGATTCCATTCACTTCCAGTTTGAAAAATAGAATTAGAAAATAAAGGTGGAGTCAAGTACAATGGTAATTGTAATGAGTTGAAAAACAATTCTAACATGATCACATGCAGAGGGAAGATATTGAGTGGAAAGGTTGAGAAAACCTTTAATCCTAGTGAAGCAAACTCTTTCATAGAGTTATAATATCATCATCACCTATTCTTTGAAATAAATAAATAAAGTGACATAATCCATGCTTGTCTTTGTATTAGTGTCTCCATGTCAATATCAATTATTCTTTTTAGTCGACTTGTATTCTAGGGTTATAATCCAAGTATTTAGGGTTTCTCTTGCTTCCTAGAATATTATAGCCTCATCAAAGGTTACAAGTGGAGGTTAATGCCTCTCGTAGGGACCATAATATCAACACTCCCTCCTAGCTAGGGAGGTATAAAAGTCAATGGTCTTGAGCACAAACAAACCATTCAATCGGTAACATCAACATAGCCACACATACTATCTCATGATCAAATCATGAGCACCATCATCACTATCCAACTAGATAGTCTCCATGGCAATCAAAACAATTCCATCCAATAGAACACAACTGTGTCTATCCATAGTAGTATACAATTATTATCCAGTGGTACACAACCACTCTCAGTAGCACACTTCTACGAATTAGTGACAAATAGTCACTATTAGTGGATCACATCTACCACAGTAGCATACAACTATTGTCCAGAGACATACAATCTCTACAAAAATCATATCATATGATATCAATTTGCATAAAAAATATCATGATACAAACTGATTTATCTGAGCCATTCTTCCACTCACATCTATGAGATATAGAAGAGCATATGTCCTCAGAAAATAAAACATCAGCCATGGGATATATAGACTTTTCTTCCCAATCATAGAAGCATAATTGTCCATGATTTCTGATCCTGGACCATTAACCTAACTTGGGCATTCCTCCAACACTAATCATAGTGCAACCTGGGGAGAATGATTCTTCCCTAGGGAATGCATGTCCCTGATTATTGAACCTGGATCATTCACCTACCTAGGCCATTCCTCCACCACTAATCATAGTGCAACCTAGAGAGAATGAGTCTACCCTAGAGAATTACTATCCAGACCATTTCCTAAGTAAATGAATGTCCTTCTCCAACCTCCAAAATGGGCCATTCTTTGAAACTACTCACAACTGTGAACTTCAAAAGAATGATTTCCTGAGAAGGCGGACCATTCTACTTGACCACTACTCAGAGTGACTTCCAAGAAGAATGATTGTCCTAGACCATTCCCCCACACTACCTATAAGTGGAATCAATGTCTATGGTACATCAACAATCTATCAGACGATTTTCATTATGAAAATGATTGTCTGATATGGACCATTTTCCGAACTGGAAAATGATTGTCCGATATGGACCATTTTACGAAATGGAAAATGATTGTCCGTCAGAAATCTTGAACCACTTTCCAGAATGGAAAGGAACTGCCCAATCTAGACCATTTTCTGAACTAGAAAATGACTTCCCATGAATCAATAATATATATCAATGCTCCCTCCCAACCTGAGGATCCATATCTTCCATTTCATCTAAGGGAGTTATCTCCATGAGCCCCATATTGTCCCTTAAGTACTCAAACTTTATCATAGGCAAAGGCTTTGTCAAAATATCTGCTACTTGCTCATCTGTGGAGATAAATTGGAGTTTCACGTCTCCTTCTTGGAATTTATCATTAATAAAGTAGTATTTGATCTCAATATGTTTCGATCGGTCATGAAACAATGGGTTTTATGATATACTTATACAAATTTGATTTTCATAGTTTATTATGGTCGAATCTGGTACCTGATCAAACAATCCAGAAATTAGCTTCTTCATCTATGCTTCTTCAGTACATGCCTCACATGCTGCGATATATTTTTCTTATATTATGTTGAGTGCAACAGACTTATGTTTCCTACCATCCCATGATATCATAGTAGAGCCCAAAATGGAGCATATCACTGAAGTACTCATTTTGTCTTCTACACTCACTGCCCAATCTGAATCAATGAATCCATGAAATTGTATATCGTTGGATGAGGTGTATCTTAAACCATAGTTTAGTGTCCCAAAAATATATCTTAGAACATGCTTTACAGTTATCCAATGCTCATGTCTGGGTTCCACCTAGAACTGGCTTAATGTGTTTACATCAAAGTAAATATATGGATGAGTATTGACTAGATACCTCAACGACCCAATCAATTTCCAATATAGGGATAGGTCTGCTAGATCAAAATCTAAGTCTCTTACTTTTATTATATATGTGATCATAGGAGTGGCCATGGATTTTCAATCCATCATTCCAAGTTTCTAAAGAATCTTTACTGCATACTTTCCTTGTCCAAGAAATATTTCACCACACTTTTACCTTACTTCTAGTCCCAAGTAATAGTGCATGAGACCAAGATCTTTCATATCGAACTCATAAGCTAATTCCTTCTTACATTGGGTGATGAGAGACTATGCACCTATCAAGAATAAGTCATTGACATATAGTAGTAGAATCACATGTGAATTTTTCACAACCTTGTAGTAGATATTTGGATCTGCATGACGCTTAGAGAAACCAAGTCTCGTTAAGTAACTGTCAATTCTAGCATACGAAGATCTTGGAGCTTGCTTGATTCCATACAGGTCTTTCTTTAATCTGCAACAATGAGTGTCTCTAGAATGTACTTTGAAACCTGGAGGTTGTTCAATGTATACTTATTATTCAATTGCTCCATTGAGAAAAGTTGTCTTTACATCCATCTAATGTAGAATCCATCCCATGGAAGAAGCAAGAGACATAATGGCTCTAGTAGAAGTATATCTGGAAACATGAGCAAAGGTTTCGTCATCATCTTCTCCCTCCTTCTAGGAGAACCTTCTAGCTACAAACCTTGCCTTGTATTTGTCCACGCTTCTGTCTATTGCAAGTTTGATATTATAGACCCATCTTGAAGTAACCATTGATTTTTCCTTGGGTTTAGGCACGATTTCCCACACATAGACTTGCATTATTCTATCATGGTTTTTGTTGGCCCTAGGTTATGGAAGGAAGCGAAGAATGAGGAAGAAAAGGGAAAAAGTGAGCTTCGCGGGAGACATAGTGATTGCCACTGGGTCGAAGCGAGAAAAAGAATAGAAAATATGGAGTGAAGTGCGGAAAAGCAAGTCGTTGGATGAGGAGATCAAGGATGATAGATCAGCAAGGAAGACGGACCGAGGATGACTCAGGAAGTGGAAAAAGGTAGCATTAGATGCCATGGAGCACCGCGATATGGAGAAGGAAAGACAGGCTGGCGAAGCCTGGAAATAATGGGTCAAGTTGAACTAGGGTTGTAGACACCTAGGGTTTTGGTAATTAGGGTTTTTGACACCTAGGTTTCTACCTAAGGCTGTCGGTGAGGGAGTATAATGTATAAATAGAGATCGAGAGGACCTAGGTCGGGTTGGTACTATGGATTTTCCTTGTTATTGATTATTGTTCATTGGGAGAATATTGTATTAGGGGTGAGAGAAGTGTTGTGAGAGAGAGCCTTTTGGTATTGTAAGATCTCCAGCTGGGTGTGAAGATCAAGTCCTGTAGATGGGTGCACAAGAAGGGGAGAAGGAGAGAGAGAAGAGAAAGGATCTACTGGCCAAGAGCACAGATCAGAACTGTAAGATTTATCTTAATATATCATAAGCACAGTTCTATGGACGTATCCCTAGAGAGAGGGTGAACCACATACATATGTTGTTGTGTGTGTGATTGATGCTTTGAGATCTGTTGTTGTTATATTGTTATCTACATCATTGTATTAGATCATATCTATAGTTTTGAAGGATAGATCTAGCTAGTTGAATGGTAAATGCATGTTATGTTGTTGTTGTAATAAGAACCACTTTATATTCCCCTGGTTGTAGACATCTCTGTCCTGCAACCCCCTCATAGCTTCTTCGAGTGAGATTGCATCTAATTTGCAAGTGTTGCCGAAAGGGCAAGTAGTTAGGGACTGTTGGTGCGCTCTTGGAGTTCAACCTTGGGTCTGCTCCTGTGCCAACAAATGGTTTTGTTGCCAGGAAAGGAATCTTTTTAAGGGAATGTCAAGGTGGTTCCCGTCAAGGAAAGATATTCAGAAGTGGATAGAGGACCAAGAGAAGGACTTCACTAAATCCCTGAACAAGAACCCTAAAATAAGCATTGAAGATTGGCTACAAAGATACATATTCACCGACATTCACGAGATCTTCTTTGGAGGAATCCATCAGGAGCTACACGAGTGGTTGGCTAGGTTAGCGGACACAAAGTTTGAAATCAGATCTAGACCTCCTATGGTTTGGACACCAGCATTGATCTAGAAGGTCAAGAGAGTCGACAATGTTGTATACAGAGCAGTAGATCACTGGTTTGATAGTACCATTGGAGGGTATATCACCGAGTTTGTTGTTGACAGAACATAATTGTATAGCCAAGCTAAGAGATACTTTTTCAAAGGACCCAGAGGAAAATGTTTGCACTCCCTGAAGCTAAGAATCAAGATGATCTTGCATGAAAACCACATCTTGAAGATACGGTAGATTGATCGGACCTGAAAAGGATAATGTTCAAGATCTCGGACAGTGACAACAACATAGAAGAAAGACATACACGCAGTGGTAAAGTATTATGAGGAGTTCACCTTGAGAACTTGTTTAAGAAAAACTACGGGGAAGAGGGTTTCTATAGTGGAGAAGAGGTAGATCTAACCAACGAAGAGAATCTAGAGCCCACCAGAACAAAAGAAGGGGAAGTTGAAGAACTGTGCCAAAATGAGCCAGAAACCTCAGGAACTACGTGAACTACTAAAGTAAGGAACATTAATCCTCTTGTTGTCCCAACAATACTTAGAAATCAGAATAGTCAAAACCACTAGAGTCTTCATAAAACTATTACTAGTAGCTCAACATCTACTAAAACAAGAACCCTAGCCATCTCTATGGTAGATGAAATGAGACTCCCTATCTTTAGAGGAGATGGATCTGAAGATCTAGATCAACAATGGTTTCTGTGTGAGGTCGTATGGAATATTAAAAGTATCACCGATGAAGCCATCAAGAGAACCCAATTTAATACTACGCTAAGGGACCACGCACTAAGTTGGTGCATGAAACTTGTCCAAGGACTGGCACAATCTAAGCCCCTGAAGGAGATCAAGAATGCGTTGATTGCAAAGTTTAAGAAACCTAAGTCAGAATCACAATGTATTACGGAACTAAAAGAGATTAAACAAAAGGTAGCATAACCTGTTTGGGAGTTTGATCAGAGATTCAAGACCCTAACAGGTCGATTAACTTTCCAAATCCTCAACGAATCGAACAAAGAGTGGTTCATCGCTGGTTGTTACCACACATAAGAATCCCTTTGATGCAATAGAATATTGCATCTCAGGTAGAAGCTTTGGATATCACCATGAAGCTTGAATCAACACCGATGGGAGAATCTAGCTCAGGCATTAGCCAGATCATGAGCCAACTAACTAGTTTTTCTTTACAGGTTGAGGATATGAAGAAAGACAAGGGAAAAGACAAAAGGGACGATATATGGTGTGTCAGATGCAGATCGAAAGGCCATCATAAAGAACATTTCCCCTTATTTCATGAGTACTTGGCATCAGGGGCACCAATCCCCTTAAAGAAATTTAACCTACCTTGGTGCGAGATATGCAGAAATAGGCATCACCCAAGTCAGTGCTACTACATGCAGAAGTATGTCCAGACACCCACAAACTTGTATTGTACATTCTACAAATCAGTGGGGCATGATGATCGAGATTGTAGAGCTTATGATCTCATGCATGAAAGGTCGAGAGACATATACAAAATTCAAGGCGAGGTACAACAAGAGGGAAACACTTCACTGTACAACTCTCCGGGGAGAGGAAATTTCACTCCTCGTGGTGGCTACAGAGGAAGAGGAGAAGGTATGGGCCGAGGCCGAGGACAAATAAGCTGTTACAACTACACACAACTAGGCCATTTAGCAAAGGATTTTTAGAATCCCTACACAACTTGTAGTTACTATAACTTCTTCGAGCATGTCATATAAGAATGCCCTATGCTATTGGATAAACTTCAAGGAAAATGAGGACCCCAACAGAACCCACAAGTACAACTGATATATGTTGAACCTCGTGGAGTAGACCCTAGAGTCGTTGTTATTAATTGAGGAAGCGCTGCTACAGGGGAAGATAGAGAAACCCACGGAAGGACTGAAAATGACCATGGAGTCAGGAAAGCTACAGAAAATACCCCAACGTTCGATGCTAAAAAAGAAAGGAAGATATTTGAGGAGGCAAGGAAAGAGTTCAAAGGAGATCAAGGATATTCATCAAAGAGACAACCAGATATCAAAGAATATGGTATGCCTCAGGCGTTTGATCCGTGTGCATCAACAACAAAAGGGAAAGAGGTAAGAAAACTCATGGAATTCTTGCACACTTGTGTTAAGTTGATTCAATATAAAGGCGTTGTACAAGAATTACAAGATTTAATCAAGTAGTATGAACTAGGAAAAATAGACCCCTTGTTGAATAAAACAGTGCACCAAATTGGAAAAAGGAGAAGGAAAAATAAATAATTACACTTGAATGCTTAGATATGAGAGTATGAGATAGACTATGTGGTCCTTGACTTAGGGTCAGAAGTCAATGTCATGATGAAGCAGACTTGGGCATTGATGGGAAAACCCAAGCTGATATATTCCCCTATCAGGCTTTGGATGGCTAATCAGCAAGCTGTCAGCCCATTTGGACGATTAGAGCATGTCCCAGTGGACATCGATGGAGTAAGAACCTTTGCAGATTTTGAGGTAATTGAAATTGTTGATGATAGCTACCCTTACCCTACATTATTAGGAATCGATTGGGCCATTCACAATTCCACTATTGTATATTTAAAGAAATGACGCATGAAATTTGAGAAAGTTAGCCTTAGGGTTTTTGCACCTTTAGATCCAGATGAGGGCCCACGATACACAGAACCCACCAGAGAAGAGGATCACAAATTTGAACTGGAAAACATCTACAAATTAACGACCAGACAACAGGATTAGATCAACCCTACAATTGACGAAAATCTGAGTTGGCGAAGTGATAGTGCATGTTCATGCTACTCTAAAGAAGCACTAGAGAACTGGCAGAACCAGATGTATGAAGTATCTACAAGAAAATGTGCTAGGCTAACCAAAGAAGTTCGTTGGATTGGCACAATAGTGAGTAATCTACCCACATTTGATGTGTTGAACCCCTTAGAAAACTTCTTATCAGAATTTGAGACAAGTGTACCAACACAACAGATGTTGTTGGCAATGGATGAGGCCATGAAATTCACACTAGCAATATGGTGGGTGACACATAAAAGAAATGATACAGACTGGACACAATGACGAACCTTGATGACGGCGTGGTTCTCATCACAAGAAGGAAGTTGCGAAGCAAGGTACATAGGTCGAAGTTGCCCAAAGGACCATGTACAAATATGCGAAGAGGCCTGGAGTGACATTCCTCGAGAACAATGGGTACATAGCTTTGTCAATACGTTGGATATCACCCCTATTAACTGGTACCTTCAAGCAGAGTTGTGCCTTGTCACTTCAGAATGGGAAGGTATGATCCAAAATTTTATAACCACCTTTTTGTTTGACAATGAATTTCCTTATGTAGATGAAGCACTATAAATGATGAAACAAAAAGTATTTGAGGAGTCATCTAGCCTCCCCTTGGAGAAATAAGTGGATGAATGGACTTTTCCCCTCTAGAAACTGCAGACATGCTACAACATCAATGCCGACAAAGACGATGATCCAAGGAAGGTGAATATCGTAGAAACAGAAGGTCAGAGAGACGTGGAAGGTCCAGGAGTGGAACTGCCATTCATTTGACAACAGATAAAGATAAAGAAAGTCAATATCGGGACAGAGGAGACATCAAGGCTTGCCAATGTCAAAGATTATTGGGACGCTGCTACCATGGACAAAATCACAGAATTATTGCATGAGTATCAGGACTTGTTCTTGACCAAGTTCATTGATATGAAGGGAATTGAAGGACCTATGGGAGAAATTAGAATACCTTTGAAACCAGACGTGAATCCAGTCAAGAAAAGACCCTACAGATTGAACTCGAAATATAAGTAAAAAGTGAATATTGAGCTCAACAGAATGTTGGAAGCAGGGATTATTGAACCTGTCGAAGATTTGGAGAGGATCAGCTCCATGGTAGTGTAAGATGAAAAGATAGGTGAGATCGAGATTTGCGTATATCTCAATAAGTTGAATGATGCTTGTCTACATGACCCCTTCCCTACACCTTTCACAGACGAAGTGATGGATAATGTGGGAGGCCAAGAAGTATACTCTTTTAAAGATGGGTTTTCAGGATACCATCAGATATGCATCACCAAGGAGGACCGTCATAAGACTACATTTTCCACAGAGTGGGGATCTTACCAATACACAGTAATTCCATTTAGACTGAAGAATTCCCCAGCCATATTTTCCAGGGTGGTGGTTGAATCATTCAAAGAATTTTTGGATAAGTTTTTAGAAGCATACATTGATGACTAGACTGTTTTTAGTTTGTTGAAAAATCACATTGAATGTCTAAGGTTAATGTTGGATAAATGCATGCAGTGTAAAATTTCTTTGAATTTGAATAAGTGCATCTTCTTCTCACCATTTGGAGTATTATTAGGTCATATTGTATGCAAGCAAGGATTGTTGGTGGATCCATCCAAAATTGCAATTATAGTTGATTTACCACCACCTACATCAGTCAAAAAACTATGTACTCGCTAGGACATACTAGCTATTACAAGAAATTTATCAAAGGATATGCTCACATTACTACACCAATGGAGAAGTTATTAAAGAAACACTGTTAGTTTGGTTGGACAGATGAATTCCAGTAGATCTTCGACACATTGTAACAAAAGATGGTCATTGTGCCTTGCCTATTCTAGTCTTTCCTAATTGGAGAAAGGAATTTCATGTGCATGTTGATGAATATTCTATTGCATTAGGAGCAGTACTGGCACAACCTGGAGAAGGGGACGTTGATCATCCATTATCATTTGCTAGCAGAAATCTCTCCACAACTGAAATCATTTACACTACTACAGAGAGAGAGGGACTAGCCATGGTGTATGCATTGCAGAAATTCTGCCACTACTTGTTGGGAGGACACTTTAAAATGTTTACTGATCATTCCATAGTGAAATTCCTAGTCAACAAGCCAGTTTTGGGGGGAAGAATATGCATATGGCTTCTCCTATTTCAAGAATATGATTTTGAGATCATAGTTAAGCCAGGAAGAATTAATAAGGGCCCAGACCACCTGTCTGTTCGACAACACATGTATTCCAACAGAGGACAAACACCTTCGGTAACCACTCACATAACTAGATCAAAGATCAACACACTGATGTTTTCACGTGGTAAAACCCCTACGGGGAAACATCCATGGCCCCAGCCAACGCGACCACTTGGAGCAGTTTATTAATGCAAAGAAAAAGATTACAGAGAGATTTTACAAGAGAGTTTCTCACAATCAATCATTGGCAAATGACCCTCCATGCTCTTTAAATAGAGATCATGGACCAATCGGGTGTTAAGCCACGGATCAATGGTCGTTAAGATCAAGGAGAGTATGAGCCATTGGATCACTCTATGTCGGGAACATATCGTGACCATCATATTTCCTAACTACAAATGCATACTAATGCATACTAAATAAACACACTTTTACCTAACGACATATTAGACCAAGTAGATCTTAACTAACTCCTAAGTGTCTAAATATTCTAACATCCCCCCTTAAGAACAACTTGGGATAGGATTGAAGGATTTACAATAATGACACAATAGGAGAAGGAAGGAGGCATTAGAGCCTATCCCCCCTTAATGACAACTTCCTGAACTCCTAACATAGATTGAAGTTTGGAAAACTTCGCTTCTGTAAGAGACTTTGTGAAAATGTCTGCAACTTGATCTTTTGTAGGGAAAAAGAGCACTTGAATAACTTGATCATGAATGAGCTTTCTGATGAAGTGCATGTGTAGCTCGATGTGTTTGCTATGCTAATGTTGAATTGGGTCTTTGACAAGATTTATGGCACTTTGATTGTCACACCAAAGGCTGGTCAGATTCTAGTGCTAGAATCCAAACTCTAAAAGGATCTGTCGAAGCCACATGGCTTCCTGACTTGCATTTACTGCTGCTCGGTACTCTGCTTCTGTTGAAGAAAGTGCAATAGCCTGTTTTTTCTTACAGGCCCAAGTGACAGGTCCTAAACCAAGGCTAAAAACATAACCTGCAGTAGACTTCCGATCATCGGGGTCGCCAGCCCAATCTAAATCAGTGAAACCAACCAATAAGGGAGTCCCCCCTAAACTGTAATGCATCCCAAACTGAATTGTACCATGAACATAGAGAAGTATCCTTTTAGCTGCTTTCCAATGGCTTTCATGGGGTGTTTTCATATATCGGGCAACAACACCAAAAGCAAAGGAAAGAACAGGACGGGTATGAGTCAAATATAAGAGGCTACCAACTAACTGACGATACAGGGTGGCATCAACTTCAGGAGAAGTACAGGTGGAAGAAAGCTTGACTCTAGACTAGAAAGGATAAGGGGTTGGTTTACAATCATCCATGTGAAAGAAATGAAGAAGGTCACAAGCATACTTAGATTGGGAAAGAAAAATTCCTTCATTAGTTTGCAAAACTTGGAGGCCAAATAAATAGTGCAAAAATCCTAAGTCTGTCATTTCAAATTTCTTCTTAAGGCTGGTTTTCACATGGTTTAAAAGTTTTGAGTCACTGCCAGTAAGGATAAGGTCATCAACATAAAGGACAAGGATTATGAGATGGCTTCCTACTTTCTTGGTATAGACATTAGGGTCAGAATGGCATCTAGAGAAACTAGTGGCAATAAGAAATCTATCCATTTTGGCATACCAAGCTCGGGGAGCTTGCTTGAGACCATAAGGAGATTTTTTGAGGTGAAAAACAAGGCTAGAGTCACTCTGGGCATAGCAAGGAGGTTGTTCCATGTAGATTTCTTCTTTCAAATCGCCATGCAAGAAGGCAGATTTAACATCCATCTGATGGACCTCCCATTTATGTGAGGCGGCAAGGGAAAGAACAAGGTGGATGGAATTCATTTTGGCTATAGGGGAAAAGGTTTCATTATAGTCAATTCCTTCAACTTGGGAAAATCCTTTGGCAACTAACTGAGCCTTGTGTCTTTCAACACTTCCATTTGATGCATACTTAGTTCTGTATACCCATTTGCATCTAACAAGTTTTCCTCCTTTTGGAAGAGGTACAAGATCCCAAGTATCGTTCGCCATCAAAGAATGATACTCTTAATTCATTGTTGTATCCCAATCTGGATGACCTGAAGCTTCGACAAATGTCTCTAGATCATGAGTTTTTGAAACTTGAGCCAAAATAGAAGAGGCTCGCTATAACTATGAACGTGTCCGACGTTGATATGAAGGATCACCGACAAGATCACCAACTACTTCTCATGTTGAACAGACCCATCTAGGAAGCGGTAGAACTGGTGCTTGTTTAGGTTCAAAGGACTCATGTAGAGGAATGTCAGCAGGAGGAGGTGGATTTTCATCCTCACTTTCATCATCTAAAGAAGAAACCAGAGTAGGAATAGAAGAAGGAACAAACATCGAAGATGGCTCGCAGGCCGAAGAAGGCACAATTGCCTAATTAGGCTTGCAGGCCAAGAGATTTTCATAAAATTTAACATCTCTTCTAAGAATAATTTCATTACAATGTGGTTGAAGAAGTCTATAACCTTTGAAATCTTTAGAATAACCAACAAATATACACTTCTCACTTTTAGGCTGAAATGCTTTTCTTTTCTCATCAGGAATGTGAGCCCATGTTATACTTCCAAATACACGGAAGTGACTTACATTTGGTTTAATTTTAGTCCAATCTTCTTCCCATGTTATATTTTTAAGAGCCTTTGTGGGAGTGTGATTGACTATGTAATTTTCACAGTTGATTGCTTCTGCCCAATACTATAGACTTAATCCCTGAGATTGGATCATACAATTAGCCATTTGTTTTAATGTGTGGTTCTTTCTCTCAGCAACACCATTTTGTTGTGGTGTATATGGAACATTGTGTTGCATATGGATGCCTTGTGTAGTGCAGTAACTTGTAAAATTATTTTTCACATATTCGCCTCCATTATCTGTTCTTAACCTTTGAATTTGATGTCCATATTGCTTTTCTACAAGGGCCTTGCAGGCCAAGAACTTGTCAAAAAATTCACTCTTGAGTTTTAAGAAGTAAACCCAAGTACGTCTGGAAAAGTCATCAATGAAAGTTAAGAAATACTTGCACCCAGAAAAAGAAGGAGAAGAAAGTGGACCACACAAATCATTGTGAACAAGCTGCAAAGGACTCGAGGCGTTCCAAGAGGCACGTTTGTCAAAACTGTCCCAATGATGTTTGTCGAGAACACAACCGGCACAAACACCATCTCTGCATGAAACAAGAGGAAGACCAATCACCATCTGTTGATTACATAGTTGCTGCAATGAGCGATAGTTTAGATGACCAAACCGCTCATGCCAAAGTTTGCTCAAGTCATCGCTATGAGCAACAAAAAGTGATGAAAAAGTTGATGACCCAAAGTTGTCAAACTTGTACAAACTGGTAATATCATCAGAAATTCCAGTTGCAAGAACATGCTTAGGATCTTTTAGATCCTTGATTACAACTTGGTGAGGTGAAAACTCGACGGTTTTACCTTCACCTGAATGAGTGATTTGATATATTGATAGAAGGTTACAAGAAAGATTGGGAACACATAATACATCATTGAAGTGACCATTTTCTACCTGAATTGTTCCAGATCCTACAACACTAAGAGATCTATCATCACCAACAAATATTTTCTTGGTGTTACATTCATTTAGAGTAGAAAATATGGCTTTATCCTTAGCCATACGATAAGATTCTCCTGAATCAGTAAGACACTCATCAGAAGAAGAAGTAGTAGTAGAAGTTGTATTGAAGGAAAAACCAGAAGCAGAAAGTGCATGTCCATGAGAAGAAGAAGAAGAAGAAGAATCAATACCGATGTTGTGCTTCTTCATCGTTGCTTCTAAGGCTGCCATCTTCTTGAAACATTTGGACTCATCATGACCATCTTTATTACAAAAGTTGCAATGTCGGTTAGTATTATTACTTTTATATTTTGATCCTTTGTCACCATTAGGAGTTGAATCTATCTGAGCGGGTTTGGGACCCTTAGGTGGTTTGTTGTTGTAGCGAGGATGTTTCTTCTTGGGATACTTGGGTTTATCTTTCTGCTAGGCAACTAAGGCTTTGTTTGAGGTACCTGCAGTGTTGATCACTCCAAGTTGTACAAGGAAGTACAAAAGGACTCAAGGGTGGGTTTTACATAAGCTTTCCCTAGAGCCTCTTTCATGGCATAAAAGGTAGATACAAACACAGAATATGCACTACCTAGCTTAGAAAGAATAAGATATATGAAATGTTGTTGCTCCATTACTATCTTACATTCTTCACATAAAATTTTGAGTGTTTTAAACTTAGATAGATAGTCTCCAAGGCAATAAAAATCACTTGGACTCAAGTTCAGTATTTGATTTTCTAACTGTTGTGCTCGAATAATATTGAGTTTACCAAACACAGATTCAATCGTGTTCCAATCTTTTTCGGGGTCATCAATTCCTTGAAGGTGGTACCTTAGATCAGGAAAGATGGGCATTCCAATTAGTCCACGTGCTTCGTCATTCCTATTATCCCATTTGGATTTCTTATCATCATCAATGGGGGTTGTTTCCTTTCCCAAGGTAATCCGGTACAGGCCTTTACTTCTTAATAAATCTTCCATATGGGATCTCCATTGGAAGTAGTTGTTGCTGGTAAGTAACACATTGCTTGTAGAATTCATATTAAATACGCATATAATTCATATTTAAAAACCAAAACTAATGATCTGGATGGAAAGATCTCAAAAATTTATGCATTTTTAAAAAAAGCAGCACTGAAAACGGACTTCCGATGTGAGAGTTATGCCCTTTTTAAAAAAAGTGTAAACGGTGACCAAATAACCACGTGATAGTGTAAGTTGCTTTATGAAGTGACCATACAATTTTTAGCATGAACTTTTTCAAAAAAAAGTAACAAAAGAGAGACTTGAACTCAAGACCTCTTACTTAATAAGGCAAGTTTTAACCAAATGGTCTAGCAAAACATATTGTAATGTTCAGAAGGAGGATTGCGGGTGTTTTTGTTGTTGTTGTTATTGTGGAAGATGGCCTTGGAGAGCATGCTAAAAAAAACTCTTTTCACACAAGAAAAAAATTTCGCTTCTCAATGACAACAAGGGTTAGATCTTGGTTAGCTTACCCGAAAGATGCACCTTTTCCTATCTGTTTCTGATTCGCCAAGATTGCACAGGGAACGGGGAAAAGAGAATACACAGATCTAAAAGAGTAGCAACCTGGAAATAAAAAATACAAACCGAAATAAAATCAAAATGAAACTTTGCAGAAATTTTAAAAAATGTGTATTCAGGCTTTATACCTCCGGATATGACTGTAATGGTCGTATATTGGGAAAACGGAAACCTTTTCGAGTGAAATGAAAAGTGTTCTTGAATGAAACGAGTGCTCTAGATGCAATGGAACAGTCCTCTCAACCTAGAAATCTACAAAAATTCCAGAAAATGGAGATGAGGCACTTTGGCTTCACGATCTCGATCTACAATAGGAGCAGGTCTTCAAACAGGCTCTGATACCATGTTCGATAACACAGGTATTCCAACAGAGGATGAACACCTTCAGTAACCACTCACATAACTAGTTCAAAGATCAACACACTGATGTTTTCACATGGTAAAACCCCTACAGGAAAACATCCACGGCCCCAGCCAACGCGGCCACTTGGAGAAGTTTATTAATGCAAAGAAAAAGATTACAAAGAGATTTTACAAGAGAGCTTCTCACAATCGATCATCGGCAAATGACCCTCCATGCTCTTTAAATAGAGATCATGGACCAATCAGGTGTTAAGCCATGGATCAATGGTCGTTAAGATCGAGGAGAGTATGATTCGTTGGATCACTCTATGTCGGGAACATATCGTGACCATCGGATTTCCTAACTACAAATGCATACTAAAGAAACACACTAAGAAACACACTTTTACCTAACAACATATTAGACCAACTAGATCTTAACTAACTCCTAAGTGTCTAAATATCCTAACACTATCGAGGTTGGGTCATGGTGAAGAACCTACCAGTATAGAGGACTCACTACCATATGCACAACTTCTCACCATTAGAAATATTGATTACCACTTCACAGACATAGTCCACTTCCTGTCAATAGGAATAGCTCCAGCCAAATACACAATTCTGCAGAAGAAACAACTAGTGGTGCGCGCTGCAGATTTTTCATTGATAGTTGGTTATCTATATAAAATGGGACCTGACAAGATCCTAAGAAGATGTGTGATGGAGGCATAATGCCCTATGATCCTCGAAGAATCTCATGAAGTCATTGAAGGAGGACATTATGCAAGAAAAGAAACTACGCAGAAGGTTCTGTGAGATGGCCTTTGGTGGCCTACGTTACACAGAGATGCTAAAAAATATTTCAGAGCATGTGATGTATGCCAACAAGTTGGAAAACCATCCCGAAGAGATGAGATTCTATTAGCACCATAGATGACCCTACAAGCATTTTAAAAATGGGCCATTAACTTTGTGGGACCTATAAACCCACCAGGGAAGTGCATCGGAGAAAGGTATATTATCACTGCGATAGAATACCTGACTAGATGGACCAAAGAAAGAAAAATCAAAGACTATAGTGCAGCTACAGCTACGCGTTTTATATTTTATGACATAATAACTAGGTTTGGATGCCCTAAGGTCCTTATGAGTGATCAAGGTACAGACTTCATCAATAAGATAGGTGAAGCCCTGACTGAAGAATTTGCAGACCACTATCAGAAGAGTACACCTTATCATCCACAAGAAAATGAAATAGTTGAAGCATTCAACAAGATCTTGGAGATAGCATTGACAAAGATTTTCAGTGTGAATAGGGATGACTGGGATTTAAGAGTACCAGCAGTACTCTGGGCTTATAGAACCACTTGCAATAAATTAACAATGCAGACCCCTTTCAAGTTGGTTTATGGTCTTGAGGATGTTGTCCCAATGGAGTACTTGGTACCAAGATTAAGGATTGTTGCATTTACAAACATGGATGATATTGATGCTATTCATGAGAGGCTATCACAGTTGGCCGAACTAGAAGAAGACAGATTCATTATAGGCTTCCATCAACAAATTCAGAAGGAACGAGAAAAGGCCTATCATGACCGACACATCAAGAAGAAGATATTTAGGCAAGGTGATTTAGTACTGGTATATGAAAGTAAGTTTATCAAACACCCTGGGAAGTTCAGGATGCATTGGATCGAACCATATGAGATTGTCTATGTCACAGAAGGTGGAGCTGCGCAACTAAAAACATTGAAAGGAGACTAGAAGGAAGGCTTGGTGAATGGGAGTCGGTTGAAGTTGTACTATGAAAACTAGTTGCCTCGCATCTCTCAGTAGAATCAAGAAGACAAGGTTCCAGGTACTAGGTGCAGTTGAAACTGGGTACCAGACACAGAAAAGACAGTCTTCACGAGGATGGAAAGGAGGCATAAAGAAAAAAGAAAGGGTTGCACTGCGTAGTCGAAAGTCGAAGAAAAAAGAGAGGATCAGATCTCAAGTGCCTCGGGATGAGTCACGGGTGAGTATTGGGGGTATGTTGGCCCTGGTTTATGGAAGGAAGTTAAGAACGAGGAAGAAAAGGGAAAAAGAGAGCTTCACGGGAGACATAGTAACTGTCATTGGGTTGAAGCGAGAAAAAGAACAGAAAAGATAGAGCAAAGTGTGGAAAATCAAGCCGTTGGATGAGGAGATCGAGGGTGACAGATCAGCAAGGAAGATGGATGGAGGATGACTCAGGAAGTGTAAAAATATAGCATTAGATTCCTTGGATCACTGTGAGATGGAGAAGGAAAGACAAGTTGGCGAAGCTCGGAAAGAATGGGTCAAGTGTACCTAGGGTTGTAGACACCTAGGGTTTTGGCGATTAGGGTTTTTGACACTTAGGTTTTGACCTAAGGCTATCGGTGAGGGAGTATAATGTATAAATAGAGGTTGAGAGGACCTAGGTTGGGTTGGTACTGTGGCTTTGCATTTTTATTGATTATTGTTCATTGGGAGAATATTGTATTAGGGGTGAGAGAAGTGTTGAGAGAGAGATCCTTATGGTATTGTAATATCTTCAAATGGGTGTAAAGATCAAGTCCTACAGCTGGGTGCACAGGACGGGGAGAAGGAGAGAGAGAAGAGAAAGGATCTGCTGGCCAAGATCGCAGATCAGAACTATAAGATTTATCTTAATATATCATAAGCACAGTTCTGTGGACGTAGCCCTAAGGATAGGGTTAACCACGTACATCTGTTGTTGTGTCTATGATTGATTCTTTGAGATTTGTTTTTGTTATATTGTTATCTACATCATTGTATTAGATCAGACCTATAACTGTGAAGGATAAATATAGCTAGTTGAATGGTAAATGCATGTTATGTTTTTGTTGTAATAAGAACCACTTGATATTCCCCTGGTTGTAGACATCTCTGTCCTGCAACCCCCTCATAGATGCTTCGGGTGAGACTGCATATGCTTCACAGGTGCTACTGAAAGGGCCAATAGCTAGGGCTAGTTGGTGCTCTCTTAGAGCTGAACCCTCGGTCTACCCATGTGCCAACAACTTATTTCCACTATTTTTTCTAAGCTTATTCTTCAAATGTGGTGGGTTCTTAATTTATAATATTTGTCATACATGTTGCATAGCTGGAGAATCTCTTGGGATTTTTCCTTTCTATGAAGGTTCCACTTGGAGATTTGAGTCTTTTTGCTTCTTGTAGAGTAGATTCAATCCAAGCTGGAAATTTTCTAGTTTTGGGTACAATGACTGATTCAATAGGTTCACATGGTTGCATCGGATGATTAAGTTATTATGGTTCTTCATTCTGACTTTCTGGAAGATAGGTGTTTTGTTATTTAGGCTCTTCATATTCTTCTTCTTCCATGGATTATTCTATATATTTCTTGAAAGACATCTTCTCATTGAAGGTTATGTCTCTATTGAATTCAATCTTATGTTGTTCTAGAATATAGATTATGTAGGCTTCGGATGATTCACTATATCCAACAAATATTCCCTTCTTTCTTGAGGGTTCTAGTTTCTTCCTTTTATCCTTGGGGATATGAATGTAAACAGGGCACCCAAAGATTCTTAAGTGTTCCACATTGGGTTAATTTCTTAAGAAGGCTTCTTCTTGAGTCATATCCTTCAATATGAGGTGGGGAGTTCCGTTCTAAACATATATTGTTCTCATGGTTTCTTCTCCCCATAAATACATGGATATACCTTCATTGTTCGTTAGTTCCTTCCTGGTTTCCTCAATGAATCTATTATTCCTTTCTGCTACACCATTTTGTTGAGGATTATGAGGAACGGTTAGCTCCCTCCTAATTCCTATTGATTTGCAAAAGGAAACAAATTATTTGGATGTGTATTCTCCTCCATTATCCATTCTCAAAGTATTGATTTTCTTTCTTGTGAGGTTTTCTATTTCTTCTTTGAATTATTGAAACTTGCTAAAAATTTCGGCATTTGTCTTCAAGAGGTATAACCAAGTATTTCTTGAGTATTCATCTATAAATGTTACATAATAAAGAGAACCTCCTATAGATTTGACTTACATCGGACCACAAGCATATGAATGTATTAGATATAGGATTTCCTTGGATCTATTATTTCTACTTGAGAATGGATTCTTAAGATTTTTACCAAGTGCGCATCCTTTGAAAATTCCTTCATGTGTAGATTGTAGTTCTGGTATTCCTTCAACAATTTTCTTGAGGAAAGGTAATGCTTAATAGTTAATATGACCATACCTTCTATACCAAAGTTCAATGGGATTGACTCTATCATGTATAATAGCTTCATCATTACGTTCTAGTAGTATGTATAATCTTCCTTCATGAGTTCCAATAACTCTAGAATTCTCTATGCTGGAGTCTCTAGACCAAGATATTACTTCACCATCTACAGAGGCTATTCTATTTCCTTTGTCTTCTAAGAAAGATATGGATACAAGGTTCTTTTCTAAACCAGGTACATATAATACATTACTCAAATGAACATTTTTACCTGATTTCAATTTGATGGAGGCTTGACCAATTCCTTCGACTGGATAAGTGTTCTTGTCTCCAAGTTCTACCTTGTAGGATGTCTTCTTTTCATTCAAACTAGAGAGTTTGACATGGTCTCTTGTCATATGTCTGGAAGCTCCACTATCAATTATCCACATATCATCTTCAAGATTTCATGTAAGAGATTAATAGTGTAGATAATCTGTCTTTTCATTCATGATTTTTGTTGACTGGTAGTTGGTCAAACTTTGACTTTGACTGGTCAAACATTGACTTTGACCCAAAATCTCAACCTTGACTTTTTTCCTTCTGAGAGTGAAAATAGGTGCGTTGGACTAAGGAACACTACAATATCCTCTTCTTGAGTAAGGTATTCCATCATAAGGTGCTGGAAAATAGTTTTAGGGTTTGCAATTGCACCTGCTAGTAACCCTAGCGACAGTGCTTCAATAACTACACCTATTATAAACCCTAGCGGAAGTTCTTCAATGAACTTGTTAATCTTATGGATTATCTTCCTTCTAGTGGTTAGACTGACTGGAGGAGGTGTGGGCCCATAACCTGTTAGAAAAGTAGGTGTGCTCATTTAACCATAGACAATATAGCAATATTGTCACCCAACCATAGGCACAAAGGCCACCCCTGAGCACCTTAACCTTGACAGAGAGAATAATTCAGGTACAAAATCAATATCCAACCAAGGATAATGCACCAAAACAAGATAACCAAAGACCAAGCAGAAAGTCAAAGCCAAAAATCGAAGTACAAGTTGCAGCAACTGCAACCGCAATTGCAACTCCTCTCCAAACTTCCACACTACAAATCTTATGCAGTTATGAGTGAGTGAGCCATGAATGAGCTCTAGTACCCTCTATTTATACTGCTCCATATTAGCTGATTGGGATGACATCTCTTCCTGGGGGATAATAACTCAATATCAATTATTCTCTTTAGTGGACTTGTCTTCTAGGGTTATCATCCAAGTCTTTAGGGTTTCTCTTACTTCCTAGAATATTCTAGTCTCATCAAAGGTTACAAGTGGAGGTTAATATCTCCCGCAGCTACCATAATATCAACAATAACAACATGTAACAGTGACATATTTAGAATACTTAAGCATTTATCATCATTTCACATTAACAATAAACATCATATTCATCAAGAACATAACACACAAAAACAACACATCACGACACAAGGTTTTAACGTGGTTCACCCTAATCTGGGATACGTCCACAATGATTGGATTCTTATTTTATTCATCCATAATCTCCTTGTAGTTGTGAAATGCACTTACAATAATGTGTATTAGTTAACATTACCCAAACATGCCTCAGTTGTTCTATTACAGTGTGATCCTAACTCATGCAAACCTCAATCATCACTCAAAACACTCGAAAAAACTACCTTCAAAAATCATCAAATGTAATAAATCATTGACAACTCTAACCTCCTTTCTACCCAAAAATCCATCACAATTTATAGTTTTACATTAGGGATAATCTTGTTACAATGTAGAAAAAATGTCCCGAAATCCTAACTACTTTCCACCTTTTACGCATTGACTCATGAACATGATCTAACTAATTTTCACACATGCCTCTCCTTAGCCAAAATGTTGTGTGATATGCTTCTGGGGGATTCCCAAAACTTCTCCAAAATAGCCTGCTCCAATAGAGCCCCAACACTAACATGTGGCGCATCCCGAGCCACTTTAAGTCTTCTTCCATGTCACCAAGAATTTTTGTAGTATATAATTTGTTATAACCCTATAATTCATAGGGTCATTTGTTGACTGGAAATTTTTCACTCTGGGTGTATAGGTTTGCAAATAATATTTCATCTCTGCAAATTATTTTCAAGGGAAGTAGTGCACCAAACCCTCAAAAAGTCATTAAGCCTAAGTTTTGCCTCATATACTCCATTTGCGCTTGGAGAATAAAGAGCGTGCTTAGATTGACGGTCGATCTAGCGGCGCATAGATCAACGACTGACAGTGGATTCCAGAACCCTTCGACTGTTCTGCCTTTAACGATGGGGGGAGAGTCCAGAATGGTGATTAAAAAGTGCGCACAGATCTACGGTTGACATGGAGGTGCGCAGATGGATAGTCTATAGGCGATTCTGGACCCCCCCGATCGTTTCGCCTTTAACGATGGGGGGGTGGTCTGAAATGAGGTGGGTTTTTTCAGCGGGCCCTATCTATACATGTCATCCATCATTTACGCCTGATCCCATCACCTTTTCTGCATCCTTCATCCGTCGTTGCGCCCTCACCCCCTTGTCCTTTGTCCAGTCGACTACACTCCTTTGCCAATCTTACCCCTTCACGAATAATTGAACTTAGGATTAAAGAAAAAATAACAATAAGTTAGTTAGATTAAATAATAATAAATATTAGTATAGTTAGAATAGGTTAAACTAGCTAATAAATAACTAGTTAATAATTAATTAATTATTAATTAATTGATTGATTAATAATTAAGTTAAAATCTAAGTTAGTAACTAGGTTAGTTTTTAAATAAAATAAAACATATAAAATAAAATTAATAAACAAACATTAAATAATATAAAACATATTGAATATAAAAACAAATTATATAAAAAAAAACATAATAAAACAAAAAACATATAAAACAATAAAAAAAAAACAAATTAAACAAAAATGAAACGTAAACAAAATATGTAATAAATATAATATTAAAAAAAATGAAAAAAAACAAATAACAAAAATTAAAAACAAACCTACATTATCCTAAGTCTACCCCACCCAAAATCCCATGCACACCTTCATAGAACATGCCCCATCCACTCACATCAAACATTTAAATGAACGGCTATTAAAAATTCTGGACCCCCCCTCACCATCCAAAGTTTAACGAGAGGGGGGGGGTCCGGAATGATGGTTTTCCAATACCACTCCCAGGACAGGTGTCTCCTCCCTATTCCAGCATACCCCGTCGCCCCCCCCCCAAAAAAAAACCACTTACCACCTCAGGGGGGGTCCGGAATACCGCCTTCCCGAAAACAAAACCACTTTTCTCATTTTCACCATTTTTTTCCTGTTTAGACCGTCTTTTTCCAGAGGATATTTTGGGAAAATGAAAATGAATTTTTAAAAACGGAGAGAGGTTTTTATCCATAACGGGATGAAGAACAAAAACCTCTCTTAGTTTTTTCACAGGTTCCATGAACAGGGAGAATTGAAGCCATCTTCGAGGCCCTTTTTTTCCAGATTTTCGCTTTTCCGTTACAGTCCTGATTTTGCGGGAGCTGTTACGGCCAGCTAGAGATGAATTTGGCGAAAAAGAAGGAGATTTTTTCCAGAACATGCCCATATCCAATAAAATCCTTCCATTTTTTCCCAGGTGTCATCGTTGAAGAGAAACAAATGTCTGTTCGGACCCCTTTTTCGCAGAAAACTGGTCCATCTTTCATGGCGGACAGTTCCAGATTTGGTGGGATTTGTGGCTATTTTTGGCCGAGGTGATTAGAACCAACTCTCGAAACTTGTTGGGGGATCTCCCCTATTTATTTAGAGATGATTTTTAATGTAAGGGTTGATCAGTCAGGGAACCAGGATGGAGTTTTTGTAAAGAAGCTCACTGAGCTTTCTGTATTTTCATCATTTCAATAATACAATCTCAGTAGCTATAGGATTCACGTGTCATTTTTGGTGGTGATGTTTTCCTCATTCACTATAATTTGTTTCCTTTGTATTTATTAAGTTATTCATACTTTGAATTATTCCAAGAAGTTCGAAGAATAGAATTTATTGAGACATACACTTTGTTTCTGGCTTTGACATAATTATCAATGTTTTCTCCTCAAAGGTTAATTTTAGGATTCTTGATTGCCTTGTCATTGCCTGGTCCTGTCATCTTGCTCCTCTAAATCCAAAATCAAATTCAAAGAATCTACCAAGAGTTCCTACCTTGCCCTGTAATGCTATCTGTAGAACTTGTTTTTGATTGAGCTTCAGATTGCGACTCCATTGCCCATGGTTCCTTTTTCTCTTCTCTTACCAATTAAAAAATCCATAAACAAACCCATGTTCTTCATAGCTAGCCTAATATTCTCCTCAAACAAAGCTATATCAGACAGACAGATCACTCTCTTAGTCTTGGAGGGCTAGATCCAAGACTCGAAGTGGTTTTGATGTTGCCTCTGTGAATGCCTCTTCATCCTTGGGCAAGTTACAGAGTGAAAACAGAATGGCGACTCCACTGGGGACCTTTCCCCAATAGTACACTTCAAAGCTCCAGATCTGATCACTGATGGTGGACAGTGACCAAACACAAGAAGGTTGAGATCATTCACTTGGCGACACCAAATCAGCTCCAGATAGTGCAAAACTCAAAGACTCCACTGGCGGAAGAACCTAAAGCATGGCCAAGTAGCCTAAAAAGACCAGGTACTCAAGCTCAAATTGCATTCAAGACATATTTATTTTTATCTGCAATTATGTCTTGTCTTTTTCTAAGCCTGATCAAAAGTGTATTGCTGAAGATTACTTTGACCATCTGTTAATTGATGAGTCTCAAGAGATTATATCCCCAATTGTAGATTATGTACATACTCATACACCTGTATACATCCCAAATGCACCTGTAGAAACCCTAGTGAGACATAAGCCTCCTGCTTTATATCCTACTCTTGCTAAACCTTTGGATGGTTGCAAGCCCCTTGCTTCACCTCCTGTACCTGCCAAAATCCCAGACAAATACAAGCCCCTAGATTTGCCTCCTATCCTCCATGACCTCCCTACAAATTACACCAATAATCTACCCAGGTTTGATGGTGAAAATGGGAAGAAAACTGCTGAAAAACATATTCAAAACCTTGAGGATTTCCTTGACATTTATGAGGTTGAAGATGATGATGTCTATATCAAGATTTTTTCCCTGTCTTTGCAAGGTAAAGTTAAAAATTGGTTTAGAAATCTGCCAGCTGCAAGCATCATAAATTTTCTGATGTTCATGCAAGTTTTCCTAGACAGATGGGTGGTCATGAGAAATGTTTTCCTCATCCTAGAAGAGTATGACCACTTGAAAAGAAAGCCAAGGGAGATAGTACAACAATTCTCAACCATGTTCAATGAGGTGTATCGTTGAATACCTGTGGATGTAAGTTCACCTCCTGGATTAGCTAAATTGCATTTCCAAGAAGCCTTTGATCCAGAAATGACATTCCAGTTAAGAAAAAGAGACATTGCAACCCTAGAAGAAATGAAAAATGTCGCAATCGATGTCGAAGCTAACCTACTGAATAGGAAGGCAAAGCTAGAAGCAGTGAGAAAAGACAAAAGAAAAAAGGAGCAGCGGAAATATTCAGTAGCTAAACTGGACATTTTGGCCAGTGCCATGGAAAAGCTGATGCAGAAGATTAACATAAAAGAGGAGCTTGTTGTCCAAAGACATCATGTTCCATTGATTTCAGAGAAAGAAACGGTCATAGTTCCCAAACATTTTTCTGCTCATCCTAGGTACCATGGTTTGAATAATGATTCGTTCATGTATTCAATTCAAAACACAGTCAAAGATGAAGCTCCATATAAACTGGTAGAGGAACAACCAGCTGACATGATATGCATGTTCAATGGCATTTCATCCATGGATGATTTACCCAAGTGTGACCAGTATGATGATGATCATGAAGCTGAAATAGAGGTTGTCTATTCAAAGAAACCAGCAGCATGTTGTTGGCACGAGGAAGATTAGTTACAGCTCACATATGACAATCAATCTGCACATGGAAATTATGACAGCAATGATCAATGTGCAGAAAATCTCAGAGTAAGTGAAAACACTTTTCCCTTATGTTTCTCATCTTTTCAATTTCTGAAAAGAAACTCTAGGCTAGTTGTAAATAGTGAAGACAAAAATTCCTCTGATCAATCAGTTGATGATGCCATTAAGGATATGGAGGTTGTTCTAAACCCAGAATCGTAGCCCTTGACCTACATTGTTTTCAAATTATTGATGAAAGCTTAGAGCCTGAGACAAATTCTGAGTTAATTCAAAACAACTCTGTACCATTATGCTTTAATTCATTTCAGTTTTTGAAAAACAATCTTCAGTATATGCTAAAGGATAAATACAAAGAAAATCAAGAAGTTGCAGTGGAACCAATGCAACAATCTTGTCAGTCTTTTCAAGATCCAATAGTTGATCGGTTGGATGACCTATGTTGTCAATGTCATTTTCCATCATCCAGCCATGGGATAAAAGGTTGTTATGATTGGGATATAATTAGATAGTCAGCTACAGGGGTGTGTTCAACAGAAGTCACATTACAAATCCCATCAGGAAAGTTGTAGTCATGTCAGGAAATGCATGAGGATGAAAATAATGTAGATACAGTGCCAGAACATGTCGCTTACTTGGCAGAATCCAAAAATCAAGGAACATGTCATTTCTACCTTGATCCTATAGCTACCTATATGGAGAATTTTTTCACTGTAGAGCCTCAATATATCTCTGACATTAATTTTGTTCTTCAAGATTGTCGAGGTCTCTGTTATAAAGATCAATCATGTTTTCAACAATGGCCATTACACTTTGCAGTTTTGAATCTATGGGAAAAAGGTCAGGCTACCCTTTTTACTGTGCTAACAAGAAGTCAAGAAGTCCACTGGTCTCAATAGCTACTTTATTGGCTTCATTGGCATTTTTGTATTATTTGATTTAACAAAATTATCAATAGCATAGGGTAGGTAGGATAATGTGAATACGCTCAACATCATGAGCATCTCTTTTTCAACAGTGTTCATTTGATTTGGTTTCAGTTGCAAGATCAAAACAGGTACAGGTTGCAGAATAATATTTTGGGATCAGCCCAATGGATAAAGCACCGGTCTGCATGTTCATAGGTCTGCGGTTCTTGACACCTCCAAAATGAGCTGCCATCCCCAACTGGAGCCATTGTTATAACCCTATAATTCATAGGGTCATCTATTGACTGGAAATTTTTCACTCTGGGTGTATAGGTTTGCAAATAATATTTCATCTCTGCAAATTATTTTCAAGGGAAGCAGTGCACCGAACCCTCAAAAGGTCATTAAGCCTAAGTTTTGCCTCATATACTGCATTCGCTTCTGGAGAATAAAGAACGCGCTTAGATTGACGGTCGATCTAGCGGCGCGTAGATCAATGGCTGACAGTGGATTCCAGACCCCTTCGATTGTTCTGCCTTTAACAGNAATGGTGATTAAAAAGTGCGCACATATCTACGGTTGTCATGGAGGCACGTAGATGGATGGTCTACAGGTGATTCTGGACCCCCCCCCCCCGATCATTATGCCTTTAACGATGGGGGGGGGTCCGGAATGAGGCGGGTTTTTTTCGGCGGGCCCTATATATACGTGTCATCCATCCTTTTTGCTCGATCCCATCACCTTTTCTGCATCCTTCATCCGTCGTTGCACCCTCACCCCCTTGTCCTTTGTCCAGTCGACTACACTCCTTCACCAATCTTACCCCTTCACGAATAAGTGAACTTAGGATTAAAGAAAAAATAACAATAAGTTAGTTAGATTAAATAATAATAAATGTTAGTATAGTTAGAATAGGTTAAACTAGCTAATAAATAACTAGTTAATAATTAATTAATTAATTGATTAATAATTAAGTTAAAATCTAAGTTAGTAACTAGGTTAGTTTTTAAACAAAATAAAGCATATAAAATAAAATTAATATAAAACATTAAATAATATAAAACATATTAAATATAAAAACAAATTATATAAAAAAACAAAACATAATAAAACAAAAAGCATATAAAAAAAAAAACAACAAATTAAATAAAAATGAAACGTAAACAAAATATGTAATAAATATAATATTAAAAAAAAAAAACAAATAACAAAAATTAAAAACAAACCTACATTATCCTAATTCTACCCCACCCAAAAGCCCACGCACACCTTCATACATCATGCCCCATCCACTCACATCAAACATTTAAATGAACGACTATTAAAAATTCTGGACCCCCCCTCACCATCCAGAGTTTAACAAGAGGGGGGGGGGGTCCGAAATAATGGTTTTCCAATACCACCACCAGGACCGGTGTCGTCTCCCTATTCCAGCGGACCCCCCCCCCCAAAAAAAAAACTTCTTACCACCTCAGGGGGGGTCCGGAATACTGCCTTCCCAAAAACAAAACCGCTTTTCTCATTTTCCGGAGGACATTATGGGAAAATGAAAACGAATTTTTAAAAACCAAGAGAGCTTTTTCTCCATAATGGGATGAAGAACAAAAACCTCTCTTAGGTTTTTCACAGGTGCCACGAACAGGGAGAATCAAAGCCATCATCGAGGCCCTTTTTTCCATATTTTCGCTTTTCCGTTACAGTCCTGATTTTGCGGGAGCTGTTACGGCCAGCTGGAGATGAATTTTCCGAAACTGAAGGAGGTTTTTTCCAGCACATTCCCATCTCCAATAACCTCCTTCAGTTTTTTCCCAGGTGTCATCGTTGAAGAGAAACAAACGTCTATTCGGACCCCTTTTCCGCAAAAAACCGGTCCGTCTTTCATGGCGGACAGTTCCAGATTTGGTGGGATTTGTGGCTATTTTTGACCGAGGTGGTTAAAAACGACTCTCGAAACTTGTTGGGGGATCTCCCCTATTTATTCAGAGATTATTTTTAATGTAAGGGTTGATCAGTCAGGGAACCAGGATGGAGTTTTTGTAAAATAGCTCACTGAGCTTTCTGTATTTTCATCATTTCAATAATACAATCTCAGCAGCTACAGGATTCATGTGTCATTTTTGGTGGTGATGTTTTCCTCATTCACTGTAATTTGTTTCCTTTGTATTTCTTAAGTTATTCATACTCTGAATTATGCCAACAAGTTAGAAGAATAGAATTTGTTGAGACATACACTCTGTTTCTGGCTTTGACATAATTATCGATGTTTTCTCCTCAAAGGTTAATTTCAGGATTCTTGATTTCCCTGTCATTTCCTGGTCCTCTCATCTTGCTCCTCTAAATCCAAAATCAAATTCAAAGAATCCACCAAGAGTGCCTACCTTGCCCTGTAATGTTGTCTGTAGAACTTGTTTTTGATTGAGCTTCAAATTGCGACTCCATTGCCCATGGTTCCTTTTTCTCTTCTCTTACCAATTAAAAAATCCATAAACAAACCCATGTTCTTTATAGCTAGCCTAATATTCTCCTCAAACAAAGCTATATCAGACAGAGAGATCCCTCTCTAAGTCTTGGAGGGCTAGATCCAAGACTCGAAGTGGTTTTGATGTTGCCTCTGTGTCTACCTCTTCAGCCTTGGGAAAATTACAGAGTGCAAATAGAATGGCGACTCCACTGGGGAACTTTCCCCAATAGTACACTTCAAAGCTCCAGATCTGATCACTGATGGTGGATAGTGACCAAACACAAGAAGGCTGAGATCATTCACCTGGCGACTCCAAATCAGCTCCAGACAGTGACAAACTCAAAGACTCCACTGGAGGAAGAACCTAAAGCATGGCCAAGCAGCCTAGAAAGACCAGGTACTCAAGCTCAAATTGCATTCAAGACAGCTTTGGTTTTATCTGCAATTATGTCTTGTCTTTTTCTAAGCCTGATCAATAGTGTATTGCTGAAGATTACTTTGACCATATGTTAATCGATGAGTCTCAAGAGATTATATCCCCAATTGTAGATTATGTACATACTCATACACCTGTGCACATCCCAAATGTACCTATAGAAACCCTAGTGAGACATAAGCCTCCTTATTTATCTCCTACTCTTGCTAAACCTTTGGATGGTTGTAATCCCCTTGCTTCACCTCCTGTACCTGCCAAAATCCTAGACAAATACAAGCCCCTAGATTTGCCTCCTATCCTCCATGACCTCCCTACAAATTACACCAATAATCTACCTAGGTTTGATTGTGAAAATGGGAAGATCACTACTGGAAAACATATTCAAAACCTTGAGGATTTCCTTGACCTTTATGAGGTTGAAGATGATGATGTTTGTATCAGGATTTTTGTCCTATATTTGCAAGATAAAGTTAAAAATTGGTTTAGAAATCTGCCAGCTGCAAGCATCAGAAATTTTCTGATGTTCATGGAAGTTTTCCTAGACTGATGGGTGGTCATGAGAAATGGTTTCCTCATCCTAGAAGAGTATGACCACTTGAAAAGAAAGCCAGGGAGACAGTACAACAATTCTAAACCAGGTTCAATGAGGTGTATCATTCAATACCTGTGGATGTAAGGCCACCTCCTGGTTTAGCTAAATTTCATTTCCCAGAAGCCTTTGATCCAGAAATGACATTCCAGTTAAGAGAAAGAGACACTGAAACCCTAGAATAAATGCAAAATGTCGCAATCAATGTGGAAGCTAACATGTTGAACAGGAAGGAAAAGCTAGAAGCAGTGAGAAAAGACAAAACAAAAAAGGAGAAGCTAAAATCTTCAGTAGCTAAACTAGACATTTTGGCCAGTGCCATGGAAAAGCTGATGCAAAAGATTAACATAAAAGAGGAGCTTGTTGTCCAAAGACATCATGTTCCATTGATTTCAGAGAAAGAAATGGTCATAGTTCCCAAACATTTTTCTGCTCATCCTGGGTACCATGGTTTGAATAATGATTCGTTCATGTATTCAATTCACAACACAGTCAAAGATGAAGCTCCATCTCAACTTGTAGAGGAACAACCAGCTGACATGATATGCATGTTCAATGGCATTTCATCCATGGATGATTTACCCAAGTGTGACCAGTATGATGATGATCATGAAGCTGAAATAGAGGTTGTCTGTTCAAAGAAACCAGCAGCATGTTGTTGGCACAAGGAAGATCAGTTACAGCTCAAATATGACAATCAATCTTCACATGGAAATTATGACAGCAATGATCAATGTGCAGAAAATCTCAGAGTAAGTGAAAACACTTTGCCCTTATGTTTCTCATCTTTTCAATTTCTGAAAAGAAACTCTAGGCCAGTTGTAAATAGTGAAGACAAAAAATCCTCTGATCAATCAGTTGATGATGCCATTAAGGATATGGAGGCTATTCTAAACCCAAAATCACATCCCTTGACCTACATTGATTTTCAAATTCTTGATGAAAGCTTAGATCATGAGACAAATTATGAGTTAATTCAAAACAACTCTGTACCATTATGCTTTAATTCATTTCATTTTTTGAAAAATAATCTTGAGTATTTGTTAAAGAATAAATACACAGAAAATCAAGAAGTTGCAGTGGAACCAATGCAACAATCTTGTCAGTCTTTTCAAGATCCAATAGTTGATCGGTTGGATGACCTATGTTGTCAAAGTCATTTTCCATCATCTAGCCATGGGATAAATGGTTGTTATGATAGGGATATGATTAGACAGTTAGCTACAGGGGTGTGTTCAGCAGAAGTCACATTACAAAGCCCATCAAGAAAGTTACAGTCATGTCAGGAAATGCATGAGGATGAAAATAACATAGATACAGTGCCAGAACATGTCATTTCTACCTTGATCCTATAGCTACCTATATGGAGAATTTTTTCAGTATAGAGCCTCAATCTATCTCTGACATTACTTTTGTTCTTCAAGATTGTCGATGTCTCTGTTATAAAGATCAATCATGTTTTCAGCAGTGGCCATTACACTTTGCAGTTTTGAATCTATGGGCAAAAGGTCAGGCTTCCCTTTTTACTGTGCTAACAAGCAGTCATGGGTGATTTTAAGAACCCCCCCTAAATTTATATGTATAATAAATGGGCGAATCCCCATGATACATAGGAAAAATTGAGGGCTATTTTATCAATAATATAAAATGTATATATAATTTTTTGGCGAATATTTTAGTCAATT
>ML776571.1:185309-221045 GCA_009831015.1 Picea engelmannii
AGGTAACAGCAGAACAAATGGCACAGTTGTTCTTTCAAAATGTTTGGGTGCATTTTGGATTGCCTAAGTCCATTATTTCTGATCGAGATTCTTGATTTGTTGGAAGTTTTTGGTCAAGTTTATGGGCACTCATGGACACCAAAATTAAAAAGAGCATAGCTTTTCATCTGCAAATAGATGGTCAGACAGAGGTGGTAAATTGTACAGTGATGCATCTTCTTCGTGCTTATTGCAGCAAGCATCCTAAACTGTGGGATGAACATTTACACTACATTCAGCATGCGTACAATCAAGCTAAGCACTCTTCAACTCAAACGTCGCCATTTGAAGCATGTTTTGGCTATTTTCCCAAGTTGCCTTTAGATTTTATCTTTGGGAAAGATATTGTTGTCGATGGTCAATATGACATTGATAGGGCAAAGAAGTTCATTGAACAAATTCAATCGATACATCAAGTGGTGCAAGAGCAGTTGGAAAAGAGTCAGGCCAAGTACAAAACGAGACATGAAAAGCATCGTGTTAATCACAATTTCCAAGTTGGAGATTAATTTTGGCTTTACATCAGCAAGGAGAGGCTTAAAGGAGAAGGTAAAAAGTTGAAACCAATTCGATATGGTCCTTTCAAGATTATCGACAAGATTGGTAATAATGCTTTTCGTTTAGATTTGCCTCCTTATATGCAGATGTATGTAGTTGTTAATGTTGAGAATTTGAAGTTGTATGAGCCTCCATTGATTGATGATCAAGGAGAACATGTTTAGATTGCTTCCATAGATGATTTTTCTCTAGAGTATCTAATAGAACTGTAGGAAGACACCATCCTTGACAGGAGAATGTGAACTTCAAAATGAGGAAATGTGGAGTATCTACGAGTTGGTCTTAAAGGGACGAATCCAAGCAAGGCCAAGTGGATTGAGGTTGGAAGGGTGAGGGAACTTTACCCTCATCTTCACATATATTGAAAATAGTCTTTTGGAGGTCCAAAAGCTTCCCAATGGGGAGGTGTGATCAGGGGATCAAATTTTGCTCAAAAATTCAAAGTGCTCAGAATCACTTCAAACCGGACGAGAGCGTAGGCCTCATTGTTGTGAACCTAGTGTAGCTTGTTTCGTCTCAAACGAACGTCGGGAGCGAGAGATATTGCAATCTGTTCATCAAGTCAAACAGGCAAAAAAATGGGAACGCTGACTGTACAATCCGTACAGTCCGTACAGGCTGACGTGGCAGGGCCGTATAGACCATATGATGATGTGGAAGAATCTGGTTGGTTGTTGAAGGTGAATGATGTGTTGACACGTGTCATCCTATGGTTGGTGGTTTGATTCTATGTGGCACCTTTATATTGGCTGATTGTTATATGCAAAATATATTGAAGTCCGTGGGGTTCGACCCCCAGACCTCCCCACCGCATAAACCTTTACAACATCCACCTAACCATTACACCGCTATTTGTTCCTTGTTATATAAGTGTGTTTTAATTTATTTGAATTCACATTATGTAATGAATGGCGGGGGAGACGGGTCAGGGCTTAGCCCTGACCCGTGGTCTTGTGGATAATATATGTGACCATATGGGAGTTCTAAACCAAAACCCCATGACAATATTGTATTATATAACCATGCATTTGTGTAAAAAATGCGTGGGAAGTTAACACATGGAAAATTGCGCGGTTATATGGTTTGTGGCCCCATTTCACATGGGCACGGAATTCGGTCACATGGGTTTACATGTAACCATGTATGGAGCGTGGGGGGAGTTAAACAGTTAAATGGTTCTAACCACTTCTTGTTTATACGCGTGGTCATATGACCTCTATACGCCCAGGTGCTAGGCGGTTAGGGGCTGGCGGGCCCTTAACCGTCCTACGGTTTGCATCGTTGGCATGGTTGCGCCCGATGTTGGGTTTTCACGCCTTATATTTCATGTGAGCCAGGTTCAAACAACAAGGGTGCAATTTGTAGATGTAGAGGCAGCAAGCTTGAAGAGGGAGACTTCCAGGAGGCCTAACTTCTTCGTTTTTCAACCGATTGAGGTGCCGAAAGAGCCCAGACAGGGGTTTTTGGACCCTTTGAAGCCATTGGAGCAGTCGTTTTGTCAATTTGAGAATTGTAAGACATGTTTTTGAGCACTTTGATCAATTAATAATAATGATCCATTGGAAGCTAGACTAGGAGATGTAGCCCAAGAGAGGGGTGAACTCCTTTATCAATTTTTTGTGTTTATGTGCTTATGTTCATTGATTATACTGTTGTCTATGTGTATTTTGCATAACTAATCCTTTAATCTATGTGTTGCAAACTGATCCATTTTCTTTAGACACATAACATTTACATTGCAAATAATTTCAAGTATTTCAAGTCTTCTTCAATTTTAGATCAACTATGACAAAATTCTTTAGCATCTTTATACAGGTTAGTCCACCATAATCCTATGCACATAATCTTTTGGGTCATTTATTTTCCTGCATAGTGACTTCCTGCAACCCCTTCATGTGCCTCAAAAAATACCATGTTTCTTTCATGCTCCAATATGAAACATCGTAGAATATTTTCTACACCTAACATGCACAATTTACCTGCTATCAGCTGCTATTATGTGACCTTTACTACGAGATTCTTCTTTTGTGCCACTATGAATTATGATGGAGCTACTCCTATGTTAAAAAAATTAACTATTTCTATGAAATAGTCATCCACCATCTGAATTGCATATAAGTGTGCATCTAGTAAACTATCATCCAAGTTTCTTGTATCTTCTCCTAATAGTATGTGCAAAAAATGATCCAATCCTAAGTTAAACTTTCCTTATTTCACGATCACCTTAAATTCATATTATTGAAATAGTAATAACCATCCGCAGATTCTACCCCCCAACACTAGCTTGTCCACTAGGTATCTCAACACAAAGTGATCTATATACACCTTGAAGTGACATCTAAGTAGGTAATGTCTGAACTTATGCAAGGCGTACACCATCACCAAATATTCTCATTCTATCATAGTATAGTTCTACTCTGTAGATGATAACTACATGTTGGTGAATGCAATTAGATGGTCTATCTCTCCTTCGCTCAGTTGTGCCAAAACTACTCCTAATGCTATAGACGATGCATTAGCATGTACATGAAATTTTTTGTTCCAGTCAAGAAAAAAGAGAATCGACGTATTTACCATACTTTGTTTTAATGTATCTAGGCTCTTTTGGCATTCATCATTCCATTGATACTTCACTTCCTTCTTTAGCAAATTCTCCATAGGGGTTGTGATCTGTGCATATCCTTTGATGAACTTTCTATAATACCCTGTATGACCCAGCATGGACTTCAATTGTCGCACTGAAGTTGGTGGTGGAAAATCAACAATCACAACTATCTTTGCAAGGTCCATTATCAATCCTTGTTTGCACACCACATGGCCCAACAAAATTCCAAAAGGTGCACAGAATATGCATTTCTTCAGATTCAATGAAATATGGTATTGCCTACACTTATCCAAAATTAAGCACAAAAGTTCAACATGATCTTTCAATAGACTAAATATTTTCCAATCATATAAGTACACCTCTAAAAATTTATGAATGAACTCTTTGAAGGCCGCAACAACTACTTTGGAAAATATCATTGGTGGATTATTCAACCCAAATGACATAACCGTGTACTAATAACAACCCCATTTTGTCGCAAAGTTCATCTTATATTCGTCTTCTTATGCAATCTTGATATTGTGGTATCCCTAGAATCCATCTGTAAGAGAATAAGATTCTTGAACCCCTACATTCTCTAATACTTAATTTGTAAAAGACATAGGAAAAGAGTCATGTAAACATGCATCATTCAATTTTCTTAGATCAATGCATATCCTAATTCCTCTAGTCTTCTTATCTCGGACTACCATTGGGATGATCCACTCTGATTATTCAATAGGTTCTATAATTCTAGCCTCTAACATTCTATATTTTTCTACTTTTACCTTCTAATATTCCAGGTTCATTCTATAGGGTCTTTGTTGCACAGGTTTCACATTTGGTTTCAATGAAATCTTCATTTCTCCTAATTCTCCAAAAAATCCTTTCATCTCTAAGAATGTCATTGGAAAAAGATCATGGTAGTCACGTAGTAAGTTGGGAATCTTTTCAATATTCCTCACTCCAGTAGTCTCCTATATTGGAAAACTTAGGTTTCTCTTATGTACCAATGTTCACTTTCCGCATTATTAGGGGCTTTTCATATATGGATGAATCAAGATCTGGTCCCTCTATTGCGCTCTCCCCTTCAGTCTATGATATCTACAACTTTCTTGGATCTTCCTCATACTGGGATTCTTCTGTGACATTATAACAATGCATGGCCTCTTCTAGTGTTGCAGTGACTCTAAGCATACTATACAATGGTATTGATCCCAACAAGTCCTCTGATGCAAAACTGTTATTTTTGAGCACCCACAAGGTTGATTCAATCAAAGGATTATTATTCTCAGAATTGAATGTTACCATTAAGTTTTTGGTCATATCTTCCCAATCTCCTTTTCCTCTATTCACTTTTAATTTGATGTACCAATTCATGGGAATTCTGTCTAGAATATACACAAATAACTGAGTCCATTCTTGTCTTGGTACCATTCTCCATTGAAAAATACAGTTTGTAACATGATATGTTGGACAACTTAATCCACTATACTTCGGCATGCTACTTTCATTCTCTATCCCAAATATGACTTGTAATAACCTCTTGCACTATGTCCAATCTCTTATACTATGTTTATGTGCAACCCACCATCTCATTGAAGTTTCTTTTAGTGCGACATCTAAGGAAAAGACCCTTTCTGATATGGGATATGCATTTCAAACTCATTCATAAAATATTCTATAGGTGTTAGTACATTATACCTTGTAGGCTCAATTATTTCAGTCCCAATCAATCTCAATGCACAAGTAATTCAAGAACACTTCCCTGTCGATACTTCATGCAGTATTTGTTGCCAATTTTCTGAGGTATCTTCTAAGTCTAATGCACATGAGATAATAATCCTTCAACTAAGTACTCCTTTAGTTATAGGATTGACCTAATCATCCATTTTCACAATCATATTATACAAATTATCAAGTTCTTTTTCTCTTTGCTAGTTCTACATACCTTTACCCTTCCGTGGGGTCTAACAGTGCAGTGACCTTCAATTCTTTGACTTCAAATACCATTTGTCTCTTCTTTAGTTCAGTGATCATATGATTATCAAATTCCCAATCAAGTCCCAACATTGTTGAATATGATTTACTTCCATATACTATGTTGATCACTTCGAAGTCTGCTACACTGTGCACTCCATCAATATTGACATTTACTCTTGTTAACCTTCTAATTGGAACGATCTTATGTTAGTTCACTAACATAAACTAGATAGGAGACAAAATCAGCTTTGATTTTCCCATCATATGGAAAGTTTGTCTCAGTATAACATTTACATTGGACCTTAGATCTAGAATTATATTTTCCATTTCATACGCTCTTATCTACACATTGATCTTGAGCTCCCTATTTGTCTACTTCTTACTGTGAAAATGGTTAATTTCTCTATATGTAATAGGTTGATATTTTTCTTGGGCACAATGGTCAATCATTCTGCGTATACTACTCAACATCAATTCATCCTTCATTAAATCTAAACAACTTCTTAAAAATGTCTTCAAAGTACTTACTTCATCAATTCATTTCTAAGAATGATCATAGACTAGAGGCATATCTTATACTGGTGGTTTGTCATACAACAATGGCATAGTCAAAGTTGATGTTGTCCAGTCTACTCCCATCAATTCTTTTCTTTCTTTTTGGTATGTTTCTTTCTCTTTTCTTGGATTAAAAATATGTAATGGCTCTTCTACTTTCCTTTCCCACTCGTGAATACTATTCCCTTGATATGTTGTGTCTGCTTCGGTTCTCATTCCTCCATGCATATCTATTTGTATTCTAGGTTGGTTGTCACACTCCTTGGCTACTATCATCTGTATGTTCTAGTTTGATGCAGACCCCCTTCTCCTAGATCCACAGATCAGGATCTGGGTAGGATCGTTTCCTCTCTTCTGGCCCAAAGTGCTCGACTGGCCCTTCTATTTCCCTTTCGGGAAATCTGCACCCACAAACAACCTCTAGAATGTTTCCCCTTATACTTCGGAAGATCGGAATTCATTTTTTTGTGAGTCTTTTGGCCGAGTGTCTTGTCTCTCAGACCCCCGAAACCCAAAATTATGACACTTGGCCTTTCCTCTCTCTATTTCACCTTTCTCCTTATCGCGATTTTGGGAGTTGCAATGTCATGCAACTCATCTCATCGACCTCCGAAATCCTGATTCCTGCATTACTGAAACTCCGATGTTCGGTCACCAAAAGAAATCGACGGTTGTGATTCCCCACTCGATCCAACGGTCAATGCGTTTTTCACATATTGGGAGTTCGAGACTCTCGATTCCAAAACCTCATGTCAACACAAACTCCAAATTCCTAAATCCCGATATCAATTTCAGATTTTCGGCTCTTGTGAGTTACGATGTCATGCAACTCTTCTCCACGAACCTCGAAATATCGATTCTCTATTTGCCGAAATCCCGAAATGTCAAACTCCGAAACGATTCTCGACACTGGCCCACAATTAGGCTTCCGCCTTTTTGTGATTTCGAAACTTTCGTTCCTGAAATGTGCGGGTCTACTATCTTCAGGATTCACGAAATGATGAACCCCAATATGTCGATGGACTTTCCTATCGGGATTTTCCCCGAACTCTTGGATTTTTGCCACGCGTCCTCCTATGATGGACGATCCTTAATCATTTCGCGATTTCGTGAAATCAAATGCCGAAATGCTTCCCATCCTGTCCTCTTGATCCCCGAATTCCTGACATGCGAAATGCCGACGGACTCTCGATCGCCACCACGTGTCTCAACAGACGGATGGTCCTGATTCAGTTCGGGATTTCGTGACCTGCGATTCCCCGATGTCACAATTTCTCTGTCAACTCGAACCCCCGGTAGCCGAAATACCGACGGGTTCTTGATCTCTACCACGTTTCCTAATGAATGGACGACTCAGATCAAATTTGGGGTTTTCACTATAAAGTGACCCAATCTCCTGTCCTCGAGACTTCTGATATCCTGAATTCTGAAGTCCCGATATCTCGACGCCTTTTGGGACTTTCGCTCTGCTTGTGAGGGTTAACCCTCGTGCAACTCCTATCAGATCCCACAACTAATGGGTATCTAAGTGAGGTCCGATGGTTCATGATCTCCTTTCCCTGTGCGCTTCAAGGTACTAAACCTCCCGATATTTCTCCATGACTCAAATCTTCAAGAAGACTCCTGCACGCACTCCTTGCGTAAATTCTTGAATACTTCTAGGTATTGAATCCTCTAACTCTCTGCACTCTCTACAATAGCAATCTTTCCACCACTTTGCTCAGTTTGAAAACACTGAGACTTCACTCAACCTGTGCACTCCTTGCACGGCTCCTGTACTTAACTTACACTTCTGCGAGAATGAGAATCATTTTATCTCTCCTAAGATTGCAGAGACAAACTCTAACCTCCGTTAATGCACACCTTGCGGATGATTTCACTGCACTCCTTGCAGGAAAACTCTTGGTCAGGAAGAGAAACAATTGAAACTCATTCTCTATTCTTCCTCTCTTTAGATTTCAGACATTAACATGAAATCATACATTCACACATCAAAGAAAATGTATAACAAGGAATAAACATCATGAGCATAACATTCACAATGCATACACAGAGAAAAAATACAACACCATGAATTTGAATCGAAGCTCTTTCTATTAATTCAAATCGTTGTACATGGATAGTTTCAACTACAACTCTTTGCTCTCTTCCTTGATTCTGCTACTCTTGCTATATTACAATGATACAAATGAGGGTGTCTATATCTGTTTTCCCTCCACTCCTAAAACTATCAAATCTGAGAATTCAAAGCTACCTACTAACATTAACTAACATAAATGCCTTCTTAGTCCTTAAGACGAGAGCAGGTCACTCAAGGTTTGACTACAATCTATAAGTACACCTCTCCTTAACTATTACATTTACATTTGGTGCATCCATCTTCAAAAGTTTTTAAACAATTCATCATGTGCCCAAAATGCGTTGGCTCTTGCCCCATGCTCACTTGACGTTGGCGATGCTGCTGCATCGTGGTTCTAGTTCTGGTTCCCTTTTTCCTTCCATTATTCTATCAGTTGAGGACAATCCTCCATTGCATGGTCCAATTCTATGCAGTATGTTCATTTTATGCAAGGATTTGGGAAGTATCTCACCAAAAGTCCCAGTTGATTGCAATTATAATAAACGATTGGTCCTCTTCCTCCTCTACCAAATCCTCCTCATCCTCAACCTTTGTCGAATCCTCCTTATCCACCTTGAATAAATCCTCTCAGAGTATTATAATGTGGAACTCCTCCTTCTGTTGTTTCATTTTCTTATTGTATTATGTAATCATTTGCAGTGCACTCTCTCATTAATTCAAATGCATGACAATCCTTATCATCATGTCCTACAGACTTGCAAAAATTATAGAACAAATTCCTAGGTGGGCTCAAGTACTTCTCCAATAATGGACAAGTCGTCAAATGATGTCCCCATGTATTTCATATTTCACAATACCCCACTCCTCTGGCCAACGGGTTTAGTGCCCCTGTAGCCATATATTGCACAAATGTTGGGCATTTGTCTTTATGATGGCCTTTTGTCTTAGATGTAATACACCAAAATTGTTCATTATTTTCCTTTCCTTTATTTAGTTCTCATAATTGAACCCTTATCAAAACTAGCTATGACTCAACCTATGCCATATTTTCACCATCTCCAATAGGATATGCTTTTAACTTCATCACAAATTCTAATTATTTTGTCTACAACATGACCTTCTGTTGTGACATAGGACATCGAATGTGTAGAAATAGACTTGCAATAAACCATTCTCTTTGTTTTTCATCAGGAATGTGGAATGTTAATCTACCCATCACATATTTAAACCTTTGATCGTAATCCAAAAATTTCTCATTCTGTATTTGCTTAATTTATTCTATCTCTATGATGTAGTGTGACTCAAATTTTGTCTTTCGAAATCATTTTACTAAATCTTTTCTAATTTCTGCCAATGTCCTTGATTGTCATGCCAGTGTAGTAGTCTGATAATTCATGTACCATAACACTACACGACCTATGAAGGTCGTTTCTAACTGAGCTATCTTTTTTTCCTCATCCTGGACATTCTTCGCAGCCCATTACATATCTCATAAAAACATATGTTGTTCAGAGTCTTCTGACCCTGCTCCCTGGAATTTAGGCATTCTTAATGTATTATCTATTCTTGCCATTGTATTATGTGTAGTAATTACCTTCGGTGACATTGAATAAATCAGATTCATTGCGCTACTTCCACTATTTTGACTAATGTTCAAACTTCCTGCGCTAACTACAATTTCTCTTGAAAAAGTTTGTTTCTTCTTCAGATATTGGTGTTGCACATGGGGTTGTGGGTTTGACATAGATTATGATATGACATGTACTTCCTTCTTCCGTTGGATTGCACTGAGGATCATTTTCTTTATATTTCCATTCATAAAAAAAAAATCTTCTGCATGGAACCTTGAAGAAGTCCCTCTCCATGACACTATAAGACTGAGTACAATCTATTGCAAACTCTATAATGTAACCCCCCAATATAATATTCAACCAAAATCAATTGTGCAAAAAACTTTGTTTCTTACTGTATTCAACTGTTTGATCAATTCAAGAGTCCAATTTCTCATAGCCTCAACTCGGTATCTTCCAACGTTCTCCACTATCCTTTCTAACCATTCAGTCAAAATTATTGAAAACTATCCAAAGAAGATTTCATGAAGATCTATAAACACATACCTTTGCAACCATTATTTGTCACTGAGTTGTGGGTTCCTATTTTGTTCTCTAGATAATTCTCATTCTTTCCTCCTTAACCATTATGTGATCTCTTCCTTATTCAACCTCCAAAACATTCCCCTCAGTTATAGATCCCGATCTCGATAATGAATCCATTTGTTGGTGCACAGTGGGAAGACCTGAGGTTAATCATTAATAAACCAACAAAAACATTATATTGTTGGCATGTTTATAGGTAGAGTGTGCTTTTCATTGATGGCAAGAACAATAGTGATGATGGTATGTTTACAGGCATGAAAAGAAGCAATGATGGAAAATAGGGAAAGAATAAGTTTAGAAGAAGAAAACAGTATGAAAATCAAAGCTTAAGAGGAATAGAGTGAGTATGAAGAGATCAAAGCTCAGAAAGAAGCGTAACCTGAGGAGAAGAAATGAACAGTATGCAAAGACAAGAAAGCTAAGAAGAGATAGAAGTTTCCAGAAGTGCAGACGAGGTCCAAGTCATCGGGACTCGCACAAGGATCAAAGGTCGAGGCCTTTGACACTTAGACATTCTTCCAAGTCGGGAGGAAGCGTAAGCTCAGGAGGAGGAGAAACAGTGGTTGTCGAATCCGTGTCTAGTCAGGAGGAGTGTGCATAAATATCGAATCATTGATTTGAAAACATGATCGATGAACAACGTTTAGTTCGGGTCTAAAGATGCGAGGATTTTACACTCAGGAAAGTTTGAGATTTGAAATCCCTGGAATGAGAACTTTCATCAGCCGTCGGATCAATTTCAAGTGGAAGGATAGCATAATATAGCAAAGCTTCACTGTAGAAAGATCGAGCCATCAATCTAAGATCCTGATCGAATGAACAACATTCACTTCAGATATAAAGATGCGAGGAGGTTACGCTCTTGAAAGTTTTAGATTTGAAATCCTTAGAATGAGAAGTTTCATCAGTGGTCAGATCAATTTTGAGTGGAAGGACAGGATAAGCTAGTAAAGTTGCATCGCAAAAATATCAAGTCGTCAATCCAAGATCCTGATCGAATGAACAAAATTCACTTCAGATATAGAGATGCGAGGAGGTTACGCTCCTGAAAGTTTGAGATTTGAAAAACTCGAAACTCGAAAATCCAAAATGAATAAGGACCATCAGATGTGGAGATCAGACAATGACCATTAGATAAGGGAGATCTATGTCAGCAGATTACATAAGAAAATCTTGTCCTTAAGGAAATTTGGTAGACCACGTCAGCAAGGACACGTGGAAGACCATGTCAGAAAGGACACGTGGTGCAATCAGAGAATGACACGTTTCAAGTTGATTTGGAATTTCAGGTACGTGGAAATCATAAATCTGAGTGACATATGGAAGCTTCTCGTCTCGTGACACATCATCGAGTGATGCAAGAGTTACATCACTCTAGGAGTTTTACCACCAGTACTCGCCCAAAGACCTGAATTCTTGAATGCCGAAGATCCAGATTTGATACGAGTCATCCGATCAAAAGATCACTTCAGGTGTATTCTCGATCATTGATCATGTAGCAGGATACGTGTCAACGGATTGTGAAATCCGTGCGAAACTTATCCGGGAAAATAAGAAGGAGAAATATTTGAGATTTCTGAAGGTCGAAGTCCCAGAGAGGAGGATAGTTGTTGGATTAAAGAGGACATGCATCAGCATATTTTCATCTCTGGAAAAATGTGAAGGATAAATGTTTGAGATTGTTGAAGTGTCGAAGTCCCAAAGTGATAGAGGATTGTTGATTCGAGGAGGACACGTGGTAGGAATATTTGGACTCCGGATACAAGTGTTTTGAACAAGAGGAAGTTGAGAATTGAAATCTCTAAAGTCTGTAGACCTGAAGGAGATATCGACCATTGATCTGAGAGGGACACGTGTCGTTGGATCATGGACTCCGGGTGAAATGCTCCAGGAGAAAATGAGAATTTGAGAATTGAAAGTCCTGAAGGCCGGAATCACGAAGGAGATCCTGATAGTATATTAAGGAGGACATATGTCAGTAGATCTTCCATTCCGAAAGATATATAGTCAACAACAACATCATTTGATATTTGAAACTCCCGGAGCCTGGATCACGAAGGAAACCTCAGTCATTGATGGATGAAGGAGAGATCTAGTCCACAGACTTGAGAGGACAAATCTGAATTGTCTGTTCAAATGCACCGTCAAGATTGGAGATCAACAGTCGTGCCCCATTGTGGGGCAAGAACATGTTCGAGCCTTAATCTTTCATGAGCAGGATGCAATTGAAACCACGATTTTGGAGAAAGGATGTGTGGAGGCTTGTAGTGAATTGCGGGGAAAAAAATGGGTTGTCCTCAAACCACCTATAGACCCGCCCGCAATTGCATGGTCACATTAACTCATCACCCAAGGCCATATCTAGGGAAGATATAACACGTTGCTAAGCTCCACTTCCAAGTCCGGGAGATCAGGAGTTGGGAGAGTCGGGGTGACTCACGACAGATGACCCGAAACGCGAAGTCCCGAAGTGATTGGCCCCAGGTCATAGCTAGCGGTAACGAGAAGGAAGGGGCTTAGGATCCAAAGGAGCCAAAACTAGATAACTGTAACTGCCAGAGAGGATGAAGAATTGCAACTGACAGAGAAACAAAGGATTCTCAGGATAACTGGTAGAGAAGCTAAAGAACCTTGAATAACAACCAAAGAAGATGAAGATTGCATATGATTATCAAGTAGATGACCTGACGTGAGAAATACATGCATAATAGAGAAGTGAAGGCATTCTTCTAGTTAGCCATGCAATTGTGAGGAAGAGGTGGAGTGAACAACCTGTAGGGAAGAACAATAATGTAGTGAAGAGCATGTAGAGGCATAGTGCATAGGATGTAGTTGGTGCATAGAGAATATAAAAATGCATAACAAAGAAGAGATGTTGTTTCTGTTGAGTGTGTTTCATGTGGGTAGAAGCATGCTATGTGAAGGTGTTGAAGTGCATAGAAGAGGCGTAGTGCATAGAATGGAAAGAAGACATAGAGAATAAATCACAGAAGAAACAAGGAACATAAATTCATATCTGAGAGAAGAACAAAAAGCGCAACAAACGGGAGGAGAGAGACACTGATGCAGACAGAGTAGAGAAGTGTAGTAGAACAGTGATGAGACTAGTAAACCATAGATAAATGGTGTATCACTGTGATAAATTCAATAAAGAAAATATTTGTATTTCAGGGTGGTAGGGAGGTGCTAGGGAGGACTGTTGTCCTCAAAGTTTCAAGTGGGTTCTTGAACACAGGGAGTTGTAGATTCCATCTGGTTGTAGCTAGAAAAACAAGGGTGGCAGGGTTGTGTAAGGGAGAACTATTGTTCTCTATTATAGAGGTCGGTGCCTGTGTGAGTGGAAGTTGGTGCTTCCATATAGCTGGTGCTGGAACACTTAGGGAGTTGGTGCTTCCTTCTAGTGGGTGCTAGATAACCAGGGAGTTGGTGCTTTCTTCTAGTGGGTGCTAGAGAAACTAGAGAGTTGGTGCTCTCGGCAAGTTGCAGCTTGAAAAATAGAGGTGGTAGCCTCACAATGAGTTGGTTCTCATAAGAATGATAATGTACAAAAAATAAAGATTACTTATCATATCAAGAATAAGAGGTTTTTCCCATTATGGGTTTCCTCAGGAAATATCTGTCTCTGTATATTTCATGTGTGTGATTGATGTTGAATATTTTTTTGCTTACCTCCCTGCATTATTGTGATTGTCATTGAGTTCTTTGTAAATATTTTAAAATAAGCATAATTGTTTAAGAATGGTAACAACTGATTCACCCCCCCCCCCTCTTAGTTGTCCAACAATTGGTATCATAACAAATTCACTTTATTTAAGGGTATATCCTAGAGCTTAAACATGACTAGCCATGGAGGAACTTCAACCAATAAGGCTACCTTGTTCAAAGGAACAAACTTTGGGTTCTGGAAAGTTAGGATGAGAACCTACATAATGGATTTAGGTGCAGATGTCTGGGATGTGGTAGAGACTGGTTATGTAAAGCTAGTTGTACTAGATAATAAGGATGAAAAGCTAGAATTCAACTTCAATGCTAAGGCTATGAATGTTATTCTGAGTGGGCTTGCAAAAGAAGAATTTGTAAAATTTATGCACTTAGAATCTGCCAAAGCAATGTGGGACAAACTCATTAACAATTATGAAGGTAATGAGAAGGTAAAGGATGCCAAGCTTCAAACCTATAGATTACAGTTTGAACAACTAAATATGAATGAGGATGAGACAATTAATAAATTTTTCTTAAGAGTTGAGGAGCTTGTGAATGCCATGAAAGGTCTTGGTGAGAAGATTGAAGATGCATTATTAGTTCAAAGGATCTTAAGATCTCTGCCTGATAGATTCAATCCAAAAGTTTCTGCAATAGAAGAACTGAATGATATTAAGACTCTGTATATTGATCAACTCCTAGGAACTCTAACTGCTAATGAAATGAGGATTAGTAAAGATAAATATACTACTAGAGAAGCATCATTTAAAGTAGATAAGAATGAGGATTCTGAGCATGATGAAATTGAAGAAAAATTTGTGAGAAGACTAAATAAAGGATCAAGAAAATACCATGGAAAGTTTCCCTTCAAGTGTTTTAACTGTGGAAAGATAGGTCACTTTTCATGTAAGTTTCCACACAAGGAGAAGGAACAAAACTTTGAAGGAGAAGAGAAGTACAAATCCAAGAGATTTGGTAAAAAGAAAAGTTTATGTGTAAACAATGATGACTCTTCAGAAGACACAGATAGTGACTCTTCCTCTGAATATAAGGTTAATAAATTTGTTCTTATGGCCAAAGAGGATTATGATAATGAAATCACATGAAGTAACAAAAATATTGAAGAATTTGTGGTTGACTTGGAAGGAGAGTTGATCAGTTCTTTAGAAGAGATTGGCAGACTCATAATTAAGAAGAAAAAACAAAAACAATTGTTGATGCAGTTTGAAAAGAATGGTAAAGAACCAAGTGAAGACTTTGTTTTTCTAAAAGTGGAATTATAAGAGGCAAATAAAATAGAATACATTTTGAAACGATAGTTATCAGAGAAGAAGACAAGATGTGAAGCCTTGGAAGAAGAGGTAGTAAAAACCAGAAAAGAGATGGAGAAGTTTAAAGCATTGTATGTCCAAAATATTCCAAGCATCAAAGCCTCAGAAGGATTAGCCATCATTCTGAATCAGTAAAGGAATCCAAATTTGAAAAATGGTTTGGGTTATGAAGAGGGATCAAGTACTGGTCATCCAAGCAATAAAGAATCCATCAAGTTTTTCAAATCTACAACCAATGACAACAACAAACCTGCAGAAACAAAGGAAGATAATCAATCGCCCAAGAGGAGTAAAGAAAAAGGTGTTAGAATTCAATCTGTAGAACAAAGAAATAATACACCCTCTGCTCAAGGAAATCATCACCATGGAAGAAATTGACCTGCTCAAAGAAGACAACCATTTTCCAGGTACAAATATTTTTTCTATGGATATTGTTTCTACTGTTCTAACTTTGGCCACAAAGCTGTAAATTGTTCCTTAAGATTTTGACATGAGAAATCAAGACACCCAAGGAATAAATATCTACCACAATAGAGAATGAGACAACCAAGTAACAAAAAACCACAGATTGCAATTTGTCAAATTACGTTTAGAGACATGCAACTAAGGAGGTCAAGAAATAATAAACAGTCAATGAGTAGACAACATTGCAAAAATCACTTTGACCTATTGAACAATGAGCTTGAATGCTATAACTATCATAACTTCAGCCACAAAGCTGCAAACTTCCATCTGAAAAATTACAAAGCAGCTCCAAGGATAAAGCTCTTAGCTAGAAAGGCTAGCACATGGAAAAAGAAAGATAGTGAAAAATGTGGTCTAGTACTTTCAACTCAAAAAGAAAAGGACTTATCGAATATAGATAGTGGATGTTCCAAGAACATGCTTGGAGAAAAGGATAATCTTATGCCTATAAGTAAAAGAAAAATAGGAAATGTGATCTTTGAAATTGATGAACCAGGTAAAATCAAGGGTAAAGGGATGGTGAGTTTGAGTAATGACAAAGGAGATTCTGAGGATGTTCTACTTGTAGATGGTCTGAAACATAATTTTCTTAGTATAAGTCAAATGTGTGACAGAGGTTGTGAAGAGGTTTTCATGTCCAAATATTGTAAGGTAAAAAATGTAAACTCAGGACAAGTGGTGGTTAAAGGCATAAGAACATATAATGATGTTGATATTGAATCCTCCTATGCAAGAAAATAAGAAGTAGAATTAGAATCATGTCATAAGATGGAATAAGAAGTTGTGAATCTTAGAAAGAAGGTTGAGAAGTCAAACACCCAAATCAAGCTCTTAAATAGTTCTATGATCCTGGCTGGGATCTTGGATAGTCAGAGATCACCAAATGACAAATCCGGTATTGGATACAACAAGGAAGAGATCAATACTCCTAAGAAACCCGATGCAATTCCTTCATTTTTAAAAAGGGAAAGTGGGTATGAGAGTGATTGTAATGGTTTTTTCTTGTGATGAATATGGTCATAAAAACCTTGGATTGTAGGTATCATGGAAGAAAAATGATTTTTTTGTAATAGAATATCAGAGAAGAGTGATAAGGGGAGTCATTCAACTATAACAAGAAAAGGTTGATGAAGGAGTCCCAGTAAGAGAGGTGAGAAATATTGAGTCTGCTATAGAGGACACAACTGAAGATGAAGATGAATATGTCCAAGAATCAAAAGGAGAAGACTCTAAGTTAGATAAAAATACCCTGCAGGACTCAAATAAGAGAATCCATCCTGTTAGGGGGAGTTTGTGTTGGTTGAATATCTAATACCTCCGAAAGGTATTGCAACATCTCAAGGGGAGCATGTTTTCTTTGACATTGATGTCAAAGGGGGAGAAAAGGTGTGGTCTGGATGCTACAGTTAGAGGTCTAAGTAGAACAGTGTAGTCCTTCAGGGTTTCCATCAATGCCAAAGGAGGATATTGTTGGCATGTTTACAGGAAGAGTGTGCTTGTCATTGATGGAAAGAACAACAATGGTGATGGTATGTTTACAGGAAAGAAACGAAGCAATGAGGAAAGAAACAATGATGGAAAACAGGGAAAGAATAAGTTCAAAAGAATAAGCAAACAGTATGAAAATCAAAGCTCAGGAGGAATAGCGTGAGTATGCAGAGATCAAATCTCAGAAAGAAGCGTAAGCTCGGTTGGAGAAGTGAAAAGTATGCAAAGATGAGAAATCTCAAAAGAGATAGCAGTTTCCAGAAGTGCAGACGAGGTCCAAGTCATCAGGACTCACAGAAGGACCAAAGGTCGAGGCCTTTGACACAAAAATTCTTCCAAGTCGAGAGGAAGCGTAAGCTTAGGAAGAGGATTGATAGTGGCCATTGGATTAGTGTTCAATCAGGAGGAGCGCGTAGAAATATCGAGTTGTCGATATGAGAACATGATTGACGAACAACGTTTAGTTTGGGTCTAAAGATGAGAGGAGTTTACACTCAGGAAAGTTAGAGATTTGAAATCCTCGGAATGCGAATTTTCATCAGTCATAAGATCAATTTCAAGTGGAAGGATAGGATAAGATAGAAAAGATGCACTGTAGAAAGATCGAGTCATTGATCTAAGATAATGATCGAACGAAACACATTCACTTTGGATATAAAGATGCGAGGATGTTACGCTCCTGAAAGTTTGAGATTTGAAATCCACTGAATGCGAAGTTTCGTCAGTTGTTGGATCAATTTCGAGTGGAAGGATGGGATAAGCTAGAAAAGTTGCATCGAAGAAATATCGAGCCGTCAATCCAATATCTTGACCTAACGAACATCATTAACTTCAGATATAGAGATGTGAGGAGATTACTCTCCTTAAAGTTTAATATTTGAGAAACCCGAAGCCCGGAAATCCAAAATGAATAAGGATCGTCAGATCTGGAGATCAGACAATGACTGTTAGATCAGGGAGATCTACGTCAACAGATTATGTCAGAAAATATCATCCTCAAGGACATGTGGAAGACCACGTCAACAAGGACACATGGTAGACCACGTCATCAAGGACACATGGCACAATCAGACAATGGCATGTGTCAAGTTGATTTGGCATTTCAGGTACATGGAAATCACAAATCTGAGTGACACATGGAATCTTCTCAGCTCGTGACACATCATCGAGTGATGAAAGAGTTACGTCACTCCTGTAATTCTGATTCGGGAGTTTTACCACCAGTACTCACCCAAAGACCCGAAGTCCTGAATGCTAAAGATCCGGACTGGATACGAGTCGTCCAATCTGAAGATCACTTCGGGTGTATTCTCGACCATTGATGGTGTATCAGGATATGTGTCAATTGATCGTGAACTCTGGGAGAAACTTCTTTGGGAAATCACGAAGGATAAATATTTGAGATTGTCGAAGATCGAAGTCTAGGAGTGGAGGATAGCCATTGGATTAAAGAGGAAACATGTCAGTATATTGTCATCTCGAGGAAAAAGTAAAAGAGAAAGGTTTGAGATTGCCAAAGTGCTGAAGTCTTGTAGTGAACGAGGACCATTGATTCGAGGAGGAAACATAGAAGGAATCTGTGGAATTCGGCTAAAATAATTCTGAACAAGCAGAGGTTGCGAATTGAAATATCCGAAGTCTAGAGACCTGAAGGAGATCTTGACTGTTGATCTGAGAGGGACACATGTATTTTATCTTGGACTCCAAGTGAAATGCTCCGGGAGAAAATGAGAATTTGAGAATTGAAAGTCCTGAAGGCCGGACTCACGGAGGAGATCCTGATCATAGATTAAGGAGGATAGATGTTAGAAGATCTTCCATTCACGAAGATATCCAGTCAACAACAACAGGGTTTGAGATTTGAAACTCTTGGATCTCGGATCATGAAGGAAACCTCAGTCGTTGATGGAGGAAGGGGAGATCTGGTCTGTAGACTTGAGAGGACAGATCTGAACTGTCTGTTCAGGAGCACCGTCAAGATTAAATATCAATGGACGTGCTCCATTGCAGGGCCAGAACATGATCGGGCCTTAATATTTCATGACTGGGCTGTAATTGAAACCACGGTTTTGGAGAAAGGACACATGTAAGCTCATAGTGAATTGCGGGGTGAAAATCGGGTTGTTCTAAAACTTCCTATAGACCCACCCGCAATCACATGGTAACATGAAATCATCGCCCAAGGTCATATATAGGGGAGAGCTAACATGTCACTAAGCTCCACTTCAAAGTTCGGGAGATCGAGAGTTGGGAGAGTCGGGGTGACTCACAACAGATGACCCAAAACGTGAAGTCCCAAAGTGATTGGCCCCAGGTCATAGCCAACGGTCACGAGAAGGAAGGGTCTTAGGAGCCAAAGGAACCAAAACTATCTGACTGTAACTGCCATAGAGGATGAAGAATTGCGACTAACAGAGAAACAAAGGATTCTCAGGATAATTGGTAGAGAAGCCAAAGAACCTTGAATAATGGCCAGAGAAGATGAAGAGTTCATATGATGATTAAGTAGATGAATCGATGTGAGAAATACATGAAAAATAGAGAAGCGAAGGAATTCCTCTAGTTAGCCATGCAGTCGTGAGGAAGAGACGAAGTGAACAACCTATAGGGAAGAGCAGTGATGTAGGGAAGAGAATGCATAGGCATAACACATAGGATGCAGTTGGTGCACATAGAATATAAAAATGCAGAACAGAGAAGAGATGATGTTGTTGTTGAGTGTGTTTCATGCCAGTAGAAGCATGTTGTGTGGAGGAGTTGAAGCACACAGAAGAGGCGTGGTGCATAGAATATAAAGAAGACACAGAGAATAAAGCGTAGAAGAAGCAAGGAGCAAAAATTCATATCTGAGAGAAGAGAAGAAAGAACAACATACGTGACTTGAGAGACACTGATGCAAGCATAGAAGAACAGTGTAGCAGAACAGTGATGAGACTGGTAAGAGATATATAAATGTTGTATCACTGTGATAAATTAAAGAAAGAAAATATTTATATTTTAGGGTGGTAGGGAGGTGCTAGGGAGGATTGTTTTCGTTAGAGTTTCAATTGGGTACTTGAACATAGGAAGTTGTATCTTCCATCTAGTTGTAGCCAGAAAAACCAGGGTGGCAGGGTGGTGCAAGGGAGAACTATTGGTCTCTGTTATACAGGTCGGTGCCTATGTGACTGGAAGTTGGTGCTTCCATATAGTTGGTGCTAGAACACTTAGGGAGTTTGTGCTTCCTTCTAGTGGGAGCTAGAGAAACCAGGGAGTTGGTGCTTCCTTCTAGTGGGTTCTAGAGAAACCAAAGAGTTGGTGCTCTCAACAAGTTTTTGCTTTCAAAATAGAGGTGGTAGCCTCAAAATGAGTTGGTGCTCATAAGAATGATAATGTACAAAAAATAAAGATTACTTATCATATCAAGAAGAAGAGGGTTTTCCCTTTATGGGTTTCCTCAGGAAATATCTATCTCTGTATATTTCATGTGTGTGATTGATGTTGAATATTCTATTTCCTACCTCCCTGCATTATTGTGATTTTCAATGAGTGATTTGTAAAGAGTTTAAAATAAGAATAATTGTTTAAGCATGGTAACAACTAATTCACTCCCCCCCCCTCTCAGTTGTCCAACATAGACGTTGTCCCTTTAGGCACCGCCTACAAGAAAGTGAAGCCTTACCTAAGGAATATAAAGAAATTACAAGAACCAAGGTTCTGCAGTGATGAAGGGAAGTGAGGCATTCAAAATAACTATACAATGCATTATCTATTCCTCTACTATGTGCACAGTTTCTATTACTGAACCTTTAATTATCATTCAATATACCCTATGTGAGAAATTAAGTCAAGTGTGCATGACCATAACAACATATAACCATGACATATTTAGAATACTTAATAATTTATCATGATTGCGTAGTAACAATAAAAATCATAATCATCAGGAACATAACATGAAAAAACAACACATCACGACATAAGGTTTTAACATGGTTGACACCAATCTAGGCTACATCCACAACTACTAGATTCTTATTTTATTCATTCATAATCTCCTTACATATTCTCTTTTTACTTACAATAAGATGTATTGGTTAACATTACCCAAACCTTCTTTAATCGTTATGTTGTAGTGCAATCCTAACTCTTGAAAACGCCAGACATCTCTCAAAACACCTGAACAAACTACCTTCAAAACTCATCAACTGCAACAACTCATTGACTACTCTAACCTCCTTTCTACCCAAAAACCCATTACAATTTATAGTTTTACAATAGGGATAATCCCATTACAATGTGGACAAAATATCCCAAAATCCTAACTACTTTCTGCCTTTTGCACGTTGACTCTCAAACATGCTCCAACTATTTTGTGTGTGCTGCTCCTTAGCCAAAATGTCGTGCGATCTGCCTCTGCGAGATTCCCAAAACTTCTCCAAAATAGCCTACTCCAATAGTCCACCAACATCATAATGCGTTTCATTAGGCATAAATTAATCTCAAAAGAAATGATATTTAGCCCTAGAAAGGTCTTGGCAAATTACCAGTTTGATGGTTGAATTATGCAATCTTGAGATAAACTTGGAAATGTGAATGCAATAATCAATTTGTAGTTACTTCCTACAATTTTCATTTTCATATGTGAAATGGATATCTTCTCATTTGGTAAAATTTGACCTTAGAGACTTCCAATTAGGCCTCCTTCTAGCTTTAGTTTTTAGATTAAATTGGGTCCCTATCACTCTCACAAACTTGATTGACATTCTGAGTATAAATTTGGTTTATATGGCTATAGTTTCATTTTACATTCAATGCTAGTCATCTGGGGTTTTTTCAAACAAAATATATCCTCCAGATGTGGAAGTTATGGTATTATTTCACCTAGTGACCTCTTGGGGAAATATTAAATTTTTAATATGCATGCCATTCCATGTATAACAACAAAAACTTGGAGGGAGTGACTTCATACAAATATATCATAATGAATCTTCATCAAAAGATTAATTGGAACTATAACATTGGGAAAAGGATAAATAGAGGGTGGAAATACTATTATGAACTTGAAATTAGTTGTAAATCAACAAACATTTTACTATGGGATAAGAAGAAACTCCTATTTGAGACTCTCATCTCTCCTATTATCTTATATGATTGTGAATTTTAGGGATGCAATATCTTTATAGAATCAAGGAGAATTATAGAGAAAGTTCAAAAGAGTTTAATAACTTATAATATAAATATTAATGGAAATGCACCTTATATGATCCTCCTTGTAGAAGAGAGTCTTTCCTCCATTTGGAGAATGACTATGACTATGTACGTAATGTACAAGAACAAAATAAATAACATGGAAGACAAGAGGCTTCCTAAAATTTATTCAAACTCTAGTCAAAACCTTTTGCATCTCAAGAGGGATTGGCATAAAGATGCCAAGTCTTGGATAAATCAATGGGGATTAAAGGAAGAGGTCACTTTGCAAACTAATGATAATATTAAAAATATCATTACATCTAAATTTAAGGAGAAATTGTGGTGCAATAAATTATTAGAGGATACAAGAAAATTAAAACACTATAAGGAGGTGATCAAACCCACTCTAGAAGATCAAAAGTATCTATTTTTTTTAACTACCATAAACATGAAAATGAACATTGCTAAAATAAGAATAAACTGTCATGAGCTCCATAGTGAAATGGGGAATTGGAAAATTCCTAAAATGTCATGGGTCAAAAGAATTTATCATCTTTGTGACACTAAGAGGGATGAATATGAAAATCACATTCTCTTAGAATGTCTTGCATACACCCACATTATATCACAATTTAATACATTTGTTACAATACCAACTTTCCTAAACTTTTAACTTATCAAAACTATGGTGATTTAAGAATGTTTCTCTTAAATATTTACAAACACAAAAATAAATTTTAAAGAAAATAAAGTAATTCCTTATGTCATAAAATGAGACACACTTTCACACTAAACCTAGTAGAAGAGAGGAAGAATTTAATCAATAACTTAAATGAAAAAGAAATCACACATTACACAAATATTTTACCCTGAAAACCCAAACAGGGAAAACCAACATTCCTGGAATGTTATTCTCCTTGTTGTCTTATTCATTCAAAATAAATGGTTACATGTCTAACCTTGTTACACACCTAAGACACAATCGACATCATAACCTCTTTCTTACACAAGAACAACCTTGTAGCCAATTTGGCTTACATCTGCATGACCAACAACCTTTAAATTATAGACTCTTGGCAATTACCTATTCATCGTCTACAGATTCAAGATTAGCCTTTAAGTCCTTACAACATGCCTTTTTATAGGCTTTACAACATACAAAACTCTAAAGACATGACACCCAAAAAAAGTTACAGATCAATGCATATCATTGGCTACAAATCCCATGAATCTTAGGATTTTGTTATAGTCGACTACCAAGTCGTATTACCCCTCGACTACTAGTTGGCCTTCATTCGGTCTTCAGTCAGTCACCACATGCTCACCTATTGACCTCTCGTCAGTTGACATCTTAGACTTGTTGTCGATTCCTTTACCATGTCGAACCACCTCGACCTTTGACTTCAACTTTACTCGATTGACTAACCTCGACCTTTGAATTTACTTGGTCAACTAACCTTGACCTTCAACTTGTTGTTGATCCACGTTGACTTCGACCATCAGTCAATCCACCTCGACTAAAATTTCACTGCAAAGGATATAGCGACCCAACATTCTCCCACTTGTTGTATTCTTTGTTGAAACTAGGAGATTCCTAAACTTTCGTTTATAGACCTAGGGCAACAATTCCCATTTCCTCTCTGCACCAAGATAACTTCACATCACTCACACACTTGGTCAATGAGTCTGTTATGTTTCCCAACGTGTCTACTTTCTCTAACAACACCTTTTTTATTTCCATCATGTCTCTCTTGAAATGGTATTATACATCAATGTGCTTAGTCTTCGAATGATAAGCAGGGTTCTTTGCTAGAAATATTGCTCTTTGACTATTGCAACTTACGTTCATAGCTCTCAGCTCAAACCCAATTCCTGAACATAGCCTTTGCAACCATACTACTTCTTTTCTTCCATGAGTTGCCATGTATTCATCTTATGTTGTTGACAAGGCTACAATCGCCTATCACTTACCCATCCATCTTATTTCTCCACTAAACATCTTGAAGACATATATTTTGGTCGACCTCCATCGATCCATATATTCATCCCAGTCAACATCGAAAAAACCATGTACATTTAATTTACCAATATCACCTACATGTTTTCCTTTGTAGCATATAGCATAATCTTTTATTCCACACAAATAACTGAATACTCTCTTGATAGTTCTCCATTGCTCCTTCCCAGGTGTCAACATGTATCTTCTTAACAATACCACTGCATGGGAAATGTCTATTCGAGTGCAGGCCATCACATACATTATAATACCAACAACACTTTCATAGGGAACACATGTTGTGTATTATATTTCTTCTTGTGTCTTTGGACACTGTTGAACAGTTAGCCTTCCTCCCACAGTATTTGGAACCTTCACCGGTTTGCAATCCTTCATGTTGAAACATTTAAAAATTGTTTCAATATACTTCATCTGATTCAAATAGATATTTATAGTGGCTCAATCTCTCTTTATCTCCATTCCCAGAATGAAGCTAGTTGCATTGAGATCCTTCATGTCGAACTTGGAGGATAGCTTCTTCTTCACCTCCTTTACTACATCCAAGTTGTTTCCAATCAACAACTTGTCATCGACATACAATGCTACATATATGAAATTCCCACCTTCTTCCTTGGAATATATGTAGTGATCAAGTTTTTTTCTCACAAATCCAAAACTAAGGATGTAAGTGTCGAAATTTTGGTACCACATCCTTGATGATTGCTTTATATCATAAATGGATATTTTTAGTTTACACACCAAATATTTCTTTCCATTTACTAAAAATCCTTTAGGATCTTTCATGTGGATTTCCTCTTCCAGGTCCCCATGTAGGAATGTTGTCTTCACATCTGTCTTTTCTATTTCTAGATAAAATGTTGTATCCAGATACATTATTACTCTAATGGAAGTTAATTTTTCAATAGGGGAAAAAATATCATTGAATTCAACTCCCTCGACTTGGGAATATCCTTTCTCTAAAAGTCAGGATTTGAATTTCTCGACTTGACCTACTGCATTCATATTCTTCTTGAATACCCATTTTCTAACGACATGATTTCTTCCACTAGGACACTTGACTAAGTCCCATGTCTAATTACTGTACAAGGATTCCATCTCTTCGACCATGGAATCCTTCCAGAGTTTACCCTCTTCCAAGTGGACTTCCTCACTGACCGAATTTGGCTCATCGTCGATGGTAGTTAACATGAATGAAAAACGAAAGTTGGGAAGACTATACCTTTCAATAGGTTTTATTACTCTTTATGACCTCACAACAAGGGTCAATTGTTCCACCTCTTCATCTGATTCAGTTGACTCATATGAATAATCTTCTTCCTTCCTCAATTCAAATCACACTCTCTCATGATTATTCTCGATCTGAACAATTTTTTCAGGCTTGTAATTACTTTCAACTTCTCTAAAGACCACATCTTGAATGTACCCTATTCTCCTTGATGTAGTATCCCATAGATTATATCCTTTCATTCCTTATTTGTACTCAATGAAAATACACTTGACTGCATTCTTGTCCATCTTTCTCCTCTTTTCCTTGGGAAAATGCACAAATTCATCACAACCAAATACTTCCAGATGTCAAATCGAAGGCTTCTTACTAGGACATACCTCATGTGGAGTCATGTCGACTAATGCCGACGAAGGAGACATATTCACTAGATATCTTGCAGTGTCGACTACCTCTTCCCATAATTCTTGTGTGAGCCCAACACCAATGAGCATGCTCCTTGCCTTGTCCATCAACATTTTGTTCATTCTCTCGACAACTCCATTTTTCTGTGGGGTATATGGCGTGGTAGTTTGGCATGGTATGCTAAAATTCTTGGAGAAATGATCAAATTTGTTTCCATAGAATTCACCACCATTGTCAGTTATCAACACCTTAATCTTCTTATTTGTCTGGTTTTCTATAAGATATTTAAACTCTTTGAATTTCTTGAAAACATTTGATTTATTCCTCAAGAAATATATCCATGTATTCCTGGAAAAATCATATATGAAGGATACATAATACATGGATCCACCAAGTGAAGGCACTGAAACCAGTCCAAACACTTCACTATGCATCAATTCCAGAATCACATTTTCCCTTGTCGCCCTATATGGGAACCTCTCCCAACTTTATTTTCCATATATGCAATGTTCACAAAAGTCAAATTCTAAACCACATTCAGGAAAACCTTTGACCATACATTTGTTGTGCATAGCCTGAATTCCTTTTTCTCCAATGTGTCCCATCCTCTCATGCCGTAGCACGGTCAGGTCAACTTTATGATGACTTGTCAAGTCGATTTGAGTCGAATTATCCTGAGTCGAGTCTATTCGATTTGAAGTCAATGTCAATGTCGAGTTGACTTTAGGAGCATTGATGTTGTTGCATCTAGTTGAGTCAAAAAACCCTAGCAGCTTGTGTAGGGTTCCAATCTAAACTCCTTTTATTAATACCATCACACCTCTGAGCATCTTGCATGAATCCTTTTGAACTAGAGTGTGCACTCCAGCATCACTCATTTTACTGAAAAATATCAGGTTTCTTGCCAAACCTAGAATATGTAGCCCACATGGAAGGGTTATTTTCCTCCCATCCTGCAGTATAAGTTGAACTCTTCCTTTTCTGACAATTTTGGTTGTCGAGTCATTCCCCAAGAACACATCACCTCCATCATATTGTTCATACTTGCAGAGCCATTATCTATGTGGTGTCATATGATAGGATGGTCCTGAGTCAATCAACCAAACATCTTGATTTGAATGTGTACTGGTCGACGCCAAGTACATGTCACCTCCCTTTTCTGGAGTCATATTTTTCTCAGATGACTGCTTCTCGTCAGATCCTGCACTGACTTCCATCTCCCTCGACTTGTAGTCATTTTTGTAATTCCCAACTTTACCACATTTCCATCATCTTCTTGTCAACTGAACCAACAATTTCGATCTACTGTTTGACTTAGACTTTCTATCAGATAATTTTCCTTTTTATCTTTCAACCAGTCGACCTCTCACAACTAAATCATCTTTGGTCGATCCTTCCATGTTATTTCTTCTTACACTAGAGAAGCACACACGTCTTCTAGCGCTAGTGTGGTTGTATTAATCCCTATATCCATGACTAAGCTATCCCATGAGTTTGGAGAAGAGCATAATAGGCTAAGACACTTATCCTCCTTAGTGATTTTAATATCCACATACAATAACTGGCTTAAAATGGTATTAAACGCATTTAAATGCTCAGTCACCGAACTTCCATAAGTAATTCTTAGAAGATACAATTTCTTTATGAGAAACAACTTATCTACTAGATATCTCGACTAGTATAAGCTTCCCAACTTTTCCCATATTTTCTTGGTTGAATATTCACCTGAGACATTCAACAATATCGAATCTACAAGACAAAGATGAATCACATTTTTTTCTCTTCTTTCGAGTTTCTTCCATTATTTCGTCAACATGTCTGTCAGCTAGGTCCCTGGACAAACCGTTGTCCATTTTTCTCTATCGATAAGAAGATCTTCCATTTTAAGCTTCCAAAGCTCAAAATTATGGCCATTGATTTTGTCTATCTCTATTCTCGAACTACTCTCCATTGTTTAACATGATCTTTAACACAATTTATGACTTACAACTCTTACTGTACCTAGGGTTTAGCTCTCAGATTCAAGATTGGTAAATCAATATTTTATACCACACATCAAATCTTAACTTCACTTTGATACCACATGTCAAGAAATGAGATGCACTACCACACTAAACTTAGCATAAGAGAGGAATAATTTAATCAAGAATGTAAATGACAAAGGAATCACACATTATAGAGAGGTTTTACCCGTGAAACCCAAACCAGGAAAAACAACATTCCTTGAATGTCTTGCTCCTTGTTGTATTATTCATTCATAATAAAAGGTTACATGTCTAATCTTGGTCCAGACCTAAGACAAAGTGGACATCATACAATCTTTCTTACACAATAACAACCTTGTATCCAATTTGTCTTACATCTGCATGACCAACAACCTCTAAATTACATAATCTTGGTGATTACCCATTCATCATCTAAATATTCAAGATTAAACTTTATGGCATTATAACATGCCTCTTTATAGGATTTACAACATGGAAAAATATAAAAAAAAATGACGCCCAAAAACGGTCACATATCCATGCAGATCATTGGCTACAAATCATGTAAATCTCGGGATTCTGTTACCATTGAATACCAAGTCGTATTACCTGTCGACTACCAGTTTACATTCATTCGGTCGCCACACACCCACATTTTGACCTCTTATCAGTTGACCTCTTTGACTTGTTATTGATAACTTTACCACTTAGAACCACCTAAACCTTCAACTTTGATTTTACCTGGCCGAATAACCTTGACATTCGACTTTACTCGGTTGAATAACCTCAACCTTTGAGTTGTTGTCTATCCACCTCGAATTTGACCGTCAGTCAATCCACCTCGACTAGAATTTTGGTGCAAATAATATAGCAAGCCAACACCTTACCCTTCTTCTTTTTTTCCAATGGAATACACATCCCAGGAAACCCTCCAATTAATTTCCATCATTTCGAGGATGGTACGAGAGGCAAAATGACTGATTTCATTTTGGAAACTTAACCTAGAAGGGGCATCAATTGAGGCCCGATAATATCTACAGAGGAACTAGCATGGGGACTTGACCCTATGACCCTACTTGTAATTCAAAACACTCATTCACTCAAGCTAACCCACCAGGTTAATTCCTTACCCTTCTTAAAATATAATAAACCAAATTTGATCTTATTTGATGTTAGATGAAAAACATTTTCTCTTAGAATGTCTTGCATACTGTAACATCCCCAAAATAATCACCTTTTTAATTAATGTATAATGAACACATGAATGTGGATATGGCCAAGCTATGTAATATGTGAAATGTATTTTTATTTTTATTTTTAATAAATATAATTTGATACCAGTTGTTGGGAATGTGGATAGATATGGGGGTTGATGAATCCGCAAGAGAAGAGAGTTTCTAAGAGGGGTCCAAAGGGGAAATTTTTTATGTGTATTAATCCAAACCTAGTTTTCTAAATTTATTATCATTTGGGGATAACGTCTATTTCTATTTGAGTGTATGAGAGCCCAATCATTAAAATCATGTAAGAGGGTGGTTGTGAGATTCACAATCCATAGTTATTGGAATCATGGGGTTGCAATACAATCGACATTGGACAGAGTGAGAAGTCAACTCTCTTGGGAAAAAAGAGGAAATTTGTATGGGGGAATTAGGCATATTTTTCACATTCATTTTTTGGCATGAACAACAAGGGAGAGTGGGGAAAAAAGAGCAACATATCTAGAGAAATAAGGCTAGGCACATTCTAGAGCATGGTGGAACATTCTTGGAGTGTTTTTGGAGATAAAGATTGAAGAGTCGATTTGTTATGACTGAAGAATGGACTCATGTGGGAGTTTTACTGTAACAACAAGTGTTGATATTGGTTGTTGGTAGTTTTCTAGTAGTGAGTTCTCTCGAGTTCCCAACAAATATATTCCTAGATACCTAACATAGAGAGACATTGATAAATTAATGGGACACCCAATGGAATGAGAGTAGTGAAGGGGTAAATTCCTTGGGTTGGGCAGGTCAAGAGGAAGAGAGCTGGAGGTAATTCAGGATAGTTGTAGAAGAATACCAATGGGTTGTGGGATATTGAGTTGTGACTAGACTGTGAGAGACACCCTTCACTTGTGGATTACTAGCCCCGACTTGGGGGTGAATTTTTCTTGAGATCTGGAACAACAAGTCTATGGTTGGGTGGAACATCCTTACCAAGTAGGTGGTTTCACAAGTGTTTTAAAATATAAGTGTTTATCTAATTTCTTAGTTATTTCATGAGTTGAATTGTTGTGCTTAACTCTATGTATGTGAATATCTTATTTGTTGGTGTGAATGATATTATTATTTTCATCCATGTTCATTTAGAATGTTGTATATGAATTTAATTATGGGTATCAAAATCTAGTCAAACATGTGTATAAATCATAGCTCGTAAGCTACAAGAAATGATTTAGTAGGATTTATTTTATTTTATTTGTATTTTTTGGAAGTAATGTTACTCAATTAATTTGGGGGACATTACAGAATGGTATTAGTGCCAGAGGTTACAAAAACGAGTTTGCTACATGATAGAAATAAGTTGTTTGGTTGATATTTTATTTTTGGTGAAAATTATTACAACAAGAACGTGTCGGAGAAGAGGAGATTGTGGTTCAACATTGTCATTCTAGCCATGAAAATCGTGTCCAAGTTAACCTCCATGGACCTTACTTTCTAATGAGCCTTCATTTTCTTGATTTTGGCATCAATATCGAATGTTATAACTCCCAAAAGACTAGTGCTCAACAATCGTCGATCTATCCTTCATGTGGATCCCCAGATGTCGATCTGTGATATGCGTTATTTATCCCAGATGCAGGGGGAAAGGTTCATGTGACCTATTTATAATCAATAGGAAACCTATTTTACATGTTCTTGAAGCACAGAGAACCATGGAACCCTTCTTGCATGTAGTGTAACTTTTGGTCACCAAATAAACACCCCATCATTATGCCAGATGAGTGCCTAGTAATCTGTGGTAGATGCTAATTGTCACCTTGTTATAGGTCTATCTTGATGCGGCGTGTCATTGGAAGTGTGATGTAGAGGTCAAGACCCCATGAGAAAATCTATTCATCGAACTGGAAACCACTTTGGAATGAAGAGAGTCATAGGTGATCTGACTAGTGCCCCGGTGGAATGGAATAAAGTCGAATGGAAGTTTTGTGGGGTGAATAGTGGCTTGGTGGACTAGAACAAAAAACACTTTATAGATGTTATGAATGGTGGTCATTTGACCAAACTGTAATAATATAGAAATGAGAGAAGCGAGAGGAATTTCCTTGGTGGCTGAAGTTTGGCGACCAGACCAGACCAGAAGAACATACAAACAAGATAAGGGAGAGGCATTTCCTCGATGACCGAAGTATTCCAACTGTATCAGACTCAGAACAAAATCTAGGAGAATAATGTCAGTGCCATGTCAATTCCACGTTAGCAAAGATGCCACATAGGAAAAATTGGAGCCAATTTCATTTTTTGGCAATAAATGGAGAAGATTAAGTCAGATTTAGATGAAAATTTTTGGTTTTATCCACAATGAGGAGATCTACAAAAGTGTCAGAGAGGGCCATTGACCATTTCTATTTGGATTTGTCAAAACTTGCAAAATAGTGGTTCTTAAAATCTAGGCCCATATCATTGATAAAGATCCAGATTAAGATGAAATTATTGGAGGGAGTCAAAAAAGAAAAAAATAGAAATAACCCATGAAAAAAATGAATAATACTAAGGGGTTTGGAATGGAGATGATAAAATATGGGAAAATCCACTATTTTGGGTCACTTTTGGGATTTTCATAGGAAAAGGGTTCTTAGATGGAAAAAATGGTAAACTTTATACAATCAACATTTTGTATACTCACCAATCCAAACAACTTTGGTTCAGTAAAGTTTTTCCATAATTGCACAGTTTGAGAGATAGCCAATTTGGCTAAAAACTCAAGTTTGGAAAAAGAGGTGAAAAAGGACAAAGTTGTCATTTCCATATTGTTCCATATTAGAGCATCAATTTGAAAATCTGAGAGTTGTGATGAATTCCTCGTCATCATTGTTATATATGCTGCATACAAAAGTTTCTATGGTTCCTGACAGATTTATTTCCACAAGTGACATAAGTTGGTGTCAGGGATTAATTGTAGCAGAATGAGAAGTGTACAAAAAGGGGTAAATTAGAAATATTCATATGACTATAACTTTCATATAAGATATCATAATTGAGAAAGAAGAATTCGATGGAAAGGATTTAAGGAGGATAATCTATATATATACCTAGAAAATTGATTTGAGAAGTATAAGTTACATTCAACTGAGACAAAGATGACTAGTGGAATTAAAGAGAAGAAAATTTATGTATTCATTTACAAAATTGTGTATGTATATATACTTTTTTTTTCAAACAAAAAATTGTTTTCATGCACATTTTCCGCAGAATTTTGAGGTACAAGAATACATTTTTGTTCTTGTATGAGAACCACAGCCATGGAAGATTCCCAAGGGTCCTACAATCATTAAGAATAATTCATAGGTATGCATGTCAACATGGGGAATGTTGAGATATAGTCTAATGGAAGAAGAGGCAAGTAAGATCATGTAGCCATGAGAAACTTGTAGAGAGAAGTGCGGATTTATAGGGAAGATAACAAGAAGATTATGAAGGCTCAGGAAGAGAAACTTCATAGCATGAATATGCTACAGAGGAAATCCAATAAAGACTCTAGTACAAAGCAAGAAGTTATTGCTAGATATAGAAGTGACTGCATCCAAATTCCATAGTCGAAGGAATGAACATGGGAATGATAGGAATTCAAGTAGCATGAGCAGGTGTCATCATTCCCTATGGAAATTCACTAGGAGATCTCATGCTAGTTATAGTCTAGGGAGAATTCCAAGTGTGTCTCCAATAAGAGACAAAGGATAACACCTTAGGGAGACATATTGCAAGGTGAACTCAAGAAAATCAAGCCACCTACTTTCAATGGTGGGAAAAGGAAGGGAGAAGAGGTCGAGGCCTGGTTGTTGGAAATACATAAATATTTCTAGCTTCATGATTATCCCTCTAGGTAGAAACGATAATTTCTACCTACCACTTGCAAGGAAAGGAGACCATGTAGTGGGATTGGCTTAAGAAAGGAAATAACCTTGATGAGAAGAATATATCATGGAGGTGATTCAAAGGATATTTCTAAGAGAAATATTTTCCTAGGAGAAATATTTGTCTGAGAACTACTATGAAAGGAATATTAAAGAGTTATTTGAACTCAAGCTCGAAAGCATGAAAATGGATGAATATGTGAAAAACTTCTTTGAATTGTTGAAGTATGTGGACTTCATAAGGGATTTGAAGGTAAAAATCAAAATATTTCTAAGTGGGTTACCCTCAAACTATAGTGACAAGATATAATATGATAACCCTAGGACTTTGAAGGAAGCCATAAGGAGATAAAATCATCTTTATGAGCAGAGCAGAGGGAGACTAGTCTTCCAAAAGACTTAGAATGACAAGATGAAGGGTAATAGAGAGAAAATGAAAAAAGGTTTTATACTAAGAAAATTAGCAAGGACACTCAGCCCAAAATGAGCCCAATAAAAAAGATTCATTTGGGAAAATGCCAAGGAAATAACATGTACAATGTTGGGGATGTGAGGGAAATCACTTATATAGGGATTTCCCTCACAAAGGTGAAAGATTGAGGACTCTCCACAACATTAAATAGGATAAAATAGTTTAATACATGGGAGGACGAATGCCAAGGATTTATATATCCTTGGACAACAAGAAAGCATAATATCAATCCCCCATGATTAAAGTGGAAGGTAAGATTGATAATATGCCCATAGAAATTTTAATTAATTATGGAACTATCCATAGTTACATAAAGTCTAACATTGTTGAAAGATTTCACTTACAAAGGAGTAATCATACGAAATATTGGTTAGTTCAGTTAGGCATAGGGGCTAATAGAAAGATCAATGAGTTGGTTAAATATTTTCCAATACACATGAATGAACTCAACACAAAGGTAGATGTGAAAATTGTACCTTTGGGTTCATATGATTATCTAATTGGCATGGATTGGTTGGAAAAACACCATTTTGTCCTAGACTGTTACAACAAGAAAATGATTTTTCTTGATGAGGGAGGGAAACAAGGAAAGATTCAGGTAATTCCAAGAGTTGTATCTTTTAGAGAAATTTCATCCATGTAGCTGAAAAAGAATTTAGGGAAGTGATTTCAATTTTTTGCATCCCATATGGAAGAGGAAGCTAGAGATAAGGTGTTAAATATTGAATACCATCTAGTCTTGAGAGATTTTGAATATGTTTTGGGGGAAATCTCAGAATTTCCATAGAAGAGAGACATTGATTTCTCTATCGATTTGGTGTCAGGAGCTTCCCTAGTGTCCAAGAAACCTTACAAAATGGGCACACCAGAATTGAAAGAATTGCATATGTAGCTTGAAGAACGATTAAAGAAAGGGTATATATGCCCAAGTGTGTCACCTTGGGGAGCCCCGATTCTTTTTGTAAAGAAGAAGGATGGCACTTTAAGGCTATGTATTGGATTTAGATAGATGATTAATGTCACCATAAAGAATAAATATCATTTCCAAAGGATTTATGATTTGTTTGATAATTTGAAGGGTGAAACGATCTTTTCCAATATTGATTTGAGATCAGGTTATCATCAAGTGGGAATAAAGGAAGAGGAAATTAGTGAGACAACATTCATGAAAATATATGGGCATTAAAAAATCAACAAAGTTACCAACTTAATGAGAACTGTGACCTCAAAACGAGAACTGTATCTCAAAAATATGATATTTTTGGGTAAAAAACACCAAAAGAAGCCCCCAAATCAAAAATTGATGCTATCGGTAGCACCCTTTTTCGAGAGGTGGTTAAAATTGCAACTTGTTTGAAATTGCAGACTTGACATTGCAACGTAATGTGGACATAGCCATGATATTGACCCTGGAATTGAAATTTTTTTTTTGTTTGTTAATTTGTGCGGGACCTGTTGGCTCGCGATTAACCTGTGGCTTGAGAAACCGCGACTCAGGGGCATCTAAGCCGTCAAAATCACCCGGGGATCGCACCCGGCCTGAGCCACACCAACCCTTAACATGGTTGGATTTTTTGTCCCCGCAGGTTTCGAACCGATGACTTTAACATCACAGAGTGGCTTAGCAACACACTCCGTCACCAACTGTCCTACACCTCGGGGACCCCTGGAATTGAAAATTGATGCTACCAGTAGCACCACATTTTTTTGGAGTTAAAACTATGGCCTAATTGAAACGTGGCCTCGACCACTAACACCACCACAAATACAACACTCAAAATCGACTCCTAAATCTAAAAGTGTTATTTTCTTTTTGTATCTAGTGGAATTGACAACTGGGAAGCCTTGTAATTGTGTGACACAAGGTTGATTTCGATCACTACCACTATGGCCTCCAAGCGTACCCATGTGGTTCCATGTGAAGTACACATGTCTTTGCAAGGTTTGAACCAGATGACATCACAAGGAGTGCCTTAATAGTGCACTCTGTCACCAATTGATCTACACCTCATCACCAATTGATCTACACCTCGTCACCAACTCATCTACACCTTCGGGAAAAATATAAAACTTCTATTACTTGATATTTTATTTCTTTATTATTATTATTTTAATGATTTACACTAAGAAAGTAATTAAATTGGAAAAAAAAAAAAAACTAAACAAATTATTTTTGTAAGGAAAAAAAAACTATTTTTTTAAGAAATAAAGAAAAAAATTGTTGAAAATCCTTTAGAAATAAAGAAGATAAAATTATTAAAAAAAAATGTAAATCACCATTTCTTGATAAAACATGAATTCAAAATGAGTAAATGTAAAAATATTTTGGAAAAAAATTAATAAAATGACACTTAAAATTTTAAATTTAAAACAAAACAATTGAAAAAAAAAAAAAAAAAAAAA
>ML776571.1:226642-315754 GCA_009831015.1 Picea engelmannii
TACTCATTTTTATTTCATTTTTTTTTATTAAAAACTCATGATTTGCATTTTTTGTTTTAACATTTTTTTCTCCTCCTTTATTTCTAACATATTTTTAATTAAAAAAAAAATTGTTCTTTATTTCTAAAAAAAAAAATTTTTTATAAAAGAAATTTGTTTAGGGGTATTTTTTCTAATTTAATTATTTTCTTAATGTAAATCACTAAAAGAATATATAATTAATTAACAAATTATCAAGGAATAATACGTTTAAATTTAGGAGTTGATTTTCAGTCTTTTATTTGAGGTGGTGCCAATAGTCAGGGTCAAAGTTTAAATTAGGTCATATTTTTAACTCCAAAAAAAATGGTGGTTCTACAAGTAACATCCATTTTCTATTTGAGGGTCAATTTCATGGTTTTGTCTGCAATGTCAAGGCTGCAATTTCAAACAAGTTGCAATTCTAACCACTAATAAAAAAAAGAGTGTTATCGGTAGCACCACTTTTTGAAATAGGGGTAAAAATGCGACCTCTTAAAAAATGAGAACTATGGAGAGTTATTGTTAAGTTGGGAACTTTTTTATTCACAATAGTGCCATTTGGGCTATCAAATGCACCAACATTTTTCATGTGCCTGATTAATGGAGTGTTCATGGAGTACCTGGAAGAGTTTGTGATTCTTTTCTTAGATGATATCATCATCTACTTAAAGATGAAATAAGAGAATGAGAAACATTTGAGAATGGTGCTGGAAGTAATAAGAGAGCATAAATTGTATGCCAAACTAAGTGTATTTTTTATCAAAATAAAATTCACTACTTGGGGTATATTATTTCAACAGATGGGATAGCAGTTGATCCTGAGAAGATAGAGACCATTAGAGGGTAGCCAATGCCAAGAAATGTGATACATTTCAAATCATTCATGGGTCTTTCTGTTTATTATTGAAGATTCATAAAAGAATTTTCAAATATTGTAAGCTCAATCACTTGTTTGCAAAAGAAGGAAGTGAAATTTGATTGGACTCCAAAACGTGAAGAAAGTTTTCAGCAATTGAAAGATATTTTGGCAAGTGCACCAATATTAAAGACTGCATATCCAAATAAATATTTTTTGGTGTGCACTGATGCATGCAAGGAAGGGCTCATTGGAGTCCTCAATAAAAAAGATAATGAGGTATGCTATGAGTCTAGAAAATTAAAAGAGCATGAGAGGAATTATGTTACACATGACTTGGAATTATCATCCATTGTACATGCATTAAAAATGTGGATACATTACCTTATGGGGAGAATATTTGAGCTAAGAACACACCACTATGGTCTGAATCATTTGTTTGGACAACCAACATCAAATGCTAGAAAAAATAGATGACTGAAATTTTTGAGTGAACAAGACTATGAAATTAATCATATCAAGAGAAAAGAAAATCAGGTGGCTAATTCACTCAGAATAGGAGCTCATGAAATGCATATTTCATCCATAAACGTGTTCAAAATAGATTTAAAAGAGAAAATTATAGAGTCTGCAAATTCAAATAAAAAATATTTAGAAATAAAAGAAACATTACATCAAGGTAATTTTCAACAGAAAAAAGAAATTTATTATGAGCTGAAAGATGATGAAATTATCATGTACAAAGGGAAAATATATATGTCAAATCCAAGAGAGATAAAAAAATATAGTGTTGAGGGAAATTCACAATCTGTCATATGTTGGGCAACCAAGATATCAAAAAACAATTGCAGTTGTAAGAAGACAATTCTTTTGGCTATGAATGAAGAAAGAAGTGGCTAATTACATTTCTGGGTGTCCAGAATGCAAAAACATGAAGATAGAGCATAAACATCCAATGAGACTATTACAACCATTGCACATTCCTTAGTGGAAATGGGAAGAGGTTACAATTGATTTTATTACAAAGATTCTTGAAAAAGTGAAGCAACATGATTTTATCATGGTGATGGTGGATAAATTAACAAAATATGAAAATTTTATTCATGTGAAGACTACACACAAGGAAACAAACATTGTAGAGATTTACATGAAGGAAGTTGCTAGGCTACATGGAGTGTTTAAGCCAATAGTTATAGACAGATATCCAAAGTTTACCTCTAAATTTTTGAAAGTTTTTCTTAAAGTATTTGGAACAAATTTAAATCTCAGTACAACGTATCACCCAGAGTCATATGGGGAAAAAGAGAGGACCAATAATTGATGACATGCTAATAATATATGTGATGGACTAGCCATCAAAGTTGGAATACTACATCCACTTAATATAGTTTTCTTACAATAATGGGTATCAAGCCTCATTAAAAATGGTCCCATTTGAAGAATTATATGGTCGGAAGTGTAACACACCAGTGAGTTGGGATAACCCAACATACATAGTTTTCATTTGACCAGATTTGTTGAAAGAAATAGAAGAGTAGATGACAACTATTAGGAAGAATTCAAGGGCAATATGGTTTTTGGATGTTTAATGTTTTCTCATTGATAATTTATGTTAAAAGGATTTTTTGAACTCTTTGTAATTAGCTTCTTATGAATGATCATAGCCGACACATCTCTTTCTTTAGGGATAAGCTACCATGATTCTAGCTAGTTTATCTTCTTTGTAGTTTACAATATTGTGTACTCCATTCATTAATAGAATCTAGGTTTTCACTGTATTTCTCTATTCTCTGCTATATTTTCATTTTTATCTCATTTAATTCTCAATATAATAGAGATCACCATTAGGATTAGATGCTCGTTGAGACTATTTGGGAGCCTTGTTTTTCTTGTTGTTGCAAGGATGATACTTCTTTGTATTCGTGGATTTATCCTTCTATTTGTTATATGTACTATTGTGTTGCTAACTCCAATATGCAAGATTTCATCTCACTCTCCAATTAAAGAATCACAAAAAGATTCAAGAGAGGGTGGTGTGTAAGAAACCCCTAGAAATTCCCTAGTGGAGTGAAACAAAGATATGCAAACAAAGTATGCACTACCAAGCTTTGTAATAATATTATATACACATTGATCATCCTTGATTTCTATTTTACAATCTTTAAGTAAAATTTTGAGTTTTTTGAACATATATAATCTTCAATGCAAGAGAAATCATTGGGATTTAAATAAATTAATTGGTTTTCAAGATGGTGAGCTTGACATTCATTATGTTTACCAAATACGCTTTATTTTGTTTCCCAAGCTTCATCTAAGTCATTAGTTCCTTGAAGGAGAAACTGTAAATCATTAGATATGGAAATTATGATTAATCGATGTGCTTCCTCATTTTTATTATCCCATTTGGATTTTTTTGTGACATCAATTGGGTTTTCTTCATTTCCTGAGGTAATCTAATAAATTCCTTTACTTCATATTACATCCTCCATACAAGAATTCTGTGTGAAGTAGTTGGTACTGGTAGGAAAAATATCACTCAGACTAGACATATTAAAATGTGTAGGTAATATGGCTTCAAAGAAGAAATTTTCTATCTGAATGGAAATCTATTGAAAAAATAGGTAGTTTAGAAAACAAGTAGCACCAAAAATGGACTTTGGATGTCAAAGTTATTTCCCTTTTAATAAAGGCATAAAGTAATCAAGGTGCCACGTTGAAATAAGAAGTTGGCCCACATGGTGATGGATGCATAATGAAGTTGTTGTGTAAAAAACATATTCCCTTCATTCTCTAATTTTTCTTATAAAATCACTTAAGTTACTTATGAAAGCAACCTGCTTTTATAAAATAAGTGAGAATATCTTTTACAATGAAGTTACTTTACAAATTAAATTTTCTTGCAAAAAGTAACTTAAAAAATAAAAATATAGCTAATTTATAGAGATTCACTTTTTATAATTTAAGTGAAATGTACCTTACAATAAAGTTATGTGATAACTGTTAATTTCCTCTTAACCTAGAACCCGACCACTAATTTAGAGGAAAACACATTTACTAAATAATAGTACAACTAGTTTATTAATGATAAATTCATTGGAAGTATTAAACAAAAACCACACACATTTGCACAAGATATTTCTTGGTAAATAACCCCTTGAAAACCCACGAGTTCTTCACCTATTGAACTTGTGATATAACACCTGTGTTAATGGGATATTAAAGAATACCCCCAATTTCACTAGATATTGATAGATACCTCCAAAAATACTTTTGTTGATACCCCCTCCCAATACATATTTCCAATAAAATAAACCCATATTTTTACTAGATACACCTTTTATACCCCTCAATACCTATAAACCCCCTGATACCCACATCCCCCTCCCCCCCCCAATACCTACAATATAATGACTCTATTTTTCATAGTTTAAAAACCCCCTTTATGAATGAACATGATAAGATATGGCTCAACAAGGTGAAGCCCTCGTGGAAAAATTCTGAAGGGAAAATTATTTCTATGAGATTTATTATTATTATTATTATTATTATGGGCTCTAGTCCTGGGAAAATGTCCCACCTGAAGAATAAAAAATAACAGACAAACAAGCCATTAAAACCTCAATATCAGTACTTAGATATTGTTGGTTGGATGTTATCTCCCTTGCTTCCCCTTTTCTCCTATCTTTGACCCCTTCCCTCCACACTTGGATGAATTTTCTTCTCCACCCAATCTATGAGAGATCACTTTCTCACTTTGTGTGTGATAAAATCACATGAGAAAATACTCCCTCTTTTCTCTAATTTTCCTTTTGTGTGTCTCATCCTCTCACTTAGGCTGCCTTTTATTATCTTGAGTTAAACCTAAATCCAAAACCCTAGATATCCTAAAGTGATCAATGACAAAGATCTAATATCATGTTCACTTTATATCTAACAAATATGATTTAATTTAACTCACTTAAGTTTGTAATTTCAACAACTTAGACATTCAACTTAATTAATCTCAAATTGATCTAAAAGGTCATTTACTTTAATAAATACTCATAAAGTAAATTTCCTAAGTCCTGAGAGGTACTAGGATGACTTCTGCATGCTAGACACTAAGCCAATGTGGAAGTGTGCGTCTGATGCTAAATATGTCAACACTCCCTCTTAGTGAGGAAGGTACTTCTACCGCCTAGAGGTGGATCTGTATTCATTGTCAAATCCACTACCATGTCTACTCTCTAATCCACTTGACGAGTTTCTCCCTCTAAAAAAAAAATTATCCCTCCCATCTCACTTGGACCTTTCTTTGGATACTTTCTACTCCTAGAAGCCTCCTACTCCTAAGAATCCTACATGACCATCTTGTACCATGAATACTCCTTGATAGACTTGGAAGGATGACTCCCTCTAAGCATATTAACCTTTGGAGCTATCTACACCTTGTTCTATGCCAATCTCATTAATAGATCTTTCATTCCATGATATCTTGATGAAATTCCTTCTTCACCCATCTAAGATCCCCTTGAGTCATAGTCCTTCATGACCCAAGCACTTGAGAAAAAGTCCTTCTTTTCTCCAAAGTGATGTGATGAATCAAGACACCTTGAGGCTACCCACTTCCATATGCCTCCTTAGTTGGTTTCCCAGACTTCATCCCGTAGTTTCTCTACCTACTTCCTGGACCTCTCTATGTTTCCTAGACCCACTGCCCTTTTTCTAGAATTGCTTCCCACCACCCAGACACATTACTCGAAGTTGATTGGGGCTACCTATAGACTTATGTTGTTTCTTGATTCCTTTTATGGTTTTCTTGAGTCCTTTATGGGTGTTTCCTTGCTATTTATTCCTACTTCCTGATAGTTCTGTAGGTTTCCCATCATACTTTTCTACTACCTAGGGCTTCCTAGAAACTACTCGACCCATTTGGCCACTACTGGGTGGCTCTGTGACCCTCTACGAATTGATATCTTTTCTGGCTACCCTATTGGGATCCTGTGTTGTGTTGGAAGTTATGGGTGTGGCTGACTTGGAAACTTTCCTTCCTACACTCTCTACCCAATCCTTGGATCCACTACCATCATCCACGTGATCTCATCCATCCCATTCAATTTCTAGCGGCTCTACCCGTGCATACCTTTTGTAACCGCAAATATACCAACGTCTATCATCTACCTTATTCTAAGCCCAGGGATATTACAACCTTGAAGTTGGCTTATTTTCATCCCAAATACCAACTCCTCACTCACATCTTAGCACTTCTCTGCAGGCTCCACTACTTGGCCTTTGTACCTACGTTGTCTACCGTCTTTTTCACATTGAATCATCCATGCAATTGTAGTGATATTTCATGTTCATGTTGAGCCATACCTTCTTTATACTGTCTCCTCCTTATCCTACACGCTCCATCCTAACCACCAACCCATGCATGTGTCTCTCCTCTACTAGCATTTTCAATTGGCGGCTTGGAATCTGTGTCTATCAATGCCTCCTTTGCACCCTACTTAGATCCTCTTCCTATCCATCATCTCACATGCAACTTGATTCACACACAATTATGTACTCAAGTCTCACATGACTTTCATCTAGTCTTCCACCTACAAAAGTTTGATTTGTACTTCGTACAATGGCTATACAGTTCGTATGACTACAGAATTTTCTTATTTTTTAGTTTTATTTTTTTTAATTAACCCCACATCTTCCAGACTTGAAAATTAAAAAAAAATCTCACTATAGAAAAACAATATCTTTAGTGAAACCTGGTTCCATCAGAGACCAAACTCTAATACCATGTTAATTTTCTCTTAACCTAGCACCCGATTATTAATTCCTAGAAAAATAAATTTATTGAATAATAGTACAACTAGGTTATTAATGATAAATTCATTGGAATCATTAAATAGAAGCCACACACATTTGCACAAGACATTTCTAGGTAAATAGCCCTTGGGAAAACCACAAAGGGAAAACCAATTCTATGAGATTTATTATTATTACTTTAGGTTCCCATCCTAGGAAAATGTCCCACTTGAGGAATACAAAACAACATATATCCAAGCCTTACAAACCTCAATATAAGTCCTTTTATCTTGTTGGTTGGTTGATATCTCCCATGTTGCCCCTTTTCTCCTATCCTTGGCCCCTTCCCTCCACACTTGGATGAATTTCCTTCTCCACTGAATCAATGAGAGATCACTCTCTCACTCTGTGTGTGATACAAGCACATGAGCAAAGAATCTCTCTTTTCTCCAAAGTACTTTCTGTGTGTCTCATCCTCTTACTTAGGATTCCTTTTATTAAGTTGAGTTAACCCTAAATAAAAAACCATAGATATCCTAAAGTGATCAACTATTGAGTTATAATCTCACATTCACTTTATATCTAATGGATAGGACTTAATTTAACTCACTTAAGTTACTAATTCCCAAAAATTAGGTATTTAACTTAATTAATCTCACATCAATATAAAAGGTCATTCACTTTAATAAATACTCATAAGCTGAATTTCCTAAGCCCTGAGAGGTATTAGGACAACTTCTTCATGCTAGACACTAAGGAAACATGGAAATACTTGTTTGATGTTAAATACATCAACAATAACTTAATGTTACATAAACGTTTTCAAAAAGTAACTTAATAAAAAGATATACTTGAACTCAATACCTCTTATTAGATAAAGTAACTTTCATTCAAGCAAGCTAATGAAAAATATATTTTAAATTTTATGGAGGGGGAGGGGGATTATTTTTTTTACATTCATTGTCTCAAAGTTCATGCTTATCCCCAAAACCTATCTTTTTTCCTACAAAAACATTCAACATGGATGCATACAAAAACAAACAAAAAATGAAAAATGAAACTTTACAACAATTGTGTCATATCTTAGTTAGCCTTCTTGGAAAATGAAAGTTTTCTCTCTCTTTTTGACTTGTCGAGATCACATAAAGCACAAAGCAAAGAGAATACACAAAAAATAAAACATTTTTTTTTTTTGTTTATTTGTTGAAATCACACAAAGTGCATGGAAAAGAGCATATGTAGGCTGTAAAGAGGAGAAAACTAGGAATATAAATAGTAAAACCAAAATGTTAACTTAGTAAAAAAAGTTTAAAAGAAATGATAAAACTGTATACCTCTAGATGTGACAAAAAGGTTGCATCTTGGTAAAATGGAAACCCTTTTAGGTGAATAAAAAAATGTTTCCACTAAAATCAACACTCCATATGCAATGACATAGCTTGGTCAACCCATAAATGCCCAAAAATAATAGAACCCAAAAATATTTTGCTGCAGGTGGTGATGCGGGTTTTCATACGAGATCTAAAACCATGTTTTGAAAATAGGGTATTTTCACAAAAGTTAAACACCTTAACAAATTTCTCACATGTCTATATCAAATATCATTTTATGTGGTTAAAAATCTCAAAGAGGGAAACAATCCATAGCCCTATAAAACAAGGTCACTTGAGGAAATATATTAATGCAAAAGAAAAATATTGTACATAATATTTTCTCATGATCGATCTTGAGCGAATGACTCTCCATGCTCTTTAAAAAGATATCATGTACCAATCAGGTGTTAATCCATGGATCAATATAGTCGTTAGTATCAAAGATCATTTGAACATGCATATCACTTTATTTCTAAAACATATCATGACCATTAGATTACATAACTACAAATGTATACTAATGCATACTAAATAAACACACTTTTACCTAAATACCCATCAGACCAAATTGATATTAACTAACTCCAAAGTGTCCAATTATTCTAACACTATCAACTGAACCTATTTCTCAATTTATCTATTTATATATTTTCTTCATGGAGATAAAAGTTGGATCCAAAGGATTCCCTACTATCTAAGATGATATGACGAGGATAGTATTTTGAATGAGTCATATTCCTCAAAACCATAATATTATATAGTGTTTTTGACATGGTTTGATAACTTCAATGTACAAGGTACAGAAAATGCAAATTTCAAGGACAATTGGACTTTGATGATTAGGATGAAAGTGAAATTCATCCACATTGAACATTTATCTATCATATTCTAAGGAAAATATCATTAGGGTCAAGAAGATAAGTAAACTATATGGTATAATTTACAATCCATTAAATTTAATAAATATTGAAAGTTTGGACAAAATTCAATCACTGACTTTCAATTTCTCATCCAATTGCATGATCTTCATACATTCCATAAGTAGTCGAGGAGTATGTTCACCTATCGTAATGAAGAAAACCCTATACATGAATTTATCAATATAGTATTTGAATACGACATTCTAAGCATGTATCCTTACCAAATGGAGTCAATTTTTTCATAGTATTTATCTCACCCATCTCATTCACTTTATTCAATCCAAAGTGTTTGAACCTTGAGGCTTGTTGAAACATGACTAGATACACTAAATGGGATTGGCATATTAACATCTACTAGTCAACAAGGTCAAACAAATACTCATGGATGGAATTAGTAATGAATTTAAAATATTTTAGTAGGGAATAATCATCTTTAGGATTTGGATGGATTTCATCTATCATTCCCATCATATAAGAATCAACAACTATATCATCATCTATTCCTAATAGACATCATGGAAAGGATTTCTCTACACCAATTACTGAATCAACAAGATTCAAAAGGAGTCACACCTATGATTATTTACTTTCCTTTTTCAAGGAAATGACCTATTAAGAATTTCATAGAAGTAGACTTCACGCTATTAGACTTTCTCTCTTTGACATTGATATTTATGGCCACAATTATCTCCATCAAGCATAAACAAAATTAGTGGAGTTTTTTGTGACATAAAATAATGACGATAGACCTATCAATAGTGATGATTTCTCTCCTTGTAGGATCATAACACTTTTCATAGAAATACAAACATAGGAAAATCATAGAGCAAGGGAACAACTTCTTTTACCAAGAAACATGCCTAGGTCTAGATATTGTATGTTCCAACACTGAACCTACTTGTTGGATGTATGGGATGATATGGATTGTACCTTATTTCTCCAACAAAACCCTTTTCACCATCCGCCCTTTTGGTAAACCAAAAGGATACACCGCACATAGAGTGCACATTGTAGTCTCACCCAAGATGGCTTATGGGTGACTGCAGGATGTAGATGTCTGTAGTCATGGAAGGGATTGGGGATTTTCCTTTTACTTCTTCTTCTAATTTAACATGTATTCTACCATCACATTCATCAAATATACTATTTTATCCATTCAATAATATATATTCTTCATAATCAGTCTAGAGAGCGTTGTAAATAAACTCTAACAAATGAATTCATTTAACCATTCATTCATAATTGCATAAATAACAAAAATAATTCAACACATTCAACACAGGATTTTATCATGGTTCACCCCCCAGGATACATCCGCACAAATCTTATTCTTTATTCATTCTTCATCAAAATAACACTACGTGCATTACAACATAGAGTTTAGGATTAGTGAGGTTGGCCAACATCGCACCAATCTCCATAGATTTCAACCTCACCCTCTGTTACAACTCAATACTGACTCCATATGAGCTCCACATCTCTCAACAACATATAGAATTCGACTCAAAACTCAAAAGGATGCTCAAGGTACTCCGCTCATGCCAAAGTTCAATGATAAGATATGATATCCCTAGCTTCCTCATACATCCTCTATTTATACTAGAAAATGGGTAAAAACCATTACATTATGACTCAAGAACCCTAATCCTAATTGGACTCAACATGTCAACTTTCCAACTGTCCTCTGCATGGTTGGTCTTCGATCCAACTGTTCCTTGTGCTAATATTCCTTCTTTCCTAGTGTGTTGATTCCTTTTCCCTTTGTTGCACTACTTTCTCATCATTCTCTGGCACGTGGTATTTCCTTTGTCCCATTCTTACTTGCTTACGATGCTTAAATTTCAAAATTTCATGCTCCAACAGGCCCCCAACACTAATCTGTGTCTCGTGCCAAGCCACTCAGGCAGTGTGTTCCCTTTGTAATAATTTCTCCAACTCTTGGAATTTATTTTCTAGTTCATATACTTGCTTCTTGGCCTACACACGTTTCTCTGTCAAGGTCTCCACGACATGTGTTGTGATGTTCTCCTTCATCACTTGTATGCCTTCTAAGTTTTCTTGGTCGATTCCATATTTATCTATTTCCATTGTTGATATCATCTTTTTTGCTTGCTCTTATAGGGGTGCCAACTAATGCTGTATATTTTGCCTTTCCTCCTGGATTGTCCTCACTTCTATTTGCAGGTTTTACATATTTTGTGCATCCCTCAGTCTCTCTGAGATAGGAAATGTCTTATGCCTCTGTTTCATTCAACTTTTCTTCTTTTTGATCCAATTGTTAGATCCTTTCATCTTCTCTCAGGCTTGTCCAAAGTTGTGTGGTCCTCTTGTAAAGTTCATCTATTTCTTTGATTTGATTTTTCTATGGCCTGCTGCTCTCTTTTAGATCTGACCTCTGGCGAGGTAGTTGATGTCATTTTCTCCACCAAGTCTCTTATATCATGTTTGTATTCCTCCATTGTCTGCGCTCTCTTCTTTAGTTTTTCTTTTGCATTGATTTATACTGCGAGTGCGTTGTCCATAATTGTTTGGAAGACTTATTGAAGTCTTTTCTCTAATATATATGCACGTTGTTTGTCCTCTTCATGTTAAATATGTGTTTCCTTTAGGATTGTCTCTGGTACCTCTTTTTCTTCCTGGGTTGTGTCCAGGTTTGTTGCATCCCACCTGGATCTGGATTGATCTTTGTGTGCCATGCTTATCTACAACTTATATAAGGCCTTGGTTGGTATCCTTACCAACACCAATTCCATATGTTGTACGTCCTTAACTTATGTTTGTGTCATTTCCTGATCAATTTGCAGAATATCTTTAGTGAGGCTAAATATTTTTCTTGCCAATGCTATTAGTTGCATTGTCTCTTCTTCATTCTTTGTTGGCATGGGATGTACTTGGTTTGTTTTCTACTGTGTTGTGCCTTCATGTTGTGCCTTGGTAAATCATATCTTCTCTAATACCTTCTTTACCTCTATTATCTTTTGTAGGATCTTATCTCTTTGCTTGTCTTCCTCCTCATGATCTTCTTCCTCTACCTTTTCCATGATTAGTTCATCATCATCCTCTGTTATGGTATATTATGGGACTTCCTTGTGCGCCTTCATTTTCTTGTGCACTCCACCTGACTGTACAATCGTTCTCTTTGATGGACTTGACTATCTTGGTTCTGTTGTTCCTAGGGTATCTAGTATATTTCATCCTGTTTGTCCCTCCTATGCATGGATTTTCTCCTTCCTTTGTGTCGTGCCATTAGTAGTGTCTGTGCAGTCCTTCTCTTGTGTGACTAGCTTGGGGATAGTATTCTTTTTTTTTTTGTGCTCCCCCATGTTAGCTTTGTGCACCCTATCACTGCTCTTGTATTTTATAATAGGGTACCCTTCCTTTGTGATGAGCCTACTTTTGTTGGGTGTTTGTCCTTTGTTGGTTGTTTTTCCTTTGTTGGATGTTTGTCCTTTGGTTTTTATATTGGAACCTTCCATTCTTATTTCCAGTATTTCATTGTCCATTGGACTTCTTTTGTCATGACACATTATCTCATATACAAACACTCCTTATCTGAATCCCTTTTGTCTTGTATCCACATATTATGCATTTATTCTTTACAATTTTCTATCATTTTGTACTCCTCCACCACCTCTGGTGGGGTCCTCCATGTTTCTACCACCTTTTCTTGGATTTATTCAAGGTATTTCTTGAAGATGCTTTCATTTTACTGTATTTCTTTTGTGACAGTTGTGTGCCACAATGATTCATACTGTGATGTGTGGCACCTTCCAGTTCACTGAAAAAAAATGGTGTATTTGGGGTGCTTCTAACCCACTAATGAAATCAATATAATGAGCCACGAGTAATGAAACTTTGTCCCTACATCCTGGGCATATTTGCACTCATCTAAAAATTTAATTAACAAGTATGGGCTCCATCTTAATATAGTGCCCTTTGTGCACTGCATGGCTATTACTATTATGTCTGTTGGCACTTCCTGAGTAATTTACAGGCCATCAGTTTGGTTGCTAGCCATATTGTTGGTTCACTTATCTGGTTGATAATGATCCCCCTGGATCCTCTATTCGTCCCATAGGTCTTCTTCATCTCTTCTGCCAAGGATTTATCCTTGGTATTTTCATCAAGGTACTGTGCAAGTTTGTAACCATTAGTTGGAAGACCTATTATCTTGGATATCAAGTCGATGTCGATGGAAACTTGTTTATCCAGCCACAAAATACCTCCATGCATGATTGCTAGTAACTACTTGATGCATTTATTTACATCCTTTCCCTGCCAAAGTGCAGGATCTCTAACAGATTCATTATGCCTTTATTATATAACCCTTGTATCCACTTCTTAGGTACCATTATGGGTACTCTTGTCAAACTAACTCCTGCGCCTTCCAAGTATACCTGCTTCACAAAATATGGGAATTTATTGGTGTCCCTTAAATCATGGTTTGAATAGTGCAGTTTATTTATGCATCCAAGTAAATATGTGACAACCTTTACTCTTGTTGGTATGCATGGTAACATACTGGTTACCTTCGGTTGCTTATGCAGGGATCTTTGGACCTATTGTTTTCCTTTCTCCTTTCCTAGCACACTTTAGGGCCCTACTTCCTGATACATTTTCTCTTCCTCCTACTCTCCTCCAGATTCCTGTTGCACTGTGTTCTATGTTTCTTGTGTTTTTTCATGTTGTTCTTGTTCTGCACTAGCTTGAGTCCTCAACTCGTCGGACTCCATCCTTTCCTCATATTCTTCCTATATGGGTTGAATTGTTTCCTACATCAGGTTTGGCTCGACTGTTGTGTTTGGTGGGTCAATCTACATCTCTTATGTTTGCTCCTCAACCAGTGTAGGACTTTTTATCGCACAATCTACACTTTCTCAAAGCCTAAATGCAAGTAGGCCTAAATTGACATAACACGGAGGTAGTCCTATTACTGTCACCCCAATATTTTACCTCTTTCTATTTAGGAGGATAATAAAATCACTCCAAGGGAGACACCCCAAGACCTAGTTGGTTGATGAAGGGAGATAAGACAATGGTAAAACCCACTTCTCTCTCTAGGTCACTCAAAAGGAAGAAGTCACTTGGTATTGTTTGGGGTTAAGGAGAAATTCAAGGTGAATGATACCTTCCCTTTACCAATGAAACAAAAAATGTTAGCATCAATCAATGATATTAATGTTTCAAATTAGTGACTTCAAAATAGAAATATGTGCTACTAAATACAAGAAAAGATAAATTTATAGCAACAACAATGTATCTAGAAATTGCAAGTTATGATGACAAGAATGATATAAGGACTTTGCAATTTGATAATACTTTGTCACTTACAATTTCAAGATAAAAACAATTCAATAAGAGACTTCAATTGGATGTCAAAGTACTTGCAATAGTAGTGAAATAATAATTATGACAACAGTAAAACCACTTCAGAAAGTACTCAAATTAGGCAATTTAAACAAACACTTTAGCATATAATGATAGTAATTTTACTAACACAAGTGTTGGGTTTTTTTATAAATAGTTTGAGGTCTGTTAAGAGGCTGAAATGATGGCTGTAATAGTAGTTACAACAGAAACAACAACCTCAAACAACTCCAGAAATTTCTACCTAGAACACTAGCAAAAGGAAGACTAGAGCCTTGGGATGATAGCACCTAGGCAAATGCAAATTTATGGGCTAGTTTTATGGGTTGGTATGCTTATTAAGGATTCTAAATAAATTATGTAACAACAATTATAGTAGCAGTAATATGGCTATTAGTTTTAGTGAAAGTTTCAAGAAGAGAGTTTGAAATTTTGTTTGATCTCAATCATCCACAAGAGTGTAGAAACTAGTGCCTTTTAGGGGCTTATGGAGTCAATAATAGTAATGATATCACTTGGGAAATAAAATAATGATAATGTTTAGATAAGGGAAGAATTAATTTCAAGAGGTGTTGGCTCTTCAAGGCCTCAAGAATTTTCCCCTTTTAAAGGAGGTTTTGCTAGAGAGTAGGCACTTCTAGGCCCTAACGTACCTTCATTCCTTAGCTTTTGAAAGACAATTTAATTGCTGACAAGAATGATATTACTAGAGAGATAGAAATTTAGGGCTCTAATAATCAATCTCAAGAAAATGTGTAATTGGCAAGATCAAGCTAACAAAATAGTTATAGAGAGAAAGAAGCATATGTTGTTTCTCCCCTAGGGTTTAAACAAGCAATTTCATAATTGTAGACATGAAACAAGTAAATTTTACCACAAAAATCCATAGCATGAATAAAAATGAATATTTTCTACTTAATTCACCAAGAATAACCAAGTCAAACCCTAGTTGAAGACCATTCCACCATGAAAATTGCCAAAATACACCACCATAAAGCTCTCCCAAGAGGTGCACACTAGTTATTTCAACCAATAACCCTTAAAGAGAGAAAAAATTCCATACCACCACTTGTGTGCAATGATTTATTATGAAAATGAATGTCACTTTATGTCTATTTATACCAAAATTTGACCTTTAATTAATTTTAGGTCAAAAATCAGAGTCGACCTGGCTAGTTTACTCAAAAATTAAAATTTTACCAAAATAAATTCAATTTGGATATAATTAGGCCTCTAAAGGTGGCGTCATGCCCTCCTAAGGTGACATTGGGCCTCAAGTGTGGAACGATGGGAAATGGAGATGAAACATTGGGCCTCCAAAGGCCTAAAATTTGCCTAGACGTGCCAATGGCCTCATGAATGCCTCCAATGTAACAACTCTAGCTGATAAGTGATGTATAGGGCAGCAAAGGTGGCGTCCAAAGCCTCCCAAGGCCAAAATTTATGTGGGAGGAGAATGAGACCTTAGGTTTAGATCTTCCACAGTGCCTCCAAAGGAAATGTCCTTCCTTCATCTGGTGCAAACCTTCAATCTCTTCTTACCCATGGCTAAGGTTTCAACATCCATCTGTGGGATTTGAGCCTTCATAAAGGTTCGATCTAATAATTCCCTCATGTGTACCTATCCACTGGGTAAGGTCCTACAAAACAACAAGTACACCCCCCAGGGGTTCATAAGCCACAAGTATCATAGCATGTAAATCACATCTAATAATAAAATTACCTGAACATGTGCATTAAACCCCTTTGAACTCCAAACAAATTATCAAAGATGTTATACAATTTGACAAGTTAGGTTTGGAGAGGGTCTTAGGGTGTCCTATTGGGCTAATCCCCCTTAAGTTTGGGGTGTTTCCTAAGTGGTATCTAGTCCAAGTCATGTAAGTGTATGAGATGACATGGGGAAAATATTTGGGCATCGGGTACATGTGTGATAATAGGGAAATGTAGAGTCTTACCTATGGGTTCTTTTGTGGAAGGTGAGTTTCACCTTGAATCCTTCTAGATCGAAACAACAACCTCATGAGGACATTAGTCCCCCTTTGTTTTTAGAGAGGTGGTATTCCTCTTGGACTAAAAGATATGTATGTGATATCTTGGATTAGGAGAGTGCTAGGAAAAAAACCCTAAATCTTTATCACTTGAGATTATGAAATAAAATGGTTCTTCAATAACCTGAGTACAATCTTTATGCGCAACAAAAGAAAAGATTGGAGGGATTCAACATCAGAATTAAATTGTGATCAACATCACACACAATCTTCTTAACAATATCTAAATACATAGATATATTCTTCATAGGAGAGAATGATTTGAACATCTCAAATAATTTTAACAGAGTACTACAATCAATATCAAAAGAGAATTTGATAGGTCAGCCTCAAATACTTTATATTCTGAAAACAGGGTTACAAAGCATAGTCGAGATCAACCCCGAAGAAATTCTTTGTGGAGTTTTATTTATGAAATATGTTCTTCATTACAAAATCTTTGACAACCATATAGGTGGCTGCAAATACTCCGTGATAATATAATAAAATATCTTAGAAGAATATAAGAAGAACACTTAACAAATCAGCCTTGTGCCCAATGTTGACGATAAAAATCACAATGAGGAATTTCACCCGCAAAGCATTGATAAAGCATTGCTAAAGCCATGGTCATGGGTTATCGACCTGGTTGTAGGATTATTTTGTGGTATTGCCATCAACGTACCTCAGGAGTTGGTTATAGGATGGACATTATAGCAATATGTATGCTTTATGGTTGTTGGTGATGCCTTGGGTCTGAATTCCCACTGATATTGTTATAAATTGGTTCGACTCTTGAGAAATTCACAAGGGTTATGTCTCTGTGTATTCTGGGTACTTGTTACTGTCTAGTGGGAAATTCTTGCTCCTCTCCATTGCTATCCTACTCTACCTGGCGTTGAAATGTTGCACCTTTACATAGACCGAGAGTTATAAGAAACCTTGTGGTTCCACCATGCTAGTAACGAAGGGTCTCTGCCTACTGTTGATATGTTCGACCTCCAGTCTCTCTATGCTTTGATGACCGAGTGAACTCTTCATTACTTCTTGTGTTCATTGTTACAGAGCCCGATCTTGATAACCCGAATTGTTCACACTCTTTTCGGGTATCTTGTTGACTGTCATAGATTGGTTCAGTGGTTATGACAGTTTCTTTGAGTATTTTCTCATCTCTGTTTGATTGATTTGTTGGAAAGTTGTAATTGGGGATGAGAATTGGTATACAGACAAGGGGGTTCCTCCTTTTTTTATGACAGTTACGTCGATAACCTAGCTCATTTATTTATTAAATTGGTTGATTGGGAGTCAGTGGTAATGTACATTCAGAGGGTTGCCTCTTTTTTGTTATGCATTGGATCGTTGTGTTCCTACCTCTTGGTGCCAACCGTGAATTAGTGATTTTTGTGTGTTTCACTAGTATTGATCGGGATCATGGAAATTTCTGGAAATTGATCATTGTGATTTTGTTGTTTATTGTGTATGGATTATGGAGGTATCATGCATGTTTGATTTAAATTGCACCACCAGTGATGAAACTTGGGTTTTGTATTATGGTTTCGTTGCAATGTTTTATTGGTTGATATAATGAAAAGGCACGGAATCATGCAAGTTTTTAAAAGTTTGCTCAATTTGGAAAAAGGGCCTATGTATATGTTTTACTTGGGCGATTGCGAATTATGTACATTGTTTCATATTTTATAGTGATGTATGATGGATAGCGATGGAGCAATGTGGTTGTGTGTTTCTTTTTATTTTGTTTAAATGAAAAGAAAATAAATGAAAAAACCAACTATCATCTTGACATGATTGTTGAAAGGAATTGTGATTCTGACTATGATTATAGACTGTGTTAATTGAGATTTTTGAAGAAATTGGATGTGGGACAGTGAACATTTTTGACACACAGAAATTGTTAATTGGTATTCGTATACTTGTATTGAATACATAGTTGTTTTTATGGATCAATTAATTGGTTTTATGAACAATATTCATCCTTTTCCCTACCAATATTTCACTTTTCTCACATTACAAGTCCCCTTGCCTTCCTATATTCACTATCCACTCCCTGTTCTTATAATTAAATTATAGTTAAGATAAATTATGTACTATGGTAGTTAAAGGATCGCACGAGGATGAGTTACATTGATATATTATTTTGATTTACGATACAGTTGATTGTTGATGATTTGTTGAGCAGTAATCATGATCTATCCCCCCTCATTTTAACACTTTTCGCTCAATACAGTACCTCACATATCCTAGAACCCTTATTCACCCCCTACTCATTGACAAGTAGTTGAACGATTTGTATGGATTGGATTGCATGAGTTTGATGTATTGTTGAGCCAAACTTTGTTTCATATTTAAAAGAGATGTCATGTATGGTTGTTGAAGAATCTATTTGCTAATAAATAATGCATACAAGAATGAGATTTTTCAGCAGAGGTAGCCATGGTCGGGGTAACAGAGGAAGAGGAAATTGGAACAGGGGCCCTAGAAGGCCAAGGTTCTCTATACATTTTGATGTATACTTGCAAGAGTTGGGCCAGCTATTCCAAGCTAGATTTTTTAACTGGATTGGGAAAGAAGTGGTCCAACCTAGGCCAGAAATGCCTCCCTTCCAAGCCCCACATGTCCTTGTTATCCCAATTCCCCCTCATGTCTCACTACAACCTAAAGTTCCTGGAAACGATGGATGGAAAGAGATTTTCCACCCGACAGTCTACCAACATTGTGGATGGCCTAACTTGTCTCTACCTGATCTTCCACCTGATAATGAAATTGTCCAATATTCCCCTATCTACTCACCAGTACAGTCTTCCCATGCAAGAAAAAGTTTAAAAACCGAGGTCCACCATGATCTTGACAAAGGAAAATTTGTTGTTGCCCCCTCCTCACCCTCGAATTGCTCTGCCAAATCTGTGTCCTCCCGCATGCATTTGAGAGATGATTGCTCTCATGTTATTAGTGAGATTAGGCCTAAAGGACCCACACAACCTAAGGAAAATTTAGAGATATCAAAGGGTGATAGAAACAACAAGGGAAAGATTGCCTCCCGGAGTGGAAAATATGGGTTTTAAGTGTTTTTATTTATTCATTATTGAGAACAATTGACTTCTGAAATTTTGGACAACACACTATTTTTGGATATATGGATAATATATTTTGGGAAATAATTTCAATTATCATTTTTTATAAATTGTCAAATTATGAGAGTAATGATGGGAGCCACAAAGAGGGATGTGTTTGATTGATTAACTAGTTGTGTTATGCTTGTTAAAAAACTAAAGGGAGTCACAAGGGGTCCCACCTACTAATTATTATTTATTAAAACCCTTATTATGATTTATTATTTTTCCCCCTTAACTAAAACGTTGGTTGAGTTTTGGTTAACTTAACTAAAGAAGTAGTTCAACTACTTCAACTAATTCTAATTTCTTAAAGGCAAAAGGAAAAGGACGAACAAGAGGAGAATAGAAGGAGAAGCATACTAAGGCATGCTCTTGAATTTTATTGAGATAATTTAGTTTTCATTCATTCTTTAATTCATTGAAAGACTAATTCTCTTTTATGATAGAAGGGTCCTATTGTAGACAACAAGATTCAGGGCTGAATTACATCATTCAGACACTTGTTTTTTAGAGCTGTTGATCTATCTTTGATAGTCTATGTAGACTTGTCTATTTGTGAATTAAATTTCATGATTGATAAAGAGTATTGTGCAGAGTTGAGTGGGCATCAATCTGTGGAAATTTGATCCAACTTTTAAAGTTTAGTTTTTTACTTTTTTTCGGAATTCCTTTTGTATGGTTTTCATCAGGGACATCTAAGTTTCACTTTGGTCCAAACTTCCTCAAGGAATTTTTTGAAGAGAACATATTTTTTGATAAATTGGAATGAAATAACCGATTGCTTTATGTCTCATTTGTGTTGATTATTGACTTGGTATTTTTACTTATGTCTCTATATTTATTTCAGCATCTGTTATATTTAGAAAATTAAATAAATATTGATTTTTTTAGCAAACTTTAATTTATATAAACATCATCATAAGCACTCATAATCAATCCTTGTGGATTAGGAAACAAATTTTGATGGCTATAAACATAGGGTGATATTACCATCTATCTTTCTTTAGCCAAGTAAGATATGAAAATGCTTGAGTAAGATCATTTCATATCTTCTCCTCAACATTTATTTTTCTGACCATACTGAGGAGATATTCAATATCTCTCTAGTTGATTTTTATGCTTGATTATCATCAAAGACATCTATTTTTATGATATTTCTTCTTTGACTGTTTCATTTCTTAATGACTGTACTTGTTGCAAGGCAGCCCAATATTGAGCCGAGTCGTCAAGAGGAGACCAACATTGCTTTGAATTTGGTTAACACCATTTTAAACATTGATAATACTTGGGCTAAGCTTAATCATTCATGGGCAGCAATTGAACAAGACATAAGTTCCCAAGAACGTTGGGAAGCTAGACGTAGAAAAGATAGAAATCAACAATAACCTTCTTTTTCATTCAACTTTGACCTTCCTTTCATATCCTTAGACCCTCATGTTTCTAGGAGAAGAAGAGGCTTATCACCTGAAATTAATATTATTACTGAAATAGGAAGAAGGAACGTTGTTTTATCAACCCAACAAAGTGCTCTAAGGAGAACCTTGTCTGATTCATCCAGTTTGTATTTCTCGCCCTTACCTATCATCCACAAGATGGAATCTACTCGTGGCTCTGATGGAACTGGAAGAGCTTCCTCCTGTTAGTATTCAACTTCATCAATGATTGGTAGCTTATATAGTCACCATGTCACTATCCAATCTACCACGAACCCCATAAAAGTCATTAAAAAGTATGGGATTTTTCAATTTGAAGAAGATGCTACATCCACACCATGGCATGTTTCCTCTCCCCTTAACCTAACACTTGCTACTTTTCCACTTCCTAAATTCAAAGAGCATCTTTCTAGGTTTTCAAGAAATAACATTGTCACTACAAATGAACACCTAGTGTAATTTTCTAATGCCCGTCACACCATAGGATCCAATGACAATGATACTTGCATGTGCTTATTTGTCAATTCCTTGGAAGGAAAGGTTGTGACCGATTTCTTTGACCTTCCTCCTAATATTTTGTCTACTTGGGAGGAGTTAGTCTATTGGTTCAAATCCAATTATGGGCAATCTAAAATCCCAACTGAGAAGTTACGGGAGTACAATAACATATCCTATAAGGATGGTGAGACCATCGAGTCCTTCAACTTGCATTTCATCAAGTTATACAATCAAATCCCTGAACTCATTCAACCTCAGAACCAATCTGATTTCATGCACTATTATAATGCATTACCTTCCCCCTACCATCATAGGCTTGAGGAAAAATCCATTGATAACCTCGGTTCTTCTCTGCATACGTGTTTAGAGTATGAAGAAAAGATCGAAAGAAAAGGTCTTCCTCAGGGAGAATCAGTTAAACAAACAGACATGTCCACCCTCTTATAGCTAGTACAAGACATGAATAATCATCTGATAGCCTATGAGCTAAAGGGAAATGTCTCCCCTCTCACCCCTAGAGCTTCATCCTCTTCTGCACCCCCCTTTAGAAATCCAAATGAAAATAATTTTTAGCATAGAACTATCATGCCTCGAAGTTGGTGTAACTTTTTTGAGGAACACCACGAGGAAACCACATGTAAGGTAAAGAAGAGTGCCAAAGATAAGATCTTTGGTAAAAGACCAGAAACTACCATCATTGTCCTAGATTTTGTAGAGCCATAAGATGTCATGATAATTAATACTAGGAACAAATCCTATGCTCCCAAAAGAAAATATGATTCTCCCCGCAATTCTTCTAGACCGAACTCATTCTCACCAGCTACTACTGTTCAGGTTCCTAAGGTTCTTGACAGTCAAGGAACTACCTCCCCTCTCCCCTCTTCCAAATACAATATTCTGAATAAGTTGGAAAACATCAAATCATATGCCTCCCTTTTGGACATGGTTGTCATCCCTGAACAACAGAGACATCTAAAACAGTTCATGGAAGGAAAATCTTTCATTGTAGTTGTTATCAGCATAACAAATTTATGTGGGAAATATGGTTTTTAAAAACTTAGCGAGGTGCTAAACCAATGTGGTAGCATGATATAATAGAGGAGAAGGCCAAATCTAGCGGGAGGAGGCTAAAGCTAGCAAAAATGCAGATTTGATGCGACCCTATGTGTCACAAATTGCGGGAGATGCATATCAATGGTTAAGGATCATTTTGGGAGGAGAACATGTGCAGAGGATAATTCTCAAATGTGGGCCAAAAAGTAAACCGTGGTTTTAGCTTGGGAACACGTGGCACCACTGGGTGCATTTCAGGACGATAAGTGGGTTTCCCAAAACCACTTACCATCTCCCCCAAAATTGGAAATTATATAAAGGGGGGTACTTGTCGTTATTTTATTATTTTTCAAATTACTAGAACGTTGGAAGATTGGCGCAACTTCTCCATTCAAACTAAATCTCATCAGTATGCCAAACTCACACATTTTCTTCTCACTCACAGGTATTTTTCATCACCACCATGGACCCTATAATTATGTCAGCATCAGAACAATATCTCACGTCAAACAAAGAATCCCTAATTGGCAGAGATCTAGATTTGTTCGACACTGAAATAATTGTCTCACCCATATCCGTCTCCAAAGCTAATCTGTCAGATAATGTAGGGAAACAAATACCCTTCCTTGAAGCAGTCCAGGCCACCATAGTCCCTTACATTTTCAAGGTCGCTTTCCCCTTCCCTGAATTCATAGGTTGGTGAGTAAAGCAATATTCACAGGAAGAAAAAGTTGTCTTAAACAAACTAGGGTCCAAGGTCTTATGTAGAGTAGATAGTCTGTCAATTCGATATGCCCTTGGCATACCAGAGTTCCCCTCCACAGTGTCTTAACCGTTTGAACAATAAAATATAATAATGGTTTACAGGGAATGTCCCTCTAAAGTCAAAAACCTATTTTTTCAAACAATTGTCAAACCAAAACATATTTTCGAGAGTTTGTCCCTGCCAATAAGTGTAAATATCATGGTTATTGAAGTCCAATGGGTATGTTCCATACTGAGTTAGATTTTAGGTCTAGATAATGACAATTATGTGATTGAGGTCATGTTAGGTTTTTTGTTATCATTTTTCCAGTCAGAGTCTAGTCAGTCATTTTTCATCAGCTTTGATAGATTCATAGCTGATAATATCCACAAGCAACTAGTGAATTTTCAGTCACTAAGACATTTTAGGTATTACACATACTTGTTGAAGACTTTCCTAGAGACAAACAAGAGAGAGTTCCTTGAAGAAATATTCATATCAACTGAATGTAAAATAATCACAATGCTCATCTTTATCAACAAGGTCATGTCCAAATTTTATAGCCTGATATTCAACACTAGCTTGCCAAGAGTCCTAGATTACATGAGGAGTTATTTACAACCAAATCCAAAAAATAGAGTGGGGTATTGGGTGTTGTTCATGCATTCAACAATGATATGGGTTTATGGTTTTCATGAATCCCCCTATCTTCTGCCTATTTTTCTGACACCCAGAGTCTTTTCCCGGAAGTTCATCAGGTAAAGAATCATATAAGAGACAAAGAACTTCCTAAAACTACACAAGGCATCCAACCTCAAATTCCATTTCATCATTGGACTCTTCATTGTAAAAACTAGATCATGCTTATCTCAGATCCAAGCCAAGTTCAAGGAGTTTGGATTTTCACAGCTACAGTGAAGAAGATATGTTCCACATCAGATCATATTCAAGAGAAGACTAATAAACAAACAGGTTGCCTATGAGCATGAACATGTTGAGGGATTTGAAAAATTGGAAAATATAGATGTCTGTGTTGATATGGAAGCAATGTTGCAGCCATCTCAAACAAAGCAAGTGTAGGCTAACCCGCAAAAAACTAAAATACAACATACTCCTCAGAAGATGATAGTTAAATTTCCCAATATAAGTGTTTACAACAAAAGGAGAAGGTCAGAGGCCCTAGCCACCAGTAGTCAACAGACTGTCCCTAAAAAGATGAATATCACACAATCCCCACAGATAGTGGATCTAGAAAAGGAAGATCCTAAAGAACAGGTAAATATGGATATGGTGGAGAGTGGCATCAACAATGTATAATTTGGGAAAGGGACCAAGCTCCAAAGTGAGGGAAGCTCAAGAACGTTCAACAACAAAAAGAAAATATTTGATAAGGCAGTTGGAGAATCCTATCAATCTAAAGAATATTTGGCAAAGCAATATTCTGAGAAAGGAAACTTGGCTATGAATGAAATGAGGGAGTTAATCCCTAAGGTAGAAAAGATATCTCATCATAATTATTCTTTGTTCATAGTGAGAGATGTAGAGAAGAAGACATTCAATATAACAATTGCAGATGAGGATAAAGTGTCTGAGATCAAGATGAAATATGAGAACATCAGTTCTCTTGAAAAAGTTAAATTCCATAGGAATACTAGTGACATGTTGTATTCAGATTACTTGGGTCTAAGCCTGAAGAATTCAAAGATGTCAACTTATGCAATTAAGTTGGAAGGGAACTTGAGGCAAGAAAAAGAATCTAGCAAAGCTTGGAAAACTCAGGTCAAGAGGCTATAATCTGAAGGCCCTCAGGGAGTGAGATCCTCCTTGGAACAAAAAGACAAGCTATTTCAGAGCTTGAAGAAAAAACTAAAAATTTATGCCACAGAGCATCCACAGATAACATAATTGGTTGCTCTAGAATAGGAGAAGGAGGCATTTCGACAAGAGCCATTGAATTAGAAGGCCAAGGTATTATATATGGAGAAAGAAAAAGTGAACTGGTCATAAGGGAAAACAGAAGTACCAAACATGGATGTAATTGTACCTTCTACTGCAGAAGATGGGCCGAGAACTGAAGGACTTGTCCAGGATATGTCCCAAGTTAGCATGAAGGTGGGAGAAATCAAAGGTATAAAAGGAGATATAGAGAAGTTGAATCAAGAAATGAGAACAAAAGATGAGAGGATGGCTCAGTTCCACAAAGAGAATCAAGCTTTGCAGGAAATATTAGACAAGATGAAGACAAGGTTGAGAGGAAAAGGACTGTTGCAGGGATCCAAACACATCATCTTGGATTCTATCGACACTGAAGCTGCCAAGTTTAGAGTGTACTTGAACTTCATCAATGACAAAGATAGCATGGCCATCATAGCCAGAAGCAAGTGCACTGTTGTAAATGAGACCCTAGCAAAGAAACCCTAGAGTGGGCCTAAAATGTTATAAACCTATTGAATTCCATCCCTACTGCAGAACTTTAGACCATTGGGGTCAAAGATAGGACTAAATTGATCATCTGGGCTAGGAGGGTTATTTCCAAGCATAACTTACTAAAATCAGTCTAGACCAAGGCCATACAGATGGAGCAGAGTATACAGGAATTCAAATATCTATTTTAAGAGTTGTTCATCAAAGGCCTCCCAACATTTTGGGATGGAAAAGGAAAATTTTATGATCAGGAGGAATACAACTCTTGCCTCACCCAATGCAGAATGGATCATTCCAAGTTTGAAATCCTGGAGGAGAACTTAAAAGGACCAACCCTGGTGGAATATTTGATCACAAATTTTGAGATCTTGAATCAATTCAAGACAATAAAGATTGGACTTCCAGTCATGACGTATGCCTCTTGCATTGACTTGGAGATCCTAATTAAATATATGATGGACTATGAAATTCCTTCTGATTTGCAGTGGAAGGATATAGTGTGGCTGGGAAAAACAAAGTGCAGATTCCCATGAACCAGAAAATAGCGCCCAAGTGTCACGAAATTGGCAGATCAAACAGAGGACCAAAGAAGGACAAATGGTAAGAGAAGAAGATGAATATTCAGAGGAATCGGTCGTTGGTTCATGAAACAATTTTTATTAATCATTGCAATCAGTCCCCATACCAAAACTGTCATGTTGTAATCATTGTAGTCATTTTTAGAAGTTGAAAAGTTTCAGTTCAACTATTTTAATCGGTTTCAAATTGAAAGGAACTCAAATTGTATAAATATTAGAAGTTCTGAAATTATTAATGTTGGCAGAATTGTAAGGGCATCTCCTTAGTTGTTCTGAACTAAATTGTAATTTTCTAGAGCTGAATTGAATACATATCCAGAATATTTTGAAGTCTTTATGAAAATATTCTAATGGTGGTGATATGAGTTTTGTCTTCTCTCATTGTATGTATTTCTTGTGTTCTTTAAATCCATTTTCACTTTCTTCTATTTAAATTGGATAGTTTAAAAGCTCAAAATTCATCTTGTGATGCTCTCGGCTTAAGAAATTTAAACTGTGTGTAATTCTTCATAACTAATTCAGAATTCATTTCATTAATTCTCTGATCCAGTTACTTGTTTCATTTTTCTTCCTACGCTATGCAAACTAAAATTTATAACTCAGATTCATCACCTCACTTAGCCTTTATCCTTTGGAGAGTTCTAGAGGCCAGTCATTGTTTTCATTCAATTTCAAAATTTTGACTCCATATCCCTAAGTGTCCCTCCCCTTCCTTGCCAAAAAATTTATAAAAACCCCCCAAAACAAACTAAATCTAGTCATTGATTGCCAAAGAAACATCAAGTGACACGAGAGAGAACTCTCTGAGCTGAGAAGGCTAGTACCCTGCTCTAAAGTTGGTTTGTAGGTTACCTCTATCATTTTTTTATTAGTCGAACAAATTTACAGAGTGTTAACATTTTGGCGCCACTTCCAGGGATTGAAAGTGAAATCTTCCCTGGGAAAAGAACGACTTAAAGATTCATATTTGATTCCTGAGGGTGACAGTGAATCAAACACCTTATTGGTTGAGACTATTTTAACCCTGGTGAATCCATTGCCAAGAGACCAGTAGCACCAAGTAGTTTCAGCTAGAAATCCTGGCTCCCAAGAGAATTCACACCAGGAGAAACCCAGACCTAGAATGTACAATCCCTGTGTCTGATCCTGAGAAACTTGTACAAAAAATAAAAGAAAGGCCAATAAGCCCAGCTTTTCATTTAGATAGATATTTATCGTTTCCCAAAGATGGAGTAACAAGCATTGAAGATCTTGAGTTTGATGTGAAATTTGAGCAAACTATGTTCAGAACTAAATCTGAATCTTGTTTGAACGAGGTCATCTTTGACGAGAAGAGGTTCCAAGATTTAATTTTAGCTACCTCTACCAAACCTCTTGTGGTCCACACTCAAAACCAACAACCACTTCAAGTCCTCACAACAGCCATGGCAACTAGGTTTTCCCTTCTTGTACTCCCTGCTCAATTACATGATTTTCTCTAGGAGTATAATCTAAGGATCAAATTGTATTATGTTGAAGGGAGTGTGTCAGCCCATAAACATCTAGACTGCTTCAATGATTTTATAGACTTAGAAGAAGTAGATTTTGAGGATGAAAAAATGAGGTTTCTTTCACAAAGTCTTGCAGGAGAAGTGAGAAAGTGTTTCAAAGCTCTCATAGCAACTAGTATCATAAATTTTGAGGCCTTTGAAACTAATTTTATTGCAAAGCGGGGTGACAAGAAAAAACCCCTTCAGTTTTTGACTCAGTAAAACAACATGAGTAGGTCACCTAACGAAACAATGCAGGATTTTTCAGTGAGATTTGTAAATGTCTATAATCTAATTCCTACTGAGGTAACCCCCCCCCTAAACATGCTCAACTCAGATATGTTGATTCCTTTGAAAGTTATTTTTATTTATTGTTGAGGGAAAGAAGATATACCTCATTAGATGACATGATGAAAAATGCAATAGAAGTGGAAGTGAACCTAATGGCCTCAGGAAAGATCAAATCTGACTTTGACAGGGACATGAAAAAAGTTCAAGATAAGACACAACCTTGAACCTCACAGACATTGAAAGAAAGGTTTGAAATGATGATAAAAAATATGGAGAAAATGATGGAGAGAATGGATTTAGATAATAAGCCTAACACCAAAGAACAAGTTTATGTTCCACCCAGAAATCAGAGAATACCAGCAGTCCCACAAATTAGACAAAGAGATCAAATAAATCATGGGAATCATGTAAATCAGGGGGATCAACAAATAATACCTCCTTTTCAAAATAACTATGTAAATGAGAATTATGATGAAAATTTTGAAGACAACATGCATTGTTGTGATGGTGATGAGACATATTTACTTTTGAATAAAGAGGAACATGACCAATTCATGGATGCTAATGAAATATTCATGTAGTAAACTGATGATAGGTTTTCAGTAGAAAGAGAATATTACCAAACAGTGTTGCAGAATGCCATCATATAATTCCAAAGAAAATATAATCTTTGAAATCAGAAAGTTCATGAAAACCCCCCAAAGGGAAATCCTCCAAAGGGAAACCCCAACAAAGAATATTAGAATAACATACCCTCTTCAAGTCATCCCAAAAATGACTCTGTTGAAAAATATGGTGTGGACAAATGTAAGAAGAAGGAATAATCCCAGAAAAAGGTACCTAAAACAAGAAAAAAAATAGTCACCAAAGAGGTAGAGAAAACCTCATCCTCCTTTAATTTTGAAAGTGAGATGGCCAAGATTAAGATTTATGTACCATTCAATGAATTGATCAAGAACAATGACTATATAAATCAGATCATCAATATTCTTAAGATGGAACAAACTTCTGACACTTTGAACATACAAGATGATCACACTGCCATCTTATCTGGCCCACATGTAGAGGAAAATAGTGATGTTGAAGAGACCCCCCCTTTCTACATCATCCTAAAGATCCATGATATGACTCTACAAAATGTCATGTTGGATTCAGGAGCATCCCATAACCTGATGTCCAAGGTGGTCATGGACCAATTGGGCCTTGACATCACAAGGCCTTACAAATATATTTTATCCTTTGATTCAATGAAGGGGAAATTCTTAGGACTGATCAAGGATATGGTGGTGTTTTTGTCTCAAATTCCAACAAAGAATATGGTCATGGATGTAGTGGTTGTTGATATCCCTCCCAAGTTTGGCATGTTGTTATCCAGGTCATGGGCTGCAAAGTTTAAGGGAACTCTTCAAATGGATATGTCATATGCCACCATCCCTATCTTTGGTCAGGATAGGAGATTGTACAAAGAGGTTTTGCTCAAATACATGGCTAGCAACAAGTCACAGCTGAATAACCATCCCATTTACTCTGTGGAGTCTGAGTTTGGATAATCCATTTTCTTCAATGATATGTATTTTGAGGATAAAGGGATAGCGATTGATATGGATGTCAAAGATAAATCTGATCAGTAGATTGAGAAGTTTTCAGAGCAGTAGGACAGTACAGAAAATGAGATGCAGAGCATGAGTTTTGATGGAGATGTCAACAGAGAGGGGGCAAGAGTTGTTCTGTGGATTAAACCCCCGAGATTGGCTACAAAACTGTGCTCTTATAAGCTGGATTTTGATTGCACAAACAACATGGTTGAATATGGGGCATTGGTGTTAGGATTGAAGGATTTAAAAGAAATGGGTGCTAAGAGCATAGTTGTTCATGGGGATTCTAAGTTGATCATAAATCAGGTGAAGGGAATATATCAAGCCAAGCACCCCATATTAAGAGCATACAAGAATACAGTGCTTGACCTTCTTGAATAATTTTTAGAATATAGCCTCTCAATGATTCCAAGGGGTCAGAATCAGATTGTTGATACCCTTTCCACTTCAGCTTCAGTTTTCAAAATTCCAATATTTCCTAGCACGGGCTATGAATTTGAGATCAATCACAGACCAACAGTGCCTGATAATATTGAGTACTAGTGGGTTTTTGAAGATGATAAACAAATAGAATGTTTCCTCAAAATGGAAGATGGATTTGATAATTTAAACATTGATAAAGAATATTGTGATGAAGAGGTGGATGCAATTGTTTTCACAAAGGATGGTTACTTCTAAAATCATATTGTTGGTAGAGATATAGTGCAGTTGAAGAGTAACATCATTCCCAAGGGTCTAGTCCCATTGGAGAAACTCTTTGATAACAATGATGCGGCCAGGAGTCCAAAGATTACAATAAATGAAGGGGATGTTGAATATTGCAACATTGGGACTCAAGAAGATCCCAAGATAATCAAGTTGTCCAAAACACTCAACCCAGAAGTCAAGCAGAGATATATCAATTTGATGAAAGAATTGCCTGATGTTTTTTCTTGGAGTTATGAAGATCTGAAAGTTTATGACACCAAGGTAATTCATCATGTGATCCCAATTAAACAAGATCATAAACCTTTCAAACATAAATTAAGAAGGATAAATTATTTGTTTCTACCCCTGATTGAGAAAGAGATAAAGAAGTTGTTTGAAGCCATCAAAGTATATTTAAGGTTTTCCAAAGGGGTGGTGAATCCGGTGCCTGTTAGAAAGATGAGTGGGGAGATCATATTGCGTGTGGACTTCATAAATATGAATAGGGTGTCTCTCAAGGATAATTACCCACTTCCTAAGATGGATCACATTCTACAGAAGGTGGTAGGTTCTCAGAAAATGTAAATGTTGGATGGTTTCTCTGGGTACAATCAGATCATAATGCACCCTCATGATCAAGAAAAGACAACATTCACAACACCATGGGGTACATTCATGTATGCGAAGATGCCTTTTGGGATCATGAACGCAGGGGAAAAATTTCAAAGAGATATGGACATAACTTTTTCTAATGAGAAAGAAAAAATCATTGTTATCTACTTAGATGATATCACTGTGTACTCAGTTTTTGATGAAGAACATCTCAAACATTTAAGAAGGGATTTTCAGAAGTGCAGAAAGTTTGGCATTTCATTGAACCCCAAGAAGTCAACTTTTGGCATGGAAGAAGGGAAGCTACTAGTACACATTATTTCAGAGGGGATAAATATAGATCCCAATAGAGTTGAAGGGATCTTAAAAATTGGCACACCCAGAAGCAAAAAAATAGTGCAATCTTTCCTAAAGAAAGTTAATTTTCTGAGAAGATTCATCCCTAACCTAGCTGAAATCATAAAGTACATCACTAACATGATCAATAGATAAAGTGGACCCTAGAAGCTAAGAAATCCTTTGAATACATTAAAGTGGCATTGACCAAGGCCCAAATACTGTCCAGTCCTAACTTTGAAAAAGACTTTATATTGTTCTCTTTTGCCTCAGAGCACACCATTGTTGGTGTTTTACTATAGAAGGATGATAAAATTTTTGAGAAGCCTATAACATACTATAGCAGGACATTGAGGGATACCCCATTAAAGTATGATATCATGGAAAAGAAGGCATATGAAATGGTCAATACCTTGAAGGAGTTCAGAGTTTATATCTTGCATTCTCATACCACTTCTTATGTGCCCAACAGTTATGGGAAAGATATTTTAACTCATCCCGATCTTGAGGGAAAAAGGGGAAAGTGGATAGCTATGTTGTTGGTATACGACCTTGAGATCAAACTTACAAAGTTGATCAAAGGTAAAGGGATTTACAAGCTAATGACACAGACAAATTGTGAACTCCTGGGAATAAATTTCATTGTTGATTTGTCAGCAGATTCAAAAAAAGAAAGAGTCCCCCAGATATCATAAAGATTCCTTGAATCCCCATGGTATGCATATATCATTTACATGTTGAGAAACTTGCAGGCTCCTCCTAAATTAAGTAAAACTAAGGCCAGGTTCTTAAAGATGAAAGCAAAAAAAATTTGTAAGGTAAATCAATCTCTATATTGAAAGGATCTATGGGGAATTTTGTTGAGTTGTTTGATAGAGGAGGAAGCAGAGAGGACCATCAAATAATTCCATAAGGGTGACTATGGAGGACATCATTATTGGAAAATTAATGTGCACAATATATTGAGGGCTGGGTTCTATTGGCCTAGCATATGTTTTATGTCTATAAAGAGGTTTCAATATGTCATGAATGCCATATTTTTGATGGGAAAATAAAATTGCAGCCTTTACCATTGAAACCCATCTTTGTTGAAGCACCCTTTAGACAATGGGGCCTTGATTTCATAGGATAAATTCATCCACAGTCCTCAGCTAAGCACAAGTGGATTCTGGTAGCCACGGATTACTTCAGTAAATGGATTGAGGTAGTTCCCGCCATGTAGGCCACAAATGTTGTTATCATCCAATTTTTAGAAGACAATATTTTGTCCAGGTTTGGGTGTCCAATCAAAATCATTACAGACAATGCAGCAACATTTAAGTCCAAAAATATGGAGAAATTTTGTAGTGACTACAACATAAATCTTGGCCACTCCACTTCTTATTACCCTCAAGGCAATGGTTTGGATGAGTCATCCAATAAGAGCTTAACCAAAATTATCAAAAAGTTGCTACAATATAACAAAAAAGATTGGCACAAAAAGCTCATCCATGCACTATGGGCTGACAGGATCACTCCAAAAAGATCTATTGCCACCTCACCCTTCCAAATCATTTATGGCACAGAAGAAACTTTTCTTACTACATTAGGGTTGCCAGTGATGAGGTTGTTACAAGAGCAGGACGTTGAAACAAATTCCACTCAAAGAAGAAAAGATGAACTAATCAATGTCCATCAAACTAGAGAAAGGGCCTTCAACAATTCTCAACTGCACCAAGACAAGATCAAAATGGATTTCAACAAGAATTACAAGGTTGATGACTTCAAAGTGGGAGACCTGGTATTAATATGGGATGCCAGAAAGGAAGAAAAGGGAAAGCATGGGAAATTTAACCATCTATGGTTGGGACCTTTCAAAATCATGGCGTACCATGGGAATAATGCCTATCTAATATAGGAAAGTAATGGAGACATCGTTGGAGGAAGACCTGTGAATGGTGTGTTCCTCAAACATTTCATCATTTAAATAAAACATCATCCCTTTCAATTCATTGTACATAACCATTTTATTTTTTCAGTTGAAGAAGTTGAAATTAGATCCATAGAACTAAAGCCTGAGGTGAAGGCCCTGAGTAATGCTGAGTAGATTTTAGGTTTTCCAAATAAATGTTGGTAAATTTAGTTACAGGAATGGATAATAGCCTAATGGGTAGGCACTCAATCTTCCATTATTTTCTACATCGCAGGGAGGATAACATCCCTAGTTGGAGCCCATGTTATCACCATAACAAATTTATGTGGGGAATTTGTTTTTTCAAAACTTAGTGAGGTGCTAAACCAATGTGGTAGTGTGATAAACTAGAGGACAGGGCCAATTCTAGTGGGAAGAGGCTAAAGTTAGCAGAAATGCGGATTTGATGGGACCCAATGGGCCACAGATCGTAGACACTGCAAATCAATGGTCGAGGATCGTTTCAAGGGGAGAACGTGTGTGGAGGATAATTCCTAAATGTGGGATGAAACATAAACTGCAGTTTCATCTTATGAACACGTGGCACCACCGAGTTCATTTCAGGGTGATAAGAAGATTTCCCCAAACTGCTTCCCCTTGTCCCCAAAATCAAAAAGTATATAAAAGGGGGTACTTGTTGTTATTTTATTATTTTTCAAACTACAGGAATGTTGGAAAATTGGCACACCTGATCCATTCAAACTGAAGCTCAACAATATACCAAACTCACACATTTTCTTCTCACTCACGGGTATTTTTCATTTCCACCATGGACCCTATCATTTTGTCAGTAGCGGAATAAGATCCCATGTCAAACAAAGAAGCCCTAATTGACAAAGATTCATATGTGTTCGACACTGAAATAACTGTCTCACCCATATTCGTGTCCAGAGCTAATCTGTCAGATAATGCAGGGAAACATATTCCCTTCCTTGAAGCAATCCAGGGTGCCATAGTTCCTTACACTGTCAAGTTTGCTTTCCCCTTACCTGAATTCATAGGTTGGTGCGAAGAGCAATATTCACAGGAAGAAAAAGTTGTCTTAAACAAATTGGGGTCTGAGGTCCTATGTAGAGTATATAGTTTGTCAATTTGATATGCCCTCATCATACAAGAGTCCCCCTCTATAGTTTCTAAACCATTTTAATAATAAAATATAATCATGGTTTACAGGGAATGTCCCTCCGAGGTCAAAAACCTATTTTTGCAAACAATTGTCAAAACAGAACATATTTCTGAAAGTATGTCCCTGCCAATGACTGTAAATATCATGGTTATTGAAGTCCAATGGATCTGTTCCATACAGAGTCAGATTTTAGGTCTAGATAATTACAATTATGTGGTTGAGGTCATGTTAGGTTTTATGATAGCGTTTTTCCAGTCAGAGTCCATTCAGTCAGTTTGCATCAGCTTTGATAGATTCATAGTTGATAATATCCTTAAGCAACTAGTGAATTTTTAGTCACTAAGACATTTCAGGTATTACACATACTTGTTGAATACTTTCCTGGAGACAAACAAGAGAGATTTCCCTGAAGCAACATTCATATCAAATGAATGTAAAAGAATCACAATGCTCATCTTTATCAACAAGGTCATGTCCATATTTTACAACCTGATTTTCAACACCATCCTTCCAAGAGTCCTAGATGACATGAGGATTTATTTACAACCAAATCCATAAAATAGAGTGGGGGACTGGGTGTTGTTCATGCATTCAACAGTGATATGGGTTTATGGTTTTCATGAATCCCCCTATATTCTACCTATTTTTCTGACACCCAGAGTATTTTCCCTAGATTTCATTAGGAAAAGAATCATATCATAGACAGAGCACTTCCTGAAACTACACAAAGCATCCAACCTCAAATTCCCTTTCATCACTAGACCCTTCATTGTAAAAACTAGATAATGCTTATGTCAGATACAGACTAAGCTCAAGGCGTTTGGATTTTCACAACTACAGGGAAGAATATATGATCCACATCAGATCATATCCAAGAGAAGATTGATAAACAAACAGACACCCTATGAGCATGAACATATTGAGAGATTTGAAAAATTGGCAAATCTAGATGTCTTTGCTGATATGGAAGCAATATTCTAGCCAGCTCAAGCACAGCAAGTGGAGGAAACATCACAACAAAATCAAATACAACAGACTCCTCATACGTTGATAGTTAAAGTTCCCAAGATAATTGTTTACAACAAAAGGAGCAGTTGAGAGGCCTTGGGAACTAGCATTCAGTAGACCGCCCATAAAAATATGAAGATCACACAATCCCCACAGATAGTGGACCTAGAAGAGGAAGAGCCTAAAGAACAGGTAAATATGGATATAGTGGAGACTAGAATCAACAATGTAGAAATTGGGAAAGGGATCAATGATCTGAAAATAGGGGGCTGACTTGTTTTGCTATGCAAGCACCCTCTACTCCATTAAAATAAAACTTCAGGACCTTGCTCTATGTCATAGTTGTGCAAGAGGTTTTATGTGTCAAGTTTAGGCTTCTTTTACGTGTTTATGTGTGAGGATTTTAAAAGGTTAAATATGTTGTTTAAATAATACCAAAACAAGTGAATTGCAACAAATAATGACCAACAAACTCACAACAATAACAAGATGATAAAGGAGTTCACCCGCAACTAGGCTACATCTCCTTGAGCCTCCATCAATGGACTAGGCTCTCTGGGATTAGTTTGTCAAAGATTCTTTTAAAATATGCTTCTCAACTCCAATGGATTTAATGACTGTACCATTGGGTTCAGAATACATAAAAACCCCAAAAATGACTATTAGAACTCTGAAAACGAACCATGGCTCATTTGAGAATGACCTCTTCTATTGGTGGCCTTGAGCTTCCCTGAGCTTCCTTATGTTTAAAAAACATGTAAAAGTCCTCAAATGCCTCTGAAAACTGTACCAATGTGTTTAGAGCATAACAATTAGTCAAAAATGACTATTAAGTCACAGAAAATAAACTTGCGCTCATCTGAGCATGGCCTCCTTCAATGGTGGCGCTAAGCTCCCTAGAGCTCCCTGAAACTTCAAAGTAGAAAAACCTACAACAGAAGTTTCCAAATTCCTTTGAAAACTATTCCAATGGATTCAAAACATAAAAAAACCCCTAGCTGGGCTTTTTTGGCACCTCAGTTGGCTAAAAAAGTGAAGAAGATAGGCCTCCTGCTATTTTCCTCCTTCAAGCTTGTTGTCTCTCGTTCGCCAATTCCCACCTGTTTGTGAGTAACCTGGCTTCTGGGCATTTCCCGTGCCTAAACCCAGCACATGTCCATGCTAAAAAATATGTGAATTTGTCGCACCATTAGCCAAATTAATCCCCCAAAGGAGGAGGTGTTGGGTGCATGGGGGCCATATGGCCACATCCCAGTGCGAAATAAGGGCTACGTTGCATGATTAAATGTGGGCTTGATAAGTGTCCGGACGCGTGGGGTTTGGGAACTGTTTGAAAACACATTTTTGAATTCCCATGCTACATTTTGGAGTGCTCACATGGTAGCGCTCATGAAAACGTGGGTTGGGGCTAAGCCCCAGCCCGGACGCGCGCCCAACTACACAACAATGCGAATTTAAATATGTTTTAACACATATGTTTAACAAGCAACACCCTATGGCATGTTGGTTGGGTGGCCTTTTCCAAATATTTGAGCCTATGGGGAGGTCTGAGGCTTGATCCCCATGGACTCCATACAATTTTAATCAACCACAATACAGTGCCACGTGGCACCACCCAATTGGCTAAAAGCATGCCACGTTTCTCACCTCCATTCGCCCACATGCCCTACCAAATAACTTCTTGCCAACTAAGCATCTTCCACGTCAGCATCAGACACATTAGCACTTCCACATGTGAATTATGACCCTACCACATCATCGCCTGTACAGACTGTATGGACTTTACAGTCAACAACCTTTTTTTACCTGTTTGGAAAATCGAAAAGAACGTGATATCTATCGCATCTGATGTCTGTTTGACCCTATTCAATGTGCGTTGGGTTTGTGACGATGAAACCTATGCTCCTTCTTGTTTTTAATTGATTCTGAACACTTTGATTTTTGGGCTAAATTTTGACCCCTGGTCCAGATTCTGATCACACCTTCCCAATGAAAGGCTTTTGGACCCACAAAAGATGATGATTATCTGCATGAGCTTCAATACTCTTCTGCTTCCAAGTTCTATCAATTGATTATACTTGAAAAGTCTTTTGGAAATCACCTGGGTACCTTGACATGCCTTGCACTGCAACTGGTTATGTCACTCAACCACTGTTCTCTAGCTGTTGTTGACCCACTATTCTCTTTGTGCTTGGAAATCTATCAGCCTTCCCACTAAGAATCAATTCCCTCTCGTGAAATCTTTGGCATAAACACTATCCTCTCTACAATGGTTGCAAAATGCTTTCCTGCGACATCTTGTCACAGACCAAGAAAACCATCAATCTTGAAAACAAACTTTATACAAGACTGAAAATGATGCTAACAAAGTCTTTTTTCTCTTCAAGAAAATGGTCTCATCTTGTACTTCATCAAAGTACATGGTGTTTTCCTACATCTTAGTGTACTCAAAATTGACTTACAAGCCGACAAACACCATCGACTAAAACATAAGTCGAAAACATGATCGACCCAACATAGATGTCAAGACAACATCAACACAAGTCGAGACTCATTTGAAATAGATAGACATTCCAAAATTCGACATTCATGATACACAACCATGTTACATTCATGAGTCATTCATAATGAACTACCACCAAGTTCATTGTTTACACACATACAAAATCACATGCATGTGCATAGCTCTTCAACTCTCCTTCAAGTACAAACATAAGTACATAAACATGTGGGTACATAAGAGCTGAAAATGAAAAGATAAATGGCTGCAATAAGTGAGTATCATACCCATCTTTTACATCCTCCTGGCGAAGTTGTATTTTGACCCAACTTCAAAAGAATTGCATTCAAATGCAAACTTGCATCATACAACTTATGATAAACTACTGCAACTTGTCAAACTATCAACAGAAAAAGATACATAAGGCTGAAAAGTGCATCTTACAAACAAAGAAATGCAAGTCTTACTTGTTCAAGAAATCTAACCATTTCTTACCAAGTCAATTCAATGGTGACTTTTTCTGCTGAAAATCCTCTTCTTGTGAATCATCTTGACTCACATCAATGATGGAATCTCCTCTTCCATTCCTACCAATATATTTATCCATCTGCTTCTCGTGTTGTGGATGAGTGGTTGGATGAAATGCCCAACATTGGTCAATGAGATAACCTCTCTTCTGGTAGTGAGTGCAAAAATTTTTCATCTTCTTTTCAAGTTTCCTTTGCTTGGAAAGTTTCCTGAATGTGGTCAATATTTTCCAACATCTTGAAACATGATGGTTATCTAAACCACATTATGTACATGGACTTTTTCTTCCATTTTTACATGCAAATTTACCATGCTTAACATAATCAAAAGCAACCGAATTATAGGCAGAAATATACCTTGAACATTCACCTTTATCGCCTTCTTGAGGAGGTGAATTTGAAGAGTTACCAGCTCTCTTTTGAAGACCAACAAAAATGTTCTTTTCCTCATGGCTATCACAACTCTCTTGTTTCACACATTTGCATTCATCTTGAACACATACTTTGCATGCTTGAGGGATTGAACTTGAAACAAAATTTGTTCTTGGAACTCTTTCCCTTGTCTCCTCAACTTTGGAATATGCTCCATCTTTCTGTTCATATCCAATACCCCTATACTTGGGCCTCTCTTCAACAAAAATAGGCTCAACAATGCCTTGTGCATGCTTACCTAACCCGCTACCTTCATAGCCCATTTTTAACAATAACTTGGACCCTATTCCTCTAGTGTGATTTTCAAAAACACCAAAGCATTCATCTTGAGAGGAATTTGAAGAAAAACCAACATTACATACCTCATGCTCCTATATGTACTTGGTAAGGGTTTCCTTTTCCTCATGGAGTTGAGTCTCCATCTCATGCAATGTTTCAAGAAGTTGGTGCTTCTCCTCCTTCATGGCCATCAAGTGCTCTTGAAGGACCTTTCTATCTTCCCACATCTCTCATGGTTAGAAAATCCTCCAACATCTCTTTGTCAAAGAACTTGGCTAATGAAGATGTATGAGAACTCTTACTGTTTGAAGCTTCCTCCATCCTTGCAAGATATCAAACTTCAACACAAAACTTGCACAATAATAGCAACAGCTAAATATCTAGCTATCAATGGAAATCACATGAGAAAAACTATGCTCTAATACCACCTGATCTAAAAATAGGGGGCTGACTTGTTTTGCTATGCAAGCACCCTCTACTCCATTAAAATAAAACTTTAGGACCTTGTTGTATGTGATAGTTGTGTAAGAGGTTTTATGTGTCAAGTTTAGGCTTCTTTTATGTGTTTATGTGTGAGGATTTTAAAAGGTTCAATATGGTGTTTAAAGAATACCACTACAAGTGAATTGCAACAAATAATAACCATCAAACTCACAAAAATGACAAGATGATAAAGGAGTTCACCCCCAACTGGGATACATCTCCTTGAGCCTCCATCAATGGACTAGGCTCTCTGGGATTAGTTTGTCAAAGATTCTTTTACAAGATTCTTCTCAACTCCAATGGATTTAATGAATATACCATTGGGTTCATAATACATAAAAAATGCAAAAATGACTATTAGAACTCTGAAAATGGACCATGGCTCATTCAGGCATGACCTCTTCTACTGGTGGCCTTGAGCTTCCCTGGGCTTCCTTATGGAAAAAAACACCTTTAAAAGTTCTGAAATGCCTCTAAAACCTGTCCCAATGTGTTTAGAGCATAACAATTAGTCAAAAATGACTATTCAGTCACAGAAAATAAACTTGGGCTCATCTGAGCATGGCCTCCTTCAATGGTGGCCCTAAGCTCCTTGGAGCTCCCTGAAACTTCAAAGTAGAAAAACCTGCAAAAGAAGTATCCAAGTTCCTTTGGAAATTGTGCCAATGGATTTAGAGCATCCAAAAACCCCTAGCTGGGCTTTTTCGGCACCTCATTTGGCCAAAAAAGTGAAGAAGATAGGCCTCCTTCCATTTTCCTCCTTCAAGCTTATTATCTTTGGTTCACCAATTCACACATGTGTGTGAGTAACCTGGCTTCTGGGCATTTCCCATGCCTAAACCCAGCACACGTGCGCATGCCTCAAAATGTGTGAATTTTTTGCACCGTTAGCAAAACTAAGCCCCCAAAGGCAGAGGTGTTGGGCGCATGGGGGCCATGTGGCCACGTCCTAGTGAAAAATAAGGGCTACATTGCATGATTAAATGCGGGCTTGACAAGTTTCCATATGCGTGGGGTTTGAGAACCATTTGAAAACATGCTTTTGAATTCCCGTGCTACTTTGTGGACTGGTCACATGGTAGCGCTCATGAAAATGAGGGTTGGGGCTAAGCCCCAACTCATACGCATGCCCAACTACACAACAATGTGAATTTAAATATGTTTTAACACATATGTTTAACAAGAAACACCCTATGGCAAGCCGATTGGGCGGCCTTTGTAAAAGATTTGAGCCTATGGGCAGGTCTGGGTTTCTATCCACATGGACTTCATACAATTTTAATCAACCACAATATGGTGCCACGTGGTAGCCCATGCCTGGGCCACATGGCACCACCCAATTGGCTAAAAACATGCCACGTGTCTCACCTCCATTCGCCCAGGTGCCCTACCAAATAACTACTTGCCAAATCATCATCTTCCACATCATCACTGCCATGTGTGAGGTACAACCCTGCCACATCATCACCTGTACGGACTGTACGGCCTGTACAGTCAACAACTATTTTTTACCTATTTTGAAAATTGAATAGAATGCAATATCTCTCTCATCCGATGTCTGTTTGACCCCATTTGAAGTGCGTTGGGTTTGTGACAACAAGGCTTACGCTCCTGTTCGTTTTGAAGCGATTATGAACACTTTGATTTTTGGGATAAATTTTGACGCCTGGTCCAGATTTTGATCAATCAAGCTCCAAAGTGAGGGAATCTCAAGAACTTTGCGCAGAAAAAAGAACATCTTTGATAAGGTAGTTGGAGCATCCTATCAATTTAAAGAATATTTGGCAAAGCAATATGTTGAGAAAGGAAACTTGGCTATGAATGAAATGAGGGAGTTAATCCCTGAGGTAGAAAAGATATCTCAGCATAAGTCTTCTCTGTTCACAATGAGAGATGTAGAGAAGAAGACATTCAATATAACAGTTGCAAATGAGGATAAAATGTCTGAGATCAAGCTGAAATATGAGAACATCAGTTCTCCTGATAAAGTCAAATTCCACAGGAATACCAGTGACATGTTCTATTCAAATTAATTGAGTCTTAGCCTAAAGAATTCAAAGTTGTCAACTTATGCATTTAAGTTGGAAGGGCAGTTGAGGCAAGAAAAGGAATCTAGTAGAGCTTGGAAAACTCAGGTCAAGAGGATAGATTATGAAGGCCCTTAGGGAGTGAGATCCTCCTTAGAGGAAAAAGAAAATCTAATTCAAATCTTGAAGAAAAAACTAAAAATGTCTGCCACAAAGCATCCACAAACAACATAATTGGTTACTCTAGAATGAGAGAAGGAAGCATTTTGAAAAGAAGCATTGAATTACAAGGCCAAGGTATTACAAATAGAGCAATAAAAGTTGAACTGGTCACAAGGGCTGACAGAAGTACCAAACATGGTTGTAAATGTACCTTCTACTACAGAAGTTGGGTTGAGCATTAAAGGACTTGTCCAAGCTATGTCCCAAGTTGGCTTGAAGGTGGGAGAAATCAAAGGTCTAAAAATATATATAGAGAAGTTGAAGCAATAAATGAAAACAAAAGATGAGAGGATGGCTCAATTCCACAAGGAGAATCAAGATTTGCAGGAAAGAGTAGACAAGTTGAAGACAAGGTTGAGAGGCAAAGTACTATTGCAGGGATCCAAACACATCATCTGGGATTCTATCGCTCCTGAAGCTGCCAAGTTCAGAGTGTACTTGAACTTCATTAATGATGAAGATAGCATGGCCATCACAGCCAGAAGTAGGTGCATTGTTGTAAATGAGACCCTAGCAAAGAAACCCTCAGAGTGGACCAAAAATGCTATAAATATGTTGAATTCCATCCCTACTGGGGAACTTCATACCATTGGGGTCAAATATAGGACTACATTGATCATTTGGGCTAGGAGGGTCATTGCCAAGCATAACCTGCTAAAATTAGTCCAGACCAAGGCCATACAGATGGAGCAGAGTATACAGGAATTCAAAGTTTTTTTTGAACAATTGTTCATCAAAGGCCTCCCACCATTTTGGGATGGGAAAGGAAAATTGTATGATCAGGAGGAATACAACTCTCACCTCGCCCAATGAAGAATGGATCATTCCAAGTTTGAAAGCCTGGAGGAGAACTTAAAAGGAGCATCTCTGGTGGAATATTTGATCACATATTTTGAGATCTTGAATCAATTCAAGACAGTAAAGATTGGACTTCCAGTCATGAAATATGCCTTTTGCATTGACTTGGAGATCCTAATTAAAGAGATGATGGAATACATAATTCCTTCTGATTTGCAGTGGAAGGAGATAGTATGGCTGGGAAAAACAAAGTGAAAATTCCTAGGAACTAGTAGATAGCGCCCAAGTGTCACCAAAATGGCAGATCAGACATAGGACCAAAGAAGGACAAATGGAAAAAGAATAAGTTGAAGAGTCAAAGGAATCAGTTGTTGGTTCATGAAACGTTTTTTTATTAATCATTGAAATTGGTCACCATACCGAAACTATCATGTTGCAATCATTGTAGTGAGTTTTATAAAATGAAACGTTTTAGTTCAACTATTTTAATCGGTTTCTAATTGAAAGGAAATAAAAATGTATAAATATTAGAAGTTTTGAATGTATTAATGTTGGAAGAAGTGCAATGACACCTCCTTATTTGTTCTGAACTAAATTGTAATTTTATGGAGATGAATTGAATATATATGAAGAATCTTTTGAAGTCTCTATGAAAAGATTCTAATGGTGGTGATATGTGTTTTGTCTTCTCTCATTGTATGTATTTCATGTGTTCTTTAAATCCATTTTCACTTTCGTCTGTTTAAATTGGATAGTTTAAAAGCTCATAATTCATCTTGTGATGCTCTATATTTAAGCAATTTAAACTGTGTGTAATTATTCATAACTAATTCAGAATTCATTTCATTGATTCTCTGATGCAGTTACTTGTTTCTTGTTTCTTCCTACACTCTGAAAACAAAAATTATAACTCAGATTCATCACCTCACTTAGCCTTTATCCTCTGGAGAGTTCTACAGGAAAGTCATTGTTTTCATTCAATTTAAGAATTTTGACTCCATAGCACTAAGTGTCCCTCCCCTTCCTTGCTAGCAAATTTATAACCCCCCCCCCAAAAAAAAAAAACACTAAATCTAGCCATTGATCACCAAAGAAACATCAAGTGACACGAGAGATCCCTCTCTAAGATGAGAAGGCTAGTACCCAGATCTAAAGTTGGTTTGTAGGTTACCTCTATTGTTTGTTTATCAACATAACAAATTTACAAAGTGTTAACAGTAGCCAACCTCTCTGAAGAGGTAAATGAAGAGGATTCATCTATAAATAAAGTAGGTGTACATAACTTTAGATACCCTATAAAAAAATACCCCTTTTTATATTTTTGTAAAAATTATGGATAAGATCGCCCATTGTTTCCTCATTGATGGTGGTTTGGGCCCAAGTGAAATGTCAAAGATTATTATGGAAGAGATAAGCTTGTCTTGTACAAATGAAAATTCTAGAAGCATGCTCTCTTATAATAGTCTACAACAAACGACCATAGGTGAGATCAAAGATGTGACCTTAGTTTTGTGTGCACACCCTGAAATAAGGACAACCCTTAGTATCCAGGTAATTGATATGCTAGTAAGAAACTACTCAATCATCTTAGGAAGAGATTGGAAAGATTTGACAGGTGGATACCTCTCACTCGACGGGGCACACTTATCCATTCCTTGGAATGGTAAAAATATCATAGTCCTTAGAGAGGGAAGGATTTCACCTTACATAGAGACTGTTCCACAACCTAATGTGAATTATATCGAAGAGGACCTAGGCATGTATTCCATCTTTTCTGAGGAGGATAACATTACCTTAGAACAAATCAATTTAGATGATGGTATGTGGCACATGCAATTTTATGGTTCATTCTCTAATGAAGGTAACGGGGCTGCAATTATCTTGTACTCTCTTATAGAGAAAATTCATAATTTTCTTGTAGGTTGGATTTTTCTTGCACAAACAATGTCACTGAATTTGAAGCTATATTATTAGGCATTGAAAATGCTTATAATCTAGGTTGTGGTCACCTTACAGTTTTTGGAGATTCTGAGCTTGTTGTGAACCTAGTACATAAGAGATACTCTCCTAGAAACAATTTGATGAAACGATACACCCAAACTGTTTGGGCACTTATCTTGAACCTATTATCTTTCAAAATTATTCATGTTAAGAGGAAATTGAACTCAATGGATGCTCGGTTAGCTATTTTTGCAGCCTCTCCTAATCAACAACTTCTACCACATAGACTTGATTGTACTTTTCAATCTCTATATCATCCACATATCCCTAACAATATAGAATCTTGGAAGGTCTTCCCTAGCAATGAGAGCATCTGTGATTTCATTCAAAATGAACCTTATAATCCTAAGGAATATATATCCATAGAAGATAACAAGATTCCTAAGGGGTTGACTCCTCTAGAGAGTTTAGTTTCATCGAGTGATGTAGGCAATAAAGAGAAACATAAAGAATAGGATTCAGAAAGGAAGGTGGGTGAAACCATATCCTTGAACATTGGGACACCTAAGTCTCCAAAGAATGTTAAAATAGGTGCCCAATGTTATGATGAAGAGAAAATGAATTTTGCCAAGATGCTTGGTGAATTTCAAGATTTTTTTTCTTGGTCTTATGCGGATCTTCATGGTTTTGATCCCTCTCTTATACAACATGTCATTCCCATCAAGGAAGGCATAAAACTAGCTAGGAAAAAACAAAGACCTATCAACCCTGCACTAGAAGCAACTATTCGAAAGGAGTTGGAAAAAATTTTGAAATCTAGAACTATCTTTCCAGTCAAATATTCTGAATGGGTTTCCAATTTGGTTCTTGTTTGGAAAACAATTGGTCAGATCAGATTATGCATTGATTTTTGTGCATTAAATTGGGCTAGTATAAAAGATCACTTTCCTCTCCCTAAAATGGAAACGATTTTGCAGCAAGTTGCAAGGTCACAAATGTTGTCCTTGATTATTTTTTCATTTACAATCAAATCAAGGTAAAAAGGGAAGATAAATATAAAAACACCTTTATTACTCATTGGGGCACCTTGACTTGCGAATGTATTCCTTCTGGCTTATCTAATGTAGGTGTCACTTTTAAAATACCTATGCAAATATCTTTTGACGATTTGATCGACAAGATTATCCATATCTATCGATATGATCTAATCATATACTTTAAAGGGATATCAATTGTCTCGAAGTTTCAAGAATTATGGCTACGTCCTTTCAAGATCATTTTTGTCCTGGGTACAAAATCTTACATTCTAAAATATTTACAAGAGCGATTGTTTTCCTACAACACTAACGGTTCTCACTTAAAACACTATGTGGAACCAACTTCAAAGGTTCTAACGATGTTTGGATTTTCTGTATATTAGTAGTCTAGTTCTATTTTCATTTTCACTACTGCTTTTCATTTCTTCTTTTACAGTAGTTTAAATTATTATTTTATTTAATAGTTTTCCTTCTTCTTTTTTCAATTCTGTCATTTTATTTCTGCCATTTAAAAATTTTCAGTTCCATTATGTTATGACTTTATTGTTTTTCATCTTTTAAGTTCAACTTTGGTCAAGAATAAAGTGTTGGATCAGTTCTGCCACAGTGACACTCCTGCAAGGTATTGTTATTCAATAACAATCAAGATTACATAGTTTTTACGATGTTCCCCCTAAAAGCATAATTGAATTTGTTATCTTCTTTCACTGTTGTCTTATGAAGGAATTGGTTACCTCTTGCTTCTTCTTTCCATTTCTTCATCCATTCGAGAGTTAAAATAGAAAGTCAATAAATTTTTTATGCTTGAAGTCAAGAGAAAATTTTGGTTGAATGATTATGCATACAAGGATAAACCCCCTCATACTTAACATTTTCCATGAGTTATTCCCAAATTCCCGGTCATTTTTCCATTAAATCTGCTCACTTCCCCCTATTTCATAATCATTATGGTTATACCCTCTTGATCTGTTGTTCTTGGTCTGCGAAACCATATATTTCGAGTTCTTAATCTGTTGGAAACAGATTTCCATGTGGAGTCGCCAGTTTGTTGACAATAAAAATCGCAACGAGGAATTTCACCCGCAAAGTATTGCTAAAGCCTATTTTTTAAATTGTGTTAATGATATATAATACTAGTAAGTGGGACCCCCTTGTAGACTAGAGGCTCGAAGATATTCAAATCACACATTTTATGCTTCTTTCGATTTTTCTTACATGGTCTTATATGGTTGATGATACAGTCTTGGCTTGGTTTTTTCTTTGGCATAACAAAAGGTGGATGATGAATTTTATGGATGTTATGTTATTCGAAGCTTAATTTTATGTTATGATTGGCAACTATATTACATTTTTTACATTTGATTATGCCACAATGATTATTACCTTGCTACACCTACACAAGACATATGTTAGTAACAACATCATACAAAATAAATGGAAAGAGACTTATAAAAAAATCCAAAGGAAGGGGCATATACTATACTATGTTAGAAGTTGTTAACGCTCTGTAAATTCCCAAAGGTTGTTAGAGTAGAAGAAAATTACAAGAGGTAACTTTATCCAACCACTTCGAAACTAGAATCTATCCCTACCAGTTTTGGAGAGGGATCTCTCTGTATGATTTAGCTATGTTTTAACTGTGAGATATTAGGCTAGTTAAACAAAATAAGATTGAATGGTTTGTTTTGATTTTGTTAAGTTGGATGAAAATGTTTTTACACCTCCATTGGGCTATGGGGTCTATATTATAAAGATAGAGTCCTAAAAAGAAATTAAAAGATTCTTTTCACAGGGAAAGATAATGCATTCATTGGATTCTTTAGCAGAAAATATGAGAATATCAATTAAAGTAAAGAAGCATTTAAGAATTTCTTCACTGTAATGTCAGAAAGATAAACATTAAGATCTTTCAAAGCCGGAAACAGGGTATACAAAGATAAATCCCGCAACATGCGCTACTTTAAAAGATTAGATTAGAAAACAATATGATAATTGAGGGAGAAAAAAATTTAACATAGAAAAGAAAACATCACCAATGAATAACACACGAGAATCCTGTGAAAGTCCCTTTGTATTACTGGAAGATCTCTTGATAAAAATTATAGTCTTTCTAGCTTACAAGGCATAAAGAACAACCCTCTATACTTCAAAGTTTAAAGTATTTGTAATAAAAAATTACATACGATCCTTTCATTAAAGATCAGGACGTGGCAAATTCTAAATTTAGCTAACTAACTCAACAAGATACGAAAATTTAGGAACTGTTTGATGATGTGTTGAAATCTTCATGCTGATTTCTGGAGTAAATTGTTGGTGAGTCCTCTGCACGACCTCATCTGATTGGATAACTGACTGGGCTTGGACACCTCATCTCCTACTCGATCAAATTGCATAACTCTTCCCATCGAAGGTTACTGGGAACGCTGACTTTGAGCAATCTTCGGTATACTTCATCCATCTCTGTATACTTGGAAAAAGTTGGCTTGGCGATGAAAATGTACTGGATCTCATGTTGTATGCTGATGTCTGACTGGAAAGCCTCCAAGATTGACTTGCTTGTGATACTTCTCTGTATTCCCGAGAATTTTGAACTATCTTTAGCCACGGTGGCTAGTTTCTTTTTATAATCAGAAAGTGTCATTAACTTGTCATTTATGACCCTTAAGCCAGCGAGGCCTTTCTTCTGCAGAGCTTCAATTTTGATGAAAAATCTTTGCACTCTTATGTCCATAGTTTGGACTTTTTCCTCCAGTTGTAACATCAATCCTCTTTTGGTTAGGACCCTCTTGACCTCGAGGATGGTTTCTTTCCTATCTTCAATTTTCAAATCCTCTAACTCTTCTCTAGTTTTTTAATTCAGGAATTTAATGATCTCAATGGCTTCTGTGGGAATCTCTCCCAATTCTCCTCTTATTTTCTCAATCACCTACTTGTTTCTTTGCACCAGTTCGCTCTGCTCGAACATGATTTGTACCATAGGCCATATTTGATTTATGGATTTGGTGATATCCATCCAGACATTTTCCTTCACCTCAACAAGTGTTTTTCCTACCACTGTTTTTTTTTGAAGCTATTACAATTCCCGTTTGATCTTGTTTGATGTTTGTTTCTCCTTGGAGTAATTAGTTTGGTAAGAAGACTTGGGTTCCTGAAGGTTCTCAACCTCCTTTTTAACTCTTCTAATCTCTGTCTCTTGCAAGTTCATCTCTTCCATGGATTTTTCCAGTTCTATTGTCTTCTCCAGAGTTGTCAATGGAGTTGCTGAGGGAGTTTTTGCTAAGGGGATTCCTGCTGTGGATGTTGCGCTTACTCTTGTGAATGGAACTGGGCTCAATGGAATGAATTCAATAGGCTTTGATTGTTACTTCTCTTTCAATAACCTTTCCAGTTCTACTTCCATCTCTTTCAACTGTGCATTCTGCTCCATAATCAACCTGAGCATCTCATCCTTTTCCCCTTCTATATCAGCTATCTCCTTTGCCCATGCATCTTCCGTTGGTGACAGTTTCAACTGTTTCCTCAGAGATTCTATATCAGCATTTTTCTTTTTAAGCATCTCCTCAACTGCTTTCACATTTGAGGTGTCATACCCAATCTTGAGGACCAATTCTTCCATTGTGTTAATTATGTTATCCTTTGCAAAGGATGATATATTTTCTAATTTCAGTTGTGTTTGGACATTGCTCAGAGATACCTGTAATTTAGTGGCCGCAGTAGAAGCATTTTCCAACGTGGAGAAAATTGTTTCCCCAGTTTACCTGTGCAAAACCATTTGATAAGAAAGATGCACATCCCTAGTATGAAACTCGAATGTTTCCCTTTTGTAATCAGTGATTTCTTTGGGGTATGGCACCTGTGCCTGCAGAAACGCCATATGCATTCTACCCTTTTCTGTATCGAATGCAGAAAACAGTTTGTGTTGTGTCGTTGATGTCTTCTTCCAAAACTGAGCATAAGTATTGTTGGTCAGTGTCTGATTTTTCTTTTTGATCAGGTCATACTTCTCAAAAACACTCAATTTTGGTCCTACTTTACTCAGTTGGTCGACTAGTGGAGTAATCGTGGGCTTATTAGGCACAACGGTAGACATAATTTGCTTGCTTCTTGTGCTCAAAAGTGACCGATAATCTTTCATAGTTGCAGTGGATTGGATTTCCTTTTCACCAGCTGTGTCAGGTGTAAGACTATTTTTTGGCCTTTTGGTGTGTAATTGGAAATCTTCAGCTGAGACTTCAGTGATAGAAGGTGAAGTATCCTTCCTGGGTATTTTCTCCTTGGGAACCTGCAGTGTAGTAGTCTGTGAGACAATGACCGAAGGGTCCTGCTGTTCTATCTCAACCAGAGTGTCCAACTCCCATTCTGTTTGACTCACGAACTTCTCTATCTCAGGCTTGGGTGTATGAACATATGGGACATTTTATTTTTAATCCTCATCTTAGAAATTATCCCGCACAGATCATAGTGCCATATGAAACTAACAAAAAAATTCATTTCTTTCAACAGTCTGTTTGCTTCCTCCTCGACGCCTTGGCTATTGCAGATGAAAGACCCTATTTGCCCTTTAATTCTAAGTTGTTGTTTCTTTTTTAGAGACACAAAATGTATGTCATCTGAGTTAATCATTTGCCTTATATACTCCAGGGCAAATATCCTCATAGGTAGATACTTGGGAAATTTGTATGGAGCCAACTCGCATCCATATACTCTGATATCGATGTGATTTTGGTAAAGATACTAGTCTCCAGTATTTGCAAGGTCTAAGAGGTGTAAAATCCTCTGAATCTCCTCATTTATTCTTGGTTTAGGTCAGACACTGAGCATGCTCACTATAGGATGGTAGAACTGCTTGATAAATTGTTTGAAACTGAAATCTGTCAAATTTTGTCTGAGTAGTGAAGTCCAAGTTGTTATCGCCTGCGGTCTCCCATCCTTGTCCATTTTATGCATTGAAAAGGAGAACCTGTCCTCTTGAAAGAAAGTGACTATGTAGGCCAGTATTGAGGAATACTGGAACATGCCTTCTGAAGCGAAATTTAAGAACTGTTCGTGAATATTATCTGCCAGGAAAGTGTTGTAGTCAAACTGCATGGTGGGTCTTTCTTATCTGGAGAAAATAGACAGAAATCCCAATATGGGTTCATCCACCCATTGGTTGGAAAAATAACCCAGCAGAGCACAAAGCGACAAAATGATTTGGTTTCCCTTTACTAAGAACAGGGACAAAGGGTATGGGGGATTTGTCTTGGGGAGCTGAGCAGCCTGAGGGAGGAAAATCTAAAAAATCTGGGCTCTCTGAGGGAATGATAGTTTCTAGTACAACTCTGTGATGACTTCAAGATTGAAAGGGGAGGCGAATTCAGTTCTGGGTATCTGCATCATCTGATCAATGGCCTCAGGTGTGATGAAGAAAAGATTTTATCCTGATGAAGATAGTATGGCTCTCTGGTCGGGGATGTAATGAGCCTGGCATTTGAGGGAGAATTCAGGGAAATGATGAACCTGGGGGAAAATATACAGAGAAAGGTTGGATTCCCAAAGCCCAATTTCATCGCTCTGATCTAAGAAAATATCTTTTATCCATGACTGCAAATCCACGAAGTCAAATTCACACCTGGTGTCTGCGATTAAATGATCTTTGTCAGCCAAATGGATCCTGTCGAGGTTGACAGGAGGCGAGAGGAAATAATTTTCCTTGGCTTCTGAATTCTTTGATTTTGGCACCATCACTGTGAAAATTCCTGCAATTCAAACAAAACGTTAGTGGGGATGACTGTGGTTTTGGACAGTTGACTGAAACAGAGAGGAGACAGGGAAAAATTCTCTGGTGCGATGGACAAAGTAAATAGTGGGAGAATGAAGGAAAAAGGGTAGTTTTGAGCAAACAGATACTTGTTGGGTGCAGGAGATAGATCAACAGGTGAACGGATAAGTTAGCCAGTAATAAATGGCCAATGGGTCCTTTAGAGCGTGAGATGGCAGGTAGCAACAAATGACAAGTACAATAGGGTGATGTGGAGGGGGTTGATTGGGAATTTACCATGATGAAGGGACTTGTAACATGTGAATAGGGGGGAGTGGACTAACAAAGTTATGAGATGTGATCTTTAAGGAAAAAAGTGGAAAATGATGCCATGGGGTGACGGGGGGTATGTCAGAAAGTGGTAAGTGGCATGTGGCAGGAGTATGGAGCAATGGATTCCTACCACGTAGAGGAGGCGACCCGCCAGAAAAACACTCCATTCCAGACCCACCCCCCATCGTTAAAAGTAGACCGGTCCAGGGGGGGGGGGGGTCTGAAAACTAACATCAGTCGTCCATCAGTGCGCCTGCCACTGGACCATAGATCTGAGCGTGATGTTTAAGCAAAATTCTAGACCCCCCCACCATTAAAAGCATAACAGTTAGGGGGGTCCAGAATTCAATCTCAACCATGGATCTAGGCACTGATGCCTCAGTCGTTCATATCCATGCCTTCGTTATACATGATTCTAGACCCCCCCCTTACTGTTAAAGGTAGAACGGTCGGGGGGGTCCGGAAAAGCTTATAAACTGTAGATCTCAGTGACATCACCTCAGTCGTTTATCTGTGTGTTGTCTTTAATTTGTGAGCGCAAACTCATTTTTTTCTTTGAAAACTTAGGATAAGCACTTTAAGTGGGTTTGTCCAAGCTTTCCCTATTTTTATCACCATGGGGTTAGACGTTCAACTTTCAAACATCAAATATAGGGTTCAACATCGATCATCATGCCTGTTTTATTAAGATAAAGAAAACTACCCTATGCTCTAACCTAATTACCTATGACTTTTAGCCCAGATTAAACTGTTGGACTAAGAAATTACTCTATCCTGGGGTTATTTGACCAAGACTAGGCAGTTTGGTCAAATTTATTCACTAGCTATCCTAATTTGCTTGGCTAAGATTAAACGGTTTAGCCAAGCTTATTCACTACTCCTATCAACATCAATTTAAAAGGACTTGGCCATGTTTAAACTGTATGGACCAAGTCATTGTTATTGCATGGGGCTCTATCCAATTTCTTTTATGCCCTCTTTTATTCTTTTTCTTTCTTTTCTTTTCCTTTTTCTTTTTCTTTCTTTTCTTTTTCTTTTTTCTCAAATTATTTGCAGAATGAAAAACCATTTGGCAACCAAAACAATAAAAGGAAAAAAAAATTCAGTCACTAGTTGATCTTATAAATTATAGGGTTATAACGGCAGCTCCACCTGGGGATGGTACTCTCCTTGTGAAGTGCCAAGAATCGTGTTTTCTGATGTCCTGAAAAACTTTCTCCACAGTTGCCTTTGTTGTATGATTTGTTTTATTTTTGAAAATTCGATGACAATGTTTAGTGGATTAGGGCCTTCTCCGTGGGCTTCAACCATCTGATCAAATTTATTCACTCAAAACTTGTAAGAAAAATGAAATGATTTGTACAATGGAAAGGTGTGACTCAAGGTCCCTACTGAGGAGGTGAGTAGTGCTTCAACATTCTTCCATTCATAGGTCCTCCTGGCAGATTGGTCCCATCGTTGTTGTTGAGTAGGAAAGAATTATTTCCTCTTAATGCGTGAATTATGTAAGGTTCATTCCATATACTGTCGAATTTTCCATGCTTCCCCTTATCTTCATTTCAGGCATCCCATCTCAGAACCAGGTTGCCTATCTCAAAGTCATCTTCTTTAGTTATTTTATCAAAGATCATTTTTATGCTATCCTGGACAACCTGAGTTTTGTTGTATACTTCTTCTCTGGACTGCTGCAAGTGAATCATCTGGTTTATCCTTCTTTGGGAATCGTTCGGCTCGGCTTGCATCTCTTGCAGTAGTTTCATGACAGGAACCCCTAAGGAGGTAGGAAAAACTACTTCAGTGCCATAGGCCAACTAATATGGGGGCATACCAATTGACCTCTTGGTTGTCAGTCTGTCAGCCCACAGTGCGATACCCAGCTTGTTATGCCAAGACTTTTTGTTTTCTTGCAACATCTTCTTAATAATGTTCACCAGGGTTTTATTGGATGACTCCGCCAGCCCATTTTCCTTAGGGTAATAAGTTGTGGAATGTCCCAAACCAATATGATACTGGTTGAAAAAATTTATGAGCTTCTTGGATCAGAAAGCAGCTGCATTGTCAGTTATAATTTTTCTTGGACACCCAAAACAAGACAAGATATTATTTTCTAAAAATTTAATAATGACAGAATCAGTAGCTTGCCTGCTCGGTACAACTTCGATCCATTTTGTGAAATAGTCTGTATCAGTAAGAATCCACCTGTGCTGGCCCAAAGAGGGAGGATGTATTTCTCCAATAAAGTCTAATCCCCATTGTTGGAAAGGAGCTTCAACAGAGATTGGTTTCAGGGGCAAAGGGAGGAGCTTCTTTTTTCCCTCGAACACCTGACATTTATGACACAAAGTCACCTTCTGGTGCATGTTGGAAAATAGTGTAGGCCAATAGAACCCATCTCTGAGGATTTTATTAGTTGTGGTCTTCCATCTCAGGTGACCACCACAATCTCCTGCATGAAAATCCTGCAATACTTTTTCAGCTTCATCCTTTAACAGACAATTCAACAGAATACCTCCAGGATCCTTCCAATAAAGATTTCCTTCTAGAATGCAAAATTTTAGTTCTTTCAATTTCAAAAGCCTAGCTTTAGTTTTGGTCAGAACAGGGGGAGCTTGTAAGTTATGCAAAACAAATATCAGGTTTGCATACCATGGAGAGTTCAGAAATTCCTCTTTCACGCTTGGAGTCGCCTGCTCTCCATGTTCGTCTACTGCAACTAAGAAATTAATATCAAGAGCATGGAAATTGGATTCAGCCATTAACTTTTCTAGACCTTGACCCTTAATCAGTTTAGTAGGCTTAATCTCTATGTCATACTCCAGAATGATAGCAATCCATTTTCCTCTTTTTCCATATGGATTGTCCTGGGTTAAAATGTCATTTACTACTGCGTTCAAAACGTATGCAATGGTGTGGGAATGGAGAATATATACTCTAAAATCCTTTATGGATTTTACCAGGGCAAAAGCTTGTTTCTCCATTATTTTATAATTCAAAGCAACATCTCTTAAATATTTACTGAAAAAGGTTATGGGTTGTTCATACCCTTCGTTGTTTTTCTATAGTAATACTGCTGCAATGGTATGTTCAGAAGCAAAAGAAAAAAGGTAAAAATCTTTGGTGAAGTCAGGACTGATCAAGACTAGAGCCTATGTGAGTGCATGTTTATCTTGTTCAAAAGACTACTTGGATTCAGTGTCCCATTTTATTTTTGTGTCCTTTTTTAACATGTTGGTGATGTTCCTGAGAAGCTCAGCTAGGTTAGGTATGAATCTTCTCAGAAAGTTTATTTTTCCAATAAAAGATTGTAACTCTTTGATATTCCTTGGGTGTTCCAGTTTCTGAATGGATTATATTCTACTAGGGTCTATTTTAATTCCATCCTTAGAGATTATGTGCCCCAACAATTTACCTTCCTCTAATCCGAAAAGGATTTTCTTAGGATTTAGAGAAATCCCAAATTTCCTGCATTTCTCAAACACTCGTCTGAGATGTCGTAAGTGCTCTTCATTGGAATGGGAATAAACAGTTATGTCATCCAGATAAATGACAATAAATATGCCAAGTTATTCCACAAAAGAGATTTCCATCGCTCTTTGGAAAATGGCTCCATCATTCATCAACCCAAAAGGAATTTTCACGTACATGAAGGTACCCCAAGGTGTTGTGAAGGCTATTTTCTCTTGATCATCTGGGTGAACGAGAACCTAGTTGTAGCCTGAGAAACCATCTAGTAAGGAGATTTGGTTGGATCCAACTACCTTTTGTAATATGTGGTCCATTTTTGGAAATGGGTAGTTTTTTTTTAGGGAAACCTTGTTTAGGTTTTGGAAATCAATGCAAAGCCTGATTTCCCCAATTTTCTTTCGGGTTGGGACCAGATTTAAAACCTATTTGGAAAATCGTAAGGGGACTATGATTTTAGCATCATACATCTTTTTTATTTCTTTTTCTATCAGGGGAAGTAACTTGGGATTGATTCTCCTAAGTTTCTATCTAAAAGGTTTTTGGTCTTCTTTTATCGGGATCCTATGCTGTATGATGCTCGTGTCATAAGATTTTAAATCTTCATATCCCCAAGAAAACATGTCCGCATATTCCTTGAAAAGTTAAATGTATTTGATTTTATTCTCAGGAGGTAAGGATTTGGAAAGTTTTACTATCCTAGGTTTCTCTTATGTCCCTATGTTACAGTCTTCAACCTCTTTACCACTGGCTTCAATTTTAGGTTTTTTAGCTACATCATTAAAATCAAATAAGTGTTCTAACGGAACTAAACCCCTAGGTAAAACATTACTCTTTAAATGCAAAACATCATATTCTATCTCATCTTCACCTAATTCTTATGAATCTATTTTATTTACACTATTATTTCCAAAAACAAATTTATTCACATTTTCATCGTCATTTTCTAAGTCTATGTTTGTACACTCAAAATCATTTTTACATTGTAGAAAATCTTCAATTTTATCATCGTTCCCAAATACCTGCTAGTATCTGATGTTATCCGGGACAGTCGGTCTGCACTTCACCTCCACCGTGTATGGGTGAGTGGAACGAAAAGGTATCTTACATGTAGCTGCTGACGTGGCTAACCCATCTGCTAAAATGTTTTGTCCCCTAGGCATCACCTACAAATCAACTTCAGTGAAACATTGAAGGGAATCCAAAACAATGTTTCTATAAGCTATGAGCCTGGGATGTTTTGTTGCATACTCACCTTTAATTTGTTTGATAATTAATTCAGAATCGCCTCTTACCATGATTTGTTTGGCACCAACCTTCTTTAGTAGTTTTAGGCCAAGCATCAAAGCTTCGTACTCGGCTATGTTGTTAGTGCATTGAAAATTCAGTTTGTAAGAATGGTTTTCCAAATACCTGGATTTGTGATTGTGCAACCAAACTCCTGCTCCAGCTCCTTCTTTGCTTACATCTCCATCGAAGTCCATGCTCCAGAAATCTGCTGGCAATTCTTCACTGATTACGAGTTTCTTCCATTTTTCCTCAATGATTTCTTGGCCTTCGTTTGGGTCAAATGTATCTTCTTCCAGCTGAGCGATTTGTTCTCCCATATCACTGTTGTTATATAGGATGAAGGAATCTAGATCAGAGTGAGCAGAGTACAAAGGATAGTTATGGGGATTTTCATGGCTGTTGACCATATATTTCATCAGTATCTCTCTGTACAGTCTTCTTTGTTGTCTGAATGCTGGGATGGTGTCATATGACATATCCAACTGCAAAGTGCCTTTCAACTTGGCCCTCCAAGACCTAGACAACAACATACCATATTTCGGGGGAATTTCCGCGACCACAACATCCATAACCATGCCTTTTGCTGGAATTTGAACTAGGGTGATGCATAAGTCCTTGATAAACCCGATACATCTGACATTGCTGGAGTCAAAAGAGTGTAAATCCTTGTAAGGTCTGGTGACCTCGAGTCCCAGTTTTTGCATCACTGCTTTAGGCATTAGGTTATGGGAAGCACCTGAATCTAACATAGCATAGTGCAGAATCAGGTCGTGTATATTAAGGCTGATGTAAAAAGGAGCGATAACACCAATGTCAGTCTGACCATCAACTTCAGGGCCAAACAGATGTTTAGGTTGATCATCGGTAAGATTTACCGTGTACGAATGATTCACCGATCCAACGGTTAAAGCCTTCATGCCTATATCAGGCTCAATTCTCAACTCTTTGATCACCTACGATCGATAAGCGTTCTTACTCATCAACTCAGAAAGGGGAATGGGATTTTTCACTTTGGCTAATTCCCCTTCGAGGTTGAAAGGAGTAGGTGCTCTGCTTTGGCTCAAAAATTTTGATCTGTCCACCATAGTTCTTTGGGAAAAAGTATTTGGTCGGTTGGTCGATGAAACCTCAGTCTGCATTGATCTTTGTAAGATGGTAGGGTTTCTTTTTGCTGGAGTTTCAACATTACCTTTCATGGGGATCTTCTTGGTAGAAGGCTCAGGAGCTTTCCTGGTTTCGACTGTTTTCTTCGTTTCGGTTATCTTTTTTGGGGAATTTTCATCTGTCTTTTTACTTTGCAGATTGTACTGCATGTGTAACTCCATAATGGAATTTTTAAATGCCCGTTGTTCGATCTCTTCGGCTTCCTCAATCACCTCTATTTGAGAAAGAAGGAAAAGTTCTTTCTCTTCCTAAGTAAGGAAAATGGATTCGTTATCGTGAATGCCCATGAGGTTTGTGTGTGTCCTCTAATTCTTCAATTACCTCCTCACCTTCATTGACATAATTTTCCTATAGGGGTGGTTTGATATGTTGATCAGGACCCCTCTGTTATCTTTGATCCCTAGGATCTCTCTGCCTGATTTGAGGAGGATTTCTTCTGAAGTTAGGATTTTGAATTTGTGGAGCAGATTGGTTTTCTCTAGGAGGATTTCTTTCGGCTACAGTAAGTCTCTCCATCATCCTTTCCATTGCTCTAGCTAAGGAATCTAGTTTAGTGTCAGAAGAAGATGTGGAAGGTTCCTCTTTAATCGTAACTCTCCTCTTCATCCTATGTCGTGCCCTTTTAGCCAGCAGGTTGGCCTCTACACTTATTGCGCTTTTTTGCATGTCCTCCAGGGTGGTGGAGTTTCTTTCCCTTAATTGATATGACATATCAGTGTCGAAACCGTCAAGAAATTTTATCAGTGCCAAACCTTGTGGGGGTTTAATATTAGCTAGAATCACATTGTACAGGTTGTTGAAGCAGGTGCAGTAGTCTTGTACTGTCTCTCTTTGATTCCTTCTGATGTTTTTGTATTCTGACAAGATCTGGAGAGGGTTTTTCTTTACCTCCCATCTGTTTAGAAAACTTCTTTGAAACGTCACAAGGTTGACCACTAAAGCAACACATAATCCTTTGTACCATTTCTTAACATCCCCAGTTAGACTCTGTGCAAAAATTATCATTTGAACATCAACTTCATCCACTTCCTGCAAGTCAAAATAGTCATTCATTTTATCAATGTGTTGTTGTGCGTTCAAGGGCCCTGTACCATCAAAATGTGGGAGTCTCATTTGATAGTCCTGGGGCATGTCGTGTAAAGGTGCAGCCAACACCAAGGGAGCATATCTAGTTTCCATGATAGGTGGAGGGGGTGGAACAACAACCTGAATGATAGGTGGGGCGGTGGTAGAAAATGAGGAGGATGAGGGACTAGCTGGCACAGAGTGAGCAGTTTGAGGTTTTGGAGTGGGAGATAGTATTTCAGGGGTCTGGGGTTGTAGGATGGTTGGATCTAAAACAGTTTCAGTCACAAAGCTATCGGATTTCATTCTAAATAGGATTTGTTAAAAAATGGTGTCAAAGTCGAGATCTTGAAGGGCAACAAGTTCCTCTGGAAGAGAAGGGGACCTGTGAAGGGGACTATGACTCCCTGAACCTTTTGCAATGGTCTTCTTTCTGTGTAACTATTCTATATTATCAGTTGCTATCGCAGGTTTCAGGTCTGGGTGGGATCGAGTATAAGCTCTTTTAGGAGCTAGATTTTTTAATTTATATATATTTTTATTTTTATGAATCCGAAATTACTATGTACAAGCATTTAACAACCTATGAACATTATTTATTTCTCAGATTTATAATTTTTTCCGAAACAAAATTTTCTTCTAGGGAAAAAGAAAATGTGTGGTTGAATGTTTGTTCAGTTCCCCAGTATGGTCGCCACTATGTTAACGCTCTGTAAATTCCCAGAGGTTGTTAGAGTAGAAGAAATTTACAAGAGGTAACTTTATCCAACCACTTCGAAATTGGAATCTAGCCCTACCAGTTTCGGAGAGGGATCTCTCTGTATGATTTAGCTATGTTTTAACTTTGAGATATTAGGCTATTTAAACAAAATAAGATTGAATGGTTTGTTTTGTTTTTGTTAAGTTGGATGAAAAGGTTTTTATGCCTCCATTGGGATATGGGGTCTGTATTATAAAGATAGAGTCCTAAACAAAAATTAAAATATTCTTTTCACAGGGCAAGATAATACATTCATTGGATTCTTTAGCAGTAAAGTGATGAATAGAAAAAAAGATGAGAATACCAATTAAAGTAAAGAAGAATTTAAGAATTTCTTCACTGTAATATCAGAAAGATAAACATTAAGATCTTTCAAAGCCGGAAATAGGGTATACAAAGATAAATCCTGCAACATGTGTTACTTTAAAAGATTAGATTAGAAAACAATATGATAACTGAGGGAGAAAAACATTTAACATAGAAATGAAAACATCACCAATGAATAGCACGCGAGAATCCTGTGAAAGTCCCTTTGTATTACAGAAAGATATATTGATAAAAAATACAGTCTTTCTAGCTTACAGGGCATAAAGAACAACCCCCGGTTCTTCAAGGTTTAAAGTATTTATAATAAAAAATTACATACGATCCCATCATTAAAGATCAGGATGTGGAAAATTCTAAATTTAGCTAACTAACTCAACAAGATACAAAAATTTAGAAACTGTTTGATGATGTGTTGAAATATTCATGCTGATTTCTGGGGTAAACCGTTGGTGAGTCCTCTGCACGATCTCGTCTGATTGGATAGCTGACTGGGATTGGACACCTCATATTCTACTTGATCAGATTGCATAACTCTTCCCATCAAAGGTTACTGGGAACGTTGACTTTGAGCAATCTTTGGTATACTTCATCCATCTTTGTATACTTGGAAAAAGTTGGCTTGATGATGAAAATGTACTGGATCTCGTGTTGTATGTTGATATTTGACAGGAATGCCTCTAAGAATGCCTTGTCTGTGTTACTTCCCTGTATTCTCGAGAATTTCAAACTATCTTTAGCCATGGTGGCTAGTTTCTTTTTATAATCAGAAAGTGTCATTAACTTGTCATTTATGACCCTTAAGCTAGGGTGGCCTTTCTTCTATAGAGATTCAATTTTGCTGAAAAATATTTGCACTCCTATGTCCATAGTCTGGACTTTTTCCTCCGGTTGTAACATCAATCATATTTTGGTCAGGACCCTCTTGACCTCGAGGATGGTTTCTGTCCTATCTTCAATTTTCAAATCCTCTAACTCTTCTCTGGTTTTTGAATTCAGGAATTTAATGATCTCAGTGGCTTTTGCAGGCATCTCTCCCAATTATCCTCTTATTTTCTCAATTTCCTGCTTGCTTCTTTGCACCAGTTCGTTCTGCTCAAACATGATTTGTACCATATGCCATATTTCATTTATGGATTTGGTGATATCCATCCAGGCATTTTCCTTGACCTCAGTAAGTGTTTTTCCTCCCACTGTTTGCTTTTGAAGCTGTTGCAATTCCTGTTTGAGCTTGTCTGATGTTTGTTTCTCCTTGGAGTAACTAGTTTGGTAAGAAGACTTGAGTTCCTGAAGGTTCTCAATCTCCTTTTTAAGTCTACTAATCCCTATCTCTTGCAAGTTCATCTCTTCCATGGATTTTTCCAGTTCTACTATCTTCTCCAGAGTTGTCAGTGGAGTTGCTGAGGGAGTTTTTGCTAAGGGGATTCCCGCTGTGGATGTTGTGCTTACTCATATGAGTGGAACTACGCTCAATGGAATGACTTCCATAGGCTTTGATTATTCCTTCTCTTTCAATAACCTTTCCAATTCTACTTCCATCTCTTTCAACTATGCATTCTGCTCCATAATCAACCTAAGCATCTCATCCTTTTCCCCTTTTGTCTCAGCTATCTCCTTTTCTATGCATCTTCCGTTGGTGATAGTTTCAAATGTTTCCTCAAATATGATATATCGGTATTTTTCTTTTTAAGCATCTCCTCAACTTCTTTCACATTTGAGGGGTCATACCCGATCTTGAGGACAAATTCTTCCAACGTCTTAATTCTGTTATCCTTTGCAAAGGATGATATCTTTTCTAATTCCAGTTGTGTATGGACATTTCTCAGAGATACCTGTAATTTAGTGGACGCAGTAGAAGCATTTTCCAATGTGGAGAAAATCATTTCCCCAGTTTTCCTGTGCAGATCCATTTGATCAGCAAGATGCACATCCCTAGTATAATACTCAAATGTTTCCCTTTTGTAATCAGTGATTGCTTTGGGGTCTGGCACCTGTGCCTGTAGAAATTCCATGTGCATTCTACCCTTTTCTGTATCAAATGTAGACAACAGTCTGTGTTGTGCCATTGATGTTTCCTTCCAAAAATGAGCATAAGTACTGTTGGTCAGTCTCTGATTTTTCTTTTTGATCAGGTCATACTTCTCAAAAACACTCAATTTTGGTCCTACTTTACTCGGTTGGTCGACTAGTGGAGTACTCGTAGGATTATTAGGCACAATGATAGACATAATTTTATTGCTTCTTGTGCTCAGAAGTGACCGGTCATATTTCATAGTTGCAGTGGATTGGATTTCCTTTTCACCAGTCGTGTCAGGTGTAAGACTGGTTTTTGGCCTTTTGGTGTGTAATTGGAAATCTTCAATCGAGGCTTCAGTGATGGAAGGTGAAGTATCCTTCCAATGTCTTTTCTCCTTTGGAACATGTGGTGTAGTATTCTGTGAGACGATGACCGAAAGGTCCTGCTGTTCTATCTCGACCAGAGTGTTCGGCTCCCATTTTGTTTGATTCGCGAACTTCTCTATCTTAGGCTTGGGTGTATGAACATATGGGACATTTTTATTTTAAATTTGTATCTCAGAAATTATCCCGCATGGATCATAGTGCCATATGAAATTAACAAAAAACTTCATTTCCTTCAACAGTATATCTGCTTCCTCCCCGACGCCTCGACTATTGTAGATGAAAGACCCTATTTGCCCTTTAATTCTAAGATGTTGTTTCTTTTTCGTAGACACAAAATGTATGTCATCTGAGTTAATCATTTTCCTTATATACTCTAGGGAAAATATCCTCATGGGTAGATACTTGGGAAATTTGTATGGAGCCAACTCACATCCATATACTCTGATCTCGGTGTGATTTTGGTAAAGATACCAGTCTCTAGTCTTTGCAAGGTCTGAGAGGTGTAAAATCCTATAAATCTCCTCATTTATTCTTGGTTCAGGTCGACCACTGAGAATGCTCACTACAAGATGGTATAAATGCTCAATAAACTATTTGAAACTGAACTCTGTCAAATTTTGTCTGAGTAGTGAAGTCCAAGCTGTTACCACCTGCGGTCTCCCATCCTTGTCCATTTTCTGGATTGAAAAGGAGAACCTATCCACTTGAAAGAAAGTGAACATGTAGTCCAGTATTGAGGAATACCAGAACATGCTTTCTGAGGAGAAATTTGAGCATTGTTCGTGAATACTGTTTGCCAGGAAAGTGTTGTAGTCGAACTTCTTGGTGGGTCTTTCTTCTGTGGAGAAAATTTACAGAAAACCCAATATGGGTTCATCCACCCATTGGTCAGAAAAATAACCCAACAGAGCATAGAGCGACAAAATGATTTGGTTTCCCTTTACTAAGAACAGGGTCGAATGGTATGAGGGATTTGTCTTGGGGAGCTGAGCAGCCTGAGGGAGGAAAATCTCAAAAGTCTGGGCTCTCTGAGGGAATGATAGTTTCTGGTATAGATCTGTGATGACTTCGAGATTCAAAGGGGAGGTGGATTCAGTTCTTGGTATCTGCATCATCTGATTAATGGCTTTAGGTGTGATGAAGAAAAGAGTTTCTCCTAATGAATATTGTATGGATCTCTAGTGAGGGATGTAATGAGCATGGAATTTGAGGGAGAATTTAGGGAAATGATGAACCTGGGGGAAAAGATACAGAGGAAGGTTGGATTCCTAGAGCCCAATTTCATCGTTTTGATCTAAGAAAATATCTTTTAACCATGACTGCAAATCCACGAAGTCAAATTCACACATGGTGTCTGCGATTAAATGATATTTGTCAGCCAAATGGATCCTGTAAAGGTCAACAGGAGGTGGGAGGAAAGGATTTTCCTCGGCTTCTGCTTTCATTGATTTTGGTGCCATCACTCTGAAGATACCTGCAAGTCAAACAAAACGTTAGTGGGGATGATTTTGGTTTTGGACGGTTGACTGAAATAGAAATGAGATAGGGAAAAATTATTTGGTGCGATGGACAAAGTAAACAGTGGGAGAATGAAGAAAAAAGGGTAGTTTTTGAGAAAATGGATACTCGTTGGGCGCGGGAGACAGATCAACAGGCTAATGGATAAGTTAGCCAGTAATAAATGGCCAACGGGTCCTTTAGAGCGTGAGATGGCAAGTAGCAATGAATGACAAGTATGACAGGGTGACGTGGAGGATGTTGATTGGGAATTTACCATGATGAAGGGACTTGTAACATGTGAAAAAGGGGGAGTGGTTTGACAAAGTTATGAGATGTGATCTTTAGGGAAAAAAGTGGAAAATGATGTCATGGGGTGACGGGGGGTATGTCAGAAAGTGGTAAGTGGTACATGGCAAGAGTATGGTGAAATGTATTCCTTCCACGTAAAGGAGGGGGCCTACCAGAAAAAAACTCCATTCCAGACCCCCCCTATTGTTAAAAGCAGACCAGTCGTGGGGGAGGGGGGTCCAAAAAATACCATCAGTCGTCCATCGATGCCCCTGCCGCTAGACCATAGATCTGAGCGCGATGTTTAAGCAACATTCCAGACCCCCCCCTCCCCACCATTAAAAATAGAATGATCAGGGGGCTCCAGAATTCAATCTCAGCCGTGGATCTAGGCACCGACGCCTCAACCGTTCAGATGCGCGCCTTTGTTATACATGATTCCAGACCCCCCCCCCCCCTACTGTTAAAGGTAGAATGGTCAAGGGGGTCCGGAAAATCTTATCAACCATAGTTCTTAGTGCCATCACCTCATCCATTTATCTGTGTGTTGTCTTTAATCTATGAGTGCAAACTCATTTTTTTCTTTGAAAACTTAGGATAAGCACTTTAAGTGGGTTTGTCCAAGCTTTCCCTTTTTTTATCACCATGGGGTTAGACATTCAACTTTAAAACATCAAAGATAGGGTTCAACATCGATCATCATGCCTGTTTTATAGAGATAAAGCAAACTACCCTATGCTCTAACCTAATTACCTATGACATTTAGCCCAGATTAAACTGTTGGACTAAGAAATTACTCTATCCTGGGGTTATTTGACCAAGATTAGGTAGTTTGGTCAAATTTATTCACTATCTATCCTAATTTGCTTGGCTAAGATTAAACAGTTTAGCCAAGCTTACTCACTACTCCTATCAACATCAATTTAAAAGGACTTGGCCATGTTTAAAATGTATGGACCAAGTCATTGTTATTGCATGGGGCTCTATCCAATTGCTTTTATGCCCTCTTTTATTCTTTTTCTTTCTTTTCCTTTTCTTTTTCTTTTTGTTCTTTTCCTTTTTATTTTTCTTTCTTTTCTTTTTCTTTTTTCTCAAATTATTTGCAGAATGAAAAATCATTTGGCAACCAAAACAATAAAAGGATAAAAATTTTCAGTCACCAGTTGATCCTATAAATTATAGGGTTATAACAGAGGTCATGTGCAATTGAAATGGAGAAAGTTAGTGTTAATCCTAACTAGCAATGGTTAGTGGCTATGTAAATTGTATATGAGTTATATTGGGCACATTTGATATAGGTATGTTATGTTTTGGCAATGGTTAATATCGATTTTGGGTGGCGCATTTGGAAACCAATATGTTGCAAGTTTCAATGGTTGGAATTAATGGCATGGTTAATGGTATTGGTGATCGTTGGTTGTCATGTACTTCGAAATGGAATGTAGAGGAAGATGAAAGTGATCTGTAGTAAATGCATGTCACTCCATACTTCTTGTTGACTATCATAGATTGGTTGAGTGGTTATGACAGTTTCTTTGACTATTATCTTGTCTATGTTTGATTCAGTTGTTGGAAAGTTTTAATTGGGGATGAGAATTGGTATACAGTCAAGGGGCTTCCTCCTTTTGTTATGACAATTACATAGATAACCTATCTCATTTTTTTATTAAATTGGTTGATTGGGAGTCAATGGTAATGTACAGTCAGATGGTTGCCTCTTTTTCATTATGTGTTGGATCGTTGTGTTCCTATAGTTTAGTGTGAATTGCGAATTGGTGATTGTTGTGTGTTTCACTATTCCCGATCGAGATCATGGAAATTTATGGAAATTGGTGATTTTGATTCCAATGTTTACTGTGTATGGATTATGGAGGTATCGTGCATGTTTGATTTAAATTGCACCACCAATGATGAAACTTGGGTTTTGTATTATGGTTTCATTGCAATGTTTTATTGGTTGATGTAATGAAAAGGCATGGAATCAGGCAAGCTTTTAAAAGTCTGTTCAATTTGGAAAAAAAGGCCTGTGTATATGTTTTACTTGGGCGATTGCAAATTATGGACAGTGTTTGATATTTTATAGTGATGTATGATGGATAGTGATGGAGCAATGTGACTGTGTGTTTCTTTTGATTTTTTTTAAATGAAAAGAAAAGAAATGAAAAAACCAACTATTATCTTGACAAGACTGTTAAAAGGCATAGTGATTCTGAGTATGATTATAGACTATGTTAATTGATAATTTTGAAAAACTTGGATGTGGGACAATGAACAGTTTTGACACATAAAAATTGTTAATTGGTACTAGTATCCTTGTATTGAATACAAAGTTGTTTTTATGGATCACTTATTTGGTTTTATGAACAATATTCGTCCTTTTCCCTACCATTCTTTCACTTTTCACACATTACAAGTCCCCTCGCCTTCCCATATTCACTATCCACTCCCTATTCTTAAAATTAAATTATAGATAAGATAAATTATGTATTATGGCAGTTAAAGGATCGCACAGAGATGAATTACAGTGATATATTCTTTTAATTTACGATACAATTGATTGTTGATGATTTGTTGATCACTAATCATGATCTATCCCCCCTCATTTTAACACTTTTCACTCAATACAATCTCTCACATATCCCAGAACCCTTATTCACCCCCTGCTCATTGACAAGTATTTAAACGATTTGTATGGATTGGATTGCATGAGTCTGATGTATTGTTGATCAAAACTTTGTTTCATATTTAAAAGAGATGTCATGTATGTTTGTTGAAGAATCTATTTGCTAATCAATAATGCATACAGGAATGATATTTTTTAGTAGAGGTAGCCATGGTCGGGGTAATAGAGGAAGAGTCAATTGGAACAGAGGCCCTAGAAGGCCAAGGTTCTCTATACATTTTGATGCAGACTCACAAGAGTTGGGCCAGTTATTCCAAGCTGGATTTTTTAACTGGATTGGGAAATGAGTGGCCCAACCTAGGACAGAAAGGTCTCCCTTCCAAGCCCCACATGTCCTTGGTATACCAGTGTCCCCTCATGTCTCACTACAACCTGAAGTTCTTGAAAATGATGGATGGCAAGAGATTGTCCACCCGATAGTATCCCAACAGTGTGGCTAGCCTAACTTGTCTATACCTGCTCCTCCACTTGTTAATCAAATTGTCCAAGATTCCCCTTCCCACTCACCAATACAGTCTTCCCATGAAAGAAAAAGGTTAAAAACTGAGGCCCACCATGCTCCTGACAAAGAAAAAGTTGTTGTTGCCCCCTCCTTACCCTCAAATGACTATACCAAATCTGTGTCCTCCCGCATGCATTTGAGAGATGATTTCTCTCATGTTATTAGTGAGATTAGGCCTAAAGGCCCCACACACTCTAAGGAAAATTTAGAGAGATCAAAGGGTGAAAAAAAAAACAGGGAAAGATTGCCTCCCAGAGTGGAAAATATGGGTTTTAAGTGTTTTTATTTATTCATTGTTGAGAATAGTTGACTTATGAAATTTTTGACAGGACACTATTTTTGGATATATGGATAATATATTTTTGGAAATAATTACAATTATCATTGCTATAAATTGTCAAATTATGAGAGTAATGATGGGAGCCAAAAGGAAGGATGTGTTTGATTGATTAACTAGTTGTGTTATGCTTGTTAAAAAACTAAAGGGAGTCACAAGGGGTCCCACCTACTAGTTATTATTTATTAAAACCCTTATTATGATTTATTACTTTTCCCCATTAACTAAAAAGTTGGTTGAGTTTTGGTTAATGTAACTAAAGAAGTAGTTCAACTACTTCAACTAATTTTAATTGCTTAAAGGCAAAAGGAAAAGGAGGAACAAGAGGAGAATAGAAGGAGAAGCATACTAAGGTATGATCTTGAATTTTATTGAGATAATTTAGTTTTCATTCATTCTTTAATTCATTGAAAGCCTAATTCTCTTTTATGATAGCAAGGTCCTATTGTAGACAACAAGATTCAAGGCTGAATTACATCATTCAAACACTTGTTTTTCAAAGATGTTGATCTATCTTTGATAGTCTATGTAGAATTTTTTGTTTTTGATTTAAATTTCATGACTGATAAAGGCTATTGTGCAGAGTCAAGTGGGAAGCAATATGTGACAAGCTGATCCAGCTTTTAAATTTCAATTTTTTACTTTTTGGCAGAAGTCCTTTTGTATGGTTTTCATCGGGGGCATCTAAGTTTGACTTTGGTCCAAACTTCCTAAGGGAATTTTGTGAAGAGAATGATTCTTTTGATAAATTGGAATGGAATAAATGATTTCTTTATGTCTCATGTGTGTTGATTATTGACTTTGTGTTTTTACTTTTGTCTCTATATTTATTTCAACATCTGTTATATTCAGAAAATTAAATAAATATTGAATTTTTCAGCAAACTTTCATTTATAAAAACATTAGCCTAAGCACTCGTAATCAATACTTGTGTATTAGGAAACAAATTTTGATGGTTGTAAACATAGGGTGATATTCTCGTCTATCTTGATTTATCCAAGTAATATCTGAAAATGCTTGAGTAATATCATTTCATATCTTCTCCTCAACACCCAACTCTAAGATTCGAGCATAAAACTATGAGAAGTGGTGTAGAAGAATATATATATAAAAAAATGGAGAAGATGGACATTTTTTTCTTTTGATCAGAAGCTTGATTGTGTATCCATGGATGTATCTTATTATTCCTCTGATCTTCTTCCCTGCCCCTTTGAAAATACTGATTCTTGAACCCTTGATGAAGCCTATGTTCTCTTTTTAAGAAGAGATTTTCTAACTACTTGAGTAGTTAGGGTTTTCTTCCTCTCTTGAAATTCCCATACAAGTTTATTCTTGGAACATTCCCTTTAATTAATTCCACATTAATTTATTATTAATGAACTCATGTCATTAATATAAGTATATTGAAAATGGGTCCCTCTCCTTTTTTAATAAAAGTTTTTAATTAAACTTTTATTTTTTAAATTTAATTAATTTTCCATTAAAAGAGGAGGACTGTAATTTAATTTTCTGGAAGTGAAAACCAAATTTTTATCCATGTAAACGACTTATTATTTTCTCTTCATCGTTTCATATTTCCAACGATATAAAGTTTTCCCAAATCCGTAGCCCGGATCTCAAGATATGAGCTCATGAAGTTGAGTTGTCACGCAAGCCCGTTAAACTTTGAAGTTGACTTATATTTTAATTTATGAGACAAATTTATCAACTTTCATCACTTTCATCCTATAACATCATCTTCTACATTGAAATAACTTTCCAATGGTATGAATTTTACGCGATTCCGATAGCCGAAGCTCAAGTTATGGCCTCCGCAAGATCAATACTCAACCACCATCGATCAAAATTGATGGGCAAATCTCAACCCTTGGATTGATTTCCGTGCTTCCCTTCATAAAATTTGACTTTTTGGTTTAAAATTTTATCCCACATGCATTGGTATATTATATTCTTCATTATATATAATACCAAGTGTTTGATACATTTAGAAAGAAGCATGAGAAGAGAAGAAATTATGGATCTTGGAGGATTCGGCCCTTGGAAACTTGTTGAATAAAATAATATTTTTTTGGAATCCCGTCATCATCCGCCTCATGCCCAGTCATTGATGAATCAACCATTCATACATTTCCATGTGTATTTTATAATAATATTCCACGTGTCTTCCTCCACGAGTTGTCATGTGTCACAATTCCATGCTTCCATCTGGAATGTTCTTATTGGTTCATGGTTTAAATGGGGAAGACTTTGGAATAACGGTTAAGTATGTGAGAGAAGGTAGAAGGGTAAGTGAATGGAAAATCGTAGGTGGAAAAATGAAAAGGGGTAGTTTGTAGGTTGCAGGGATGGGTTGGTGGGTAGGGGAGTGTGATCAGTAAGGGAGTGAGGGATGACTGGTGTCCACCCGCCCGTGAGCTATATTACTTTGAAAAAAATTTAAGTAGGGAGAGGGTAAGGTGAATGAGTATGTGAGTTCGCGATACAAAAGTAGACCAAGTGTTGAGGAACAATCGGTCGAACTCACATCCAAGAGGAATGAAATAATTTGGATCTCATCACTCACGACAAGGCTGATGGTCGAGATGTAGATCACAGAACTTTGGGTGCAAAGTGAAGGTCACAAAAAATAGAGGATGAAAGTTCGAACCCGTGAACACTGAAATATGACTAAGTATTGTAAGAGAGATGTTGAGTGAAAAATCTAAGTATGGTAGAATTTTAATGTAGGAGAGGAGAGGAGAACATGACACTTAGAAATATTCTTCAACATTGGAAATTTGGACAAGATCTTGAGTAACTTAGGCATACATAAACAAATTTCTGATCTGAAAATGTGTGTGGAGAACCTGAGATCGAGGGTTGCAGAATGAACTTATAAAAGTTTAAAAATGTCTTCTTTTGATATCAAAGGATTTTATGAATCCAAGAGAGGAAAAATATAAATGACAAATTTTTATCAACAACTCGCTCCAACTGCGGGACAATGACCCCCTGTGGGTTGTTGGGAACACCAAAATCTCAAGACCAAATACCTTCTCCATTGGGGTATGGAGTCATCTTCAAAATACCATATTGCAATTCTTCTTCTTCCATGGAGTTATCTTCAAACCTCAATATAAAGACTTTCTTATTGTTCAAAACTTGAACTTAGAAATAAAATATGTACATACATGATCTACCTACCCTAACTTACTTGAAATAAAGAGGCACCTTAGGTGTAAGAATATTTCCAATGGATCCATTCAAGCATTGATCTAATTTGTGGAATGAACTCCAAAATTTTTAGATATGTTGGGACTTGTACCAATGAGTCATTTGCTCTCTCAATATGTACTGGAGAAAAATTATACCAAGTACGATGAAGATTTAATTTTGTTATTTGGCCAACAATGCTCTGGAACCATAATTCAATGAAATCAATTCTTGGCTACTCAAGAATACTATTGCCTTCGGTTGGCTGAGGAGTTTTCAACATAAGAATACATTAATCCTTTTCCTTATTTCCAACCACTTCCAAGGTTCTCAATTCCTCAAAAATATCTTGAAAAGACTCCTCTTTATTATAAATGCGATCTTGCTCATCTTCTTCTCAAGATTCATTTCTTCCACCAATTATTCTTGCTGCAAGTTCTCTTGTGATGTTTCAATATCTATTACAAGGCTGAAATATTCTTGTTTATTTGGTGGAGGCTCCTCAATTTCATTGGTGATGTCTTGGCTATGGTCTTCTTCTATGCAATGACTATCTTATTTATTCTCAAAATTGTTTTCTTCCACCATTTGACTAAATTATTCTTGCATATTCGGTCGAGACATTTTAATTTCTTCCTCATATGGAATATATGAGATGCTTATATCCTTTTCTCGGTCTTTGGAATTATTTCTTTCATTATCAACAACACAATTTGATTCAGAAAAATCTTGTGGTGTTTCATGATATTTTGAATCATTCATTTCATCCTTTTGTGTCCATGTGGGAGAGGGTGGGTGGGTAGCAACATTTAAAACATAAAAAAAAACATATGAATGAACTTTTGGGATAAACGTTTCTGCAAATAAATCTTCTAACACATCCCAGCTAGTAATGGAGTTAGACATTAATCAACTATACCATTCAAGAGCATCCTCTCATAAAGTTTGTAGGAATAATATACATGTAACATTGTCTTCGGTGAGGTTGAAATCATAACATTTACCTTTAAAATTAATCATGTGTTTCTCTGCATCTTTTGAAGCATCCCCAAAGAATGTAGAAAAAAATTCAATAGGAATATTGGGCATTTGAAAGTCTACTTCTGGTAGATTTAAAGGGGTATTATAAAATCGTCTCCTTCTTTGAGTATTTCTCCCTTTTGTTGAGTCTTGAAAAGACACTAATGGGATTGATGAAGAATATAAAGAAGCATAATGACATGAATGGAACCCTTCATTTTGAATTTTTCCAGGGATTTCAGTCTCTCAAATCTTTGGTGCTTCTCATTTCTTTTTGAAATTACAAAAAAGGTGAGTTATGCTTAAAATAAGCAACAATTTTCTTGAATCTTCTTCTCGAAAATTTGATCCATGGAGATTTTTGGTTCCTCAAGTATATTGAAAATAAATCGTTCCCCAGTTGAGTCGCCAAAATTTTTGACACTTGAATCTGTCAGGACCGAAACTGCAACCTCACGAGAGCATTAGTCCCCCTTAATTTTTAGAGAGGTGGTACTCCTCTTGGACTAAAATATATATCTATTATATCTTGGATTAGGAGAGTGATAGGAAGGAAACCCTAAAAATTTATTTCTTGATATTATGAAATAAAATGGTTCTTCAATAACCTAAGTACAATATGTATGTGCAGCAAAAGAAAACATTCAAGGAGAGATTCAACATCAGAATTAAATTGTGATCAGGATCACACACAATTTTCTTAACAATATATAAATACATCAATATCTTATTCATAGGAGAGAATTATTTGATCATCACAAATAATTTTAACAGAGTACTGCAATCAAGATCAAAATATAATTTGATAGGTCAACCTCAAATACTTTATATTCTGAAAACAAGGTTACAAATCACAGTCGAGATCAACCCCGAAGCAATTCTTTGTGGAGTTTTATTTATGAAAGATGTTCTTCATTAAAAAATATTTGACAGCCATATAGGTGGTTTCAAATACTCCATGATCATATAAGAAAATATCTTAGAAGAATATAAGAAGAACACTCAACAACTCAACCTTGTTCCCAACTCTGAGATTCAAGCATAAATAAACTATGAGAAGTGGTGTAGAAGAATATATATATATATATATATATATATATATATATATATATATATATATATATATATATAATGGAGAAGATGGAGTTTTCTTTCTTTTGATCAAAATATTGATTGTGTATCCATGGGTATACCTTCTTCTTCCTCTGATTTGTTTCCCTTCCCCTCTGACAATACTGATTCTTGGACCCTGGATGAAGCATCTCTTCTCTTTTTAAAAAGAGATTTTCTAACTACTTGAGTAGTTAGGGTTTTCTTCCTCTTTTAAAATTCTCGTACAAGTTTATTCTTGGAACGTTCCCTTTAATTAATGCCTCATTAATTTCTTATTAATGAACTCACATATTTAATATAAATATATTGAAAATGGGTCCCTCTCATTTTTTAATAAAAGTTTTTAATTAAACTTTTATTTTTTTAATTTAATTAATTTTCCATTAAAAGCGGAAGACTGTAATTTAATTTTCTAGAAGTGAAAAATAGTTTTTTATTCATGAAAACCCCTTCTAATTTTCTCTTCATCATTTCTCATTTCAAACTATACAATTTTTTCCCAAATCCATCCCCCGGATCACAAGATATGAGCTCATGAAGTTGAGTTGTCATGTAGGCCCATTAAAATTTGAAGATGACTGATATTTGAATTTATGAGAACAATATATCACATTTAAACACTTTAAACCTATACAATAATATTCTATGTCTAAATATCTTTCCAATGGTATAACTTTTTTGTGATTACGACACCCGGAGCTCATGTTATGGCCTCTCCAAGATCAATACTCAGCCACCTTTGATCAAAATTGATGGGAAAAACTTAGCCCTTGGACTGATTTTCGTGCTTCCCTTCATAAAATTCGACTTTTTGGTTTGAAATCCTATCCCACATGCATTGGGATATTATATTATTCATGATATATAATAATAAGTGTTTGATACATTTAGAAAGAAACACGAGAAGAGAAGAAATTATGGAGCTTGGAGGATTCGGCCCTTGGAAATTTGTCAAATAAAATAATTTTTTTTGGAATCCCGTCATCATCTACCTCATGCCCAGTCATTGATGAATCAACCATTCATATACTGTCATGTGGCTTTTATAGTAGTATTCCACGTGTCTCCCTCCACAAGTTTTCATGTGTCACAATTCAGTGCTTCCATGTGGAATGTTCTTATTGGTTCATGGTTTAAATGGGGAAGACTTTGGAATAATGGTTAAGTATGGGAGAGTAGGCGAAAGGGTAAGTGAAGGGAAAATTGTAGGTAGCGGAAGTCAAGTGGGTAGTTTGTAGGTTGTGGGTATGGTTTGGCAGGTTGGGGAGTGAGGTGATTAATGGAGTGAAGGATGACTGGTGTCCGCTCACCCACGAGCTATATTACTTTGAAAAAACTTTAAGTAGGGAGAGGGTAAGGTGAATGAGTCTATGAGTTCGCGATACAAAAGTAGACTAAGGGTTGAGGAACGATCGGTCATACTCACGTTAAAGAGGAATGAAATAATTTAGAGCTCAACACCCATGACAAGTTTTCTGGTCTAGATGTATATCACGGAACTTCAACTGCAAAGTCAAGGTAACAAAAAATGGAGGATGAGAGTTCAAACCCGCGAACACTGAAATATGACTAAGTATGGAAATAGTGATGTTGAGTGAAAATTCTAAGTATGGTAGAATTTTAATGTAGGAGAGGAGAGGAGAACATGGTACTTAGAAATATTCTTCAAAATCGGACCTCTGAACAAGATCTTGAGTAACTTAGGCATACAGAAACATATTTTTGATCCGAAAAAATGTGTGGCAAACCTGAGACTGAGGGTTGCAGAATGAACTTATAAAAGTTCAAAAATGTATTCTTTTGATATCAAAGGATTTTATGAATCCAAGAGCAGGAAAATAAAGATGACCAAATTTTGGTCAACACTCTTGTTCTTCAAGGGAAGAGTTGATCACCATTGTCCTGGCTTGATGACCAGAGGTGACAATGTTATCCACAAAAATTTCACAGAAATGAGAAGGTTGGCTTGTAATGAGACCCCCTTTCTCTTCGCTTTGCCACTGTAACACCTCGAGTTTTGAACCCCCATTTTAAATAGTGTATTGTTACACTGTTGAGAGGCCAGAGTTCCCGAACAATTATTAAAAGGTAAGTGTGCCCAAGAAATGTAATGTTTTGATCATTATTAATAATAAATACATCGTTGGATGCTAGATGGAAAAGAACTAGAGTTATAGGGGGCTATGATTCCACAAGAGAGGGGGATTGAGGGGATAAATGTTTACTTCCCATTTTGATTACCCTTTTTATCTAAGGGAGTGGATTCGTTACGTGATATTCTTGGGGGATATTCCAAGAGGTTATTGATTCCCCACGAATTTCTTAAACCCACCCCTGGTCTGTTAGAGGGGGGTTGGCTCATCCATTCGTTGGTTCATCCTCTCTCTATCTCATTTTCTGATCCTCACTCTACTACTGGTCACTTCACTCTTCCCTCACACATTTTCATTCACTCGATTTTTCATTGTTTCACACCTTGTGTGGATATTTCACTCCATTCATTTTCGTCACCCATTCATATTTCCTCATCTGTATTGTGGCTTGAGGAAAGTAAAATGCACTGTTGAATAGAAGCGATGATATTGTTGGATGTATAGGTCACTGGTGTAATATAGCCATGACTTGAGGCCTGCATGTTTGGTATGCGTTGGCTTATGTCCAACTTTGTTCACAACTGCAAGTCCTAAGAGTTCTTGCATGGAGATTTTGGACCAGTTGTGCTAGAGCCATGGAAGGAGAAGTACTGCTCTAGGGACTTCATGGAAGAGAAGGGTGGGGATCCATTCTCTTGGGTGGTGAAATTTGGGTAGAAGAGAGTTGGGTACATGGATTGTTGTGAGTGATAGGAAATCCTATGAGATCTTGAGTGATGATTGGTTCAAGAATCCAAGTAACACTCTGGAACCGTCCTTGTGGATTCATAACCCTGGCTTGGGGGTGACACCGCTATTGATATTTGGAATAGTAGTGTCTACGGTTGGGTGGAATGTCCTTGATCTACATCCAATTGGTGTCTTCCTTTATAAAGATAAGTGCTCTCTGATTTGGTATTATTTACCTGTATATGATTGTATTCCACTGTGTATTTACTTATCATTTAATTAAATATTTAGAATATGCATTCTTGTTGGTTATTGTTTTGCATGTCTTTAGCTCTTTTCTTTTAGGAATCCTTATTAAATTAAAAAGGTATCAGTAAGAGAAAGAAGTCCAAGGGTGGACTTGAAGGTAGTGTACCCCGACCTATGGTTGGCAGGGTATGTTATAGATTTGTATCAAAGCTTCTAGTTGAAACACCGAGCCGGTATGGGTTGGGTCTATTGGTCAAAGTCTCGTGGTTGAGATCGAATTCTAACCGTGAAGTTGAAAATCTCAAGAGGAATGTTGTTTTAGAATCCACGTAGGAGATAGAACGTCAGAGATCCTTTGTAAGGGATCAAATGATCATGATCGTCCCTTTCAAATTAGGGAGTGATTGCCACTCTGGGATCAAGAGAGATTCAGGATCATTGGATCGGAGGGCAGGTGAACAAGGGTCCTTCGATGAAGGAGAATAAAAAGGTTGAGTAGGTTTAAGTCTCTTCCATCAGATATGCATGGAAGCAAATGAAAGTCGTAGATTTGGTGGTGGTTCAGAGGATCGTCACTCCAAGAGAAGCAAGCCCTCATGTTGCATGAGGAAAAATATCTGAAACCCCAAAGTCTAGATTTAATCTAGATCATCCGTTAAGGAAGATCCATGTTGGTAGATTGCCTAGTGACCTGGAAATTTCTCTGGTGAACGTATCCCACACTGGGTGAACCACGTAAATATGTCTCTATATTGTATTGTGTATCTTCTTTGTTTTGTTTAGACATTTGTTTTATTTTATTGCTCCACGGTCCTGTTTTTCTAACACAAAGTTTGCTAAGGTGAAATCTTCCGAAGCCTGGAATTTCGAAGTGGCATGGCTCGCTGACATCATTTGGGATGATGTGGACACATAGGATGTGTGCCATGTGTCAATGAGTTTTGAACCTATGGAGGATTGAAATGTCAGTTAGAACATGACATGTGTCACCTACCTGATTGGGCCACGTGTCCACTTCCAGTATTTCTCCACGTGGCGATAGATCATGTAGTTCGAAGACTAGGCACTCTCGAGGAAAAATATGTGACATTTTGTGTTGGGTCAAGAAATCCCGAAGGCCTAAAGTTCGGAGTACATATCGAACTTTGATTCCATAAGACACAGGGAAATAAATTCGTAGCCCGAAGACCTGGTACTCTGGGGATTTTCAAGTCTCTACAAGTGAAAATTTTCGAAGCATGTAGTCGTGAAGGCAAGAAGACCGTTGATTTAGGATCCCTTTGGAACCTTTCTCAACCATTGGATCAAGTAGTGAAAGGATAGGGTAAACACTTCGTCAAATTGTCACTCAGGGGGAGTTGAGCAGTGCGGGAAATAAATTTATTGGACCCCCGGAGTGCTAAATTAATAGAGGATCGTTTGTTCCAACACTTGATTAAGTCACATACCATCGATCTCGTGAAGCCTCTAGATGGGGTGGGGTCATCCAATTGATGGGAGATTAAATATTGACCGTCTGATCCTTGTGGTGGAGCTAATGGAGATTTCAGCTAAGGGTAAATCTAGGAGGAAACAAGAGTTGAAAATAGAGAATAGATGAAGGACGAAGTCCGAAGGACTTGGTCTCAGCCCCAGTCCTGTGCATAGGTAAAAATGGGCTTGGGTGGTAACTTAGTCGCAGGTTTTTGACTCGCACAAGCCCCATGTGAAAGAACATGGAGCAAGGCACTAAGGAAGGGATTAAGACATGGATTCAAACCATGGTCACTTGAAACCTGGTTTGAGGGAAGCGCCTATGGAGAATGAAATTTTGTATTATCCAAGGATAAAATGACACTATTGTTTTGCGGAGAATGGGAATATATTCTTCATGAACTAAGAAGAAAAAAAAAGGACTTGTATTATTGTTTGGAAAGTTTCTTTATATGCATATTTTTAACAAAATGGTCACTTGCACATTTTTCAAAATTAAGAGATTTAAACATATCATCTTAGAATGAAGATTCGAGAGATGGAATAAGGTGAGGGAGCCTCCATCCATGGTAGATAGGTTGAAGGCTAGAATACCAGAGTTGGTAATACAGAGACAAAGTCCAATGGATGCAAGGGAAGAGGAGAAAAGGAAACATTAATAGAAACTGTAAGAATCCTGACAATAGAAGTGTTGAGCTGTAAGGAAGACAATGAAAGGTTGATGAGAGAGAAAAGTCAAATAAATGCTCGAGTGTTGCAGAGATTAAACCAATTGCAGAGGAAAACAAGGAATGGCTCTGAGCTAGGGGGATAAGGAAGGGTTTGAAAGAAAATATGATCATGGAAGAGATGGTTATTCGACAAGTGATAGAAGAACTCATAGACACCACTCACCTCCTTACTCAATAAGAACATTTTATGCATCAGAATATTCCATAAGTAGTCCAGTGTTGTCTCTTGTTAGAACCAAAGAAGGAGACAAGAAGTGGACAGTTTGCAAGGAGATCTAAGGAAGCTTAAGCCACCCTCCTTTGATGGGGAAAAATAAATGGAAGATTATGTCAAAGCATGGTTTCTTGGACTCGAAAGATATTTTCAATTGCATAACTATTCATCAAACCTACAAGCCATAATTGCCACCTACCATATACATGGGAAAGCTACAATGTGGTGGGATCAACTAAAGCAAGTTGAACATATTAATAATAATAGGATCAATTGGAAGTAGTTCAAGAAGTACTTCTAGAAGGAGTACATCTCAGAGCATTTCTATGAAAAGAAAATGCAGGATTTCTTTGAACTCAGGCTGGGAAGCATGACTATGGCAGAATATGAGAAGAATTTCTTGGGGTTGTTAAAGTATGTCAGGTTCATTAATGATGAGAAGGTGAAAATAAATAGATTATAAAGTGGATTTTCATCCTTTTATAAAGAAAATATTAGGTATGATGAGCCCAAGACCTTGACTGAGGCCATCAGGAAGGATAAATACATGTATGAGTAAGACCATGGAAGAGAATCCCTGTAGAAATCTTGGAAGGATAAGAAAAAGGAGAATTTTGATCAGAGGAGGAAAGGATTCAAACCTCCCTTCAATATAATTGGGCCTAATAGAAATCATCAAGATCAATATGTTAAGGGTGAATCCAAGAAAGAAGACTCATTAGGAAAAAGGGAAAGACCACCAATCCAATGCTAGGGATGCAAGGAAGATCACCTATACAAGGATTTCCCACACAGAAAGGATAGATTAAAGACTGTGCACATTGTCCAAGAGGGTACAAAATTCGAATATATGGGAAATATTTTTGTAGCCTTAGATGATCAACAAGTAGAATACCAGTCCAATATGATCGAGGTGGAAGGTAAGATCATAAATCAACATGTTGTTATTTTAATTGATTCAGGAGAAATTCATTCTTACTTTGATCCTAAAATAGTGGTAGATTACATTTGGAGAAAAGTAAGCTTGGAAAATGAAGATTGGTTCAGTTAGCCACCGGAAGAAAAAGGAGAATCCATGATATAGTCAGAAGTTATTCCATGAGTCTTCATGGTGTGAATACTAGTGTTGATCTGAATATCATACCCTTGGGGTCTTATGATATTCTAATTGGAATGGATTGGTTGGACAAGCATCATGTTGTCCTATATTGTCATAGCAATACATCTACCTGTCTTGATGGAGATGGAAAACATAACATTGTGAAAGGAGTTCCAAGACCCATCTCTATAAGAGAGATTTCAACCTTAAAGCTGAAGAGATGTTTTAGAAAAGGATGTTGATTGTATGCATCTCATGTGGAAGAGCCATAAAATACAAAGGGGCAAAGCCTTGAAGATTTTTCGGTACTACAAGAATTTGAAGATGTACTCTAAGAAATATCAGGGTTTCCACCTGTTATCACCCTAACAATTTTTATCGGGATCTAAAAACTTCTGAAGTTTAGTGAGAAGTTATACCACAGTAGAGGCACGATAGTTCAGGGCCCTCATCTATATTCCGTGGCGTATGAACGAATGTAGCGGAAGTGGGAAGGGAGTAGCTTGGCGGGCCGTCGATCTTGAAGAATGTCAGATATATGGTCAAAGCCTATATCGGAAAAATAAATAGCACATAACTTAACATCACGAAGGAAGACCGAGGAAAACTACTTTGGTTTCAATGAGGAACGCATGGCGCTCTTACACACACATCAGGGGAGATGACAGATTGCCTGAAACCACTTTTCCTATGGCCCCGATGTCACATGGTTCAAAACGTCATGTCGATAGCTTGCGGGGAGGATGTCGGTTGGTCAGATCACGTCACATCACTGGTCCAGGTACTTTCTCAGATGACGTACCAAAAGGATGTCACTGCATAAATAACTTGAGGCTCATCATTTGAGGTGGATTGATGAAGTGTGGAATACCAAGGTATTGTGACAGTAATTCGTGAGCAAAGTACACAAACCATCAAATCTCAGATATGAATCATTTTATCCTATTCTAGGAAATTGTCATCTTATGCGTAAGAAAAACAAGCTCAGCCTATGCTCCTGAATTCTGTAAACTCAAAGGGTGGCCAAATCAAGGTCTCTGTGAAGTCCGGAAGGCATGGATAATACCCATCAAATGGTGTTTGGCATGACCAGGTTCTCAGCTAAGGTACCATGTAGGTCAATAAGTAAGAATGAAAGATGGGTCTTACAGATGCTGGGGACTAAATTCCATACCGAACCTGAAACTGAGATAGAGTTGGGAGTAAAATTAAACCCCGTTATGAGGGATCTTGTCATAAATGAGCATGTAGACAACACCTGCCACCCAACCACAAAGAATAAGAGGAGAAAAAGGAGGAAATCAAAGGCCAAAACCAAGATGATAGAGAGCGTCCGGAAAATTTTCGATTGGTGGAGTACCCTGGAGGAGGAAATCGCCAAGATGAGGTGAATCCTCGGGTAAAATTTTGGTGTATTTCAAATAGTTTTGGACAGATGCCGGCTTAAGAGAAGGGAGTCCTGATATGATAGACCTATTACTAACGGTCCCTTTAAATAATACAACTATTCTTCCTTTTTGTAACTTGTATCTATTTTTATAATTATGAGGAAGTTGGAATGTTTTAAATTCCATATGAAATTCCTCGATATATGCTTAGCCTCATGAGTATAGAAGCATGGAGAAAAGAGGAGCCTTCCCTCTGTGTAGGAAAAATTTATAAATCTCTGGGGATAGAATGAATACATGGGTGTAGAGGCATATTTTGGGTCTTTTTATGAAAAGATTCTAATTGGTGGTGTTATGAGTCTCGTTTTCTCTCATAGTGTGTGATTCCTATTATTTTGTATTTTCATTTTGCTTTCTTCTGTCTAAATTGAGAAACTAAAAGTCTAGAATTCATTATTCAATGCTCTCGGCTTGGTGATTTAGACTATGTTCATCTCTTCTAAACCATTTCAGAACTCATTACTATAATGCTCTAATAATAGTTCTATTTTTCTTTTCTTCTGATACCATCTAAAATTTTCAAAGAATAAACTCAGAAGTCACTTCCTCATTTAGCCTTTTCCTCTTGATTGCTTTCACGATTTGGAAATTCATCCTACATTCTTGACCCCATAGCCCAAAGTTCATATTCATCTCTTCAACAACTTTATTAAAACCCCAAAACAAACCAATTCTAGCCATCGATTTCCATAGATGTATCAAGTGACACGAGAGATCCCTCTTTGAGTTGAGAAGGCTAGTGCCTCAGCTCTAAAGCTGGTTGAAATAATTATCTCTGTCGTCTGTCTATTCAGACAGACAAAATTTATAGAGTGCTAACATTCTGGCACCATTGCCGGCGATGAAATTTAAAAATTTTCTCTAGGAAGAACGACATGATTGAGTTCTAGGGTCTGAGAGCGACAGACACTTAGGCACACATTAGCTGTATTCCTGCTCTGGTGACTCCACTTCACTTTGAAGGTGACTCCACTAATAAAAGAATAATGAATTTCCAAGAGGCGACTCTACTCTCAATACTTCAAGTGCGAGATAGAAACTTCACTAAAAGATGAAACCCATTGACAAGGGAAAGGAAGGGCATCATGAGGGAAAACATGTACTCAAAATGTACATGCAACATTTTAATTCTCATTTTAAGTTGCCTCTGCTCCTTCCTTGAAAATTCCAAATGAACTTTCTTCTGCCCATTGTATCTTAATAATGATCATGAAAGACTTAAAATTATATTTCCTCCTCTATACATTGCACATGCATAGCCTCACCTTGTCGTTGGTTTTGATAAAAAGGTTTCACCTAGGCCACGCAATGACAATGACCAAGTTGATGAATCCTGTGAGACTCAGACCAATGTCTCTCCCACTATTCTTAGCCCAACACCCCCTAATTCCCAACATAGATATATACCCTTAAATATACCCCAAACCCTTCATGTTTTCCCTCCAAATTACTATGAGTTCCTACCTGTGTTCGACGGAGAATCAGGTATCATATCTGTTGAAAAGAACATTCAAGGGTTTGAGAATTTTATAGATTTATTCTAGATTGACCACAATGATGTGTGTATGAGAGTTTTCTCTCAATCCTTGAAAGGAGACACCAAACACTGGTTCAAACACTTACACCCAGAAACCATCAGCTCATGGGTGGAATTGAAGAAGTTTTTTTTTTAATTTTGGGGCAAGGAGAAATCCTTAGATCTGCAACTCACTGAGTTTTACGCCTTGAAAAGAGACAGAAATAAATCTATTTCTGTACTCAGTAGAAATTTCTCTAGAATCTATTATAATTTTTCCAAAGAAATTCAACCCTCTAAAGCTGTTTCCATGCCCCATTATGCAGTTGCTCTTCATCCAGATTTTTCTTTCCTCCTGATGGAAAGAAGACCTGGGTCCTTACAACAAATGTTTAGTGATGCTCAGGACATTCAACACAACATCCAAGCATGTAAACAAACCCAAAATGAGGGGTTGAATGTTCAAGGACATGAAAGTGAATATGAACATAAAATAGTTGATTGGAATCTTGAGCATAGAATTGACAATATCATAGGTCTTCTTGAAGTTTCCAATGCTAATGATTTTTCAAAAAATTACATCCCACTTGTTGAAAGAGGAGGTGTTGATCCATCCCATGATGAGAAGAGGGATGATCATTTTATGTATTCATTTGTAGATAGTCAATAATATGAGTGTGAAAAGCATCTTGTTGAAGAACAGGTTGATGTTCTAAGTTTGTTCTTGTTAGATGACATGGCATATGTTAATGATTTGCCTATATATGATGAATATGATGATTACGATGTTGACCCCCTGGAACAATCAACCACATGTTCTTTATCAGAAAATGTTACTTTTCAACAGTATAATGAAATCAATCAGGTTGCATATCACAATTACAAAGAAGAAAGTATTGAATCAACTGAAGGGAATTCCTTACCTCTATGTTTTTCTTCTTTCAAATTGCTGAAAGAAAATCCTAAAATCATCATCGAAGAAAATGAATATGTGCTTATGAAAAGCCATGCTAGATCAATGGACCAGAATGACAAGATGTCACAACATTATTTTCATGCACTTGAAGACCCTATTGCTTTCCCTGAAATACAACCATATGTTGGAAATGAAATTGAAGACGGCTTCAAATCAAGTAGGACAGCCCTACCATTATGTTTTGCTTCTTTCGAATTATTGAAGAAAAATATTTGTAGTATCTTAGGATAGGGATCCTCCAAGCATGAACGGAGTGGTGATGATAATTCTATGGACAATCACATAAAAGGTCAAGTCATCTCAGATTTGCAGTCTATGTTCAGTTATCAACTTGAAAAGGAAGAAGAAGTTGCTCCAGAAAGTATTGTTCAAGGTCATTTTCTCCATCCCGAAATCAGTATGGATTCTCAACGTGAAAAGGTGTTTCAGATTATTTTCTCTTCCCTTGAGAGTGACATCGTGGTTAACTTTTTAAGCAACATAGAATTAGATGAATATTCTAAAATTGCATCTATGGAAGTTTCCAAGAATAAAGAAACAAATGACATAGATGAAGCAGTGTATGCCATTTGTCCATCAGAAACACAAAAAGATAATGAAGAGGCAGTGGTTTTATTCAAGTCATTTGAAAATCAGGGTTTTGAAAATCCATCCACGGGAGCTCTAGACTATGAAGTAGTGCATGAGAAGGAACTTATTTCTATTTATTCATTGGAAATTCAAAGTGGTTGTCCTCAAACAAATTTCCAGAAATTTAATGAAACCACATCAGAGTTGTTTGATGAATAAGAGGATAGCCTTGGTGCATATTATATGGTTGTCATATTTGAAGATTTTCAAGAATATATGAATATTTTTGTTGATATGCATGGCCAAGCAAACAAACCTATCATCACCATTTCATTCAAAGATGTTCTCAGAATAGAAGAAATAGAGTAAAAACAACTAACACCGATGAAATATACTTGCCTTTTGGTTTTTGATCATCAGGGAGAAATGATTTTTCATGCTTTTCAAGATTTGATGGCCATCCTATTATAGTCTTCAGTGAAGGATGAATTTTCTTCATTCATAAGCTCAAATTTTGGATTCAATTTGTTTTTTCAGCCGCCATCATTTATATTTTTCTACCAACTTGAGAAAAATGTGAACAAAGGAAAATTAGGAAGCCAATTGCTTGATTGGTTGCATTGGCACTTTAGCATCACTTGAGAGAGTGGTCATCCTAGTAGTTTTAGGGTAGGTAGGGATGTGAAAATAAGTTTTTAGGTCAAGCATTTTCCAGTTTGAGTTTTCTAGCACTAGATACAGTCAGTTTTCAATAATGCACTCGGATGTCCCCCATGCAGTTGGAAGAAGTGCACAGAGCTTGGTAGGAGCAGGACACACACATGTTTTGGGGAAAAACCACATGGATCAGGCACCGGTTCTACGAGCTCTTTTCTACCTTGTTGGGAGGATATCATCCCCAGTTGGATCCAATGTTATCACCCTAACAATTTTTATCGGGATCTAAAAACTTCTGAAATTTAGCGAGATGCTATACCATAGTAGAGGCACGATAGTTCAGGGCACTCGGCTATATTTTGTGGCATATGAATGAATGTAGAAGAAGTGGGAAGGGAGTAGCTCGACGGGCCTCCGATCTTGAAGAATCTCAGATCTATGGTCAAAGCCTACATCGGACAAACAAATAGCATGAAACTTAACATCGCGAAGGCAGACCGGGGAAAACTACTCTGGTTTCTATGGGGAACGCGTGGTGCTCTTACACACGCATCGGGGGAGATGACGGATTGCCCAAAACCACTTTTCCTATGGCCCTGATGTCACGTGGTTCAAAATGTCATGTTGATAGGTCACGGGAAGGATGGCGGTTGGTCAGATCACCTCACATCACCAGTTCAGGTACTTTCCCGGATGACGTACCAAAAGGATGTCGCCGCATAACTAACTCGAGGATCATCATTCGAAGTGGATTGATGAAGCATGGCACACCAAGGTACTATGATAGTAATTGATGAGAAAATTACACAAACCATCAAATCTCAGATATGAATCATTTTATCCTATTCTGGGAAATTGTCATCTTATGTGTAAGAAAAACAAGCTCGGCCTATGCTCCTGAATTCTATAAAATCAAAGGGTGGCCAAATCAAGGTCTCTGTGAAGTCCGAAAGGCATGGATAATATCCGTCAAATGGTGTCTGGTGTGACTGGGTTCTCAGCTAAGGTACCAGGCAGGTCAATAAGTAAGAATGAAAGATGGTTCTTGCAGATGTTGGCAACTAAATTTCATACCGAACTTGAAACTGAGACAGAGTCGGGAGTAAAATTAAACCCCGTTATGAGGGATCTTGTCATAAATGAACATGAAAACAACACCTACCACCTATCCACAAAGAATAAGAGGAGAAAAAGGAGGAAATTAGAGGCCAAAACCGAGATGATAGAGAGGGTCGAGGAAAATTTCGATTGGTGGAGTACCCTGGAGGAGGAAATCGCCAAGCTGAGGTGAATCCTCAGGTAAAATTTTGGTGTATTTCAGATAGTTTTGGATAGATGTCAACTTAAGAGAAGGGAATCCTGATATGATAGACCGATTACTAATGGTCCCTTTAAATAATACAACTGTTCTTCCTTTTTGTAACTTGTATCTGTTTTTAGAATTATGAGGAAGTTGGAACGTTTTAAATTCCATATGAAATTCCTCTATATATGCTTGGCCTCATGAGTATAGAAGCATGGAGAAAAGAGAGGATCCTAGCCTCTGTGCAGGAAAACTTTATAAATCTCTGGGGATGGAATGAATACATAAGTGTAGAGGCAGATTTTGGGACTTTTTATGAAAAGATTCTAATTGGTGGTGTTATGAGTCTCATTTTCTCTCATAGTGTGTGATTCTTGTTATTTTGTATTTTCATGTTTCTTTCTTCTGTCTAAATTGAGAAACTAAAAGTTCAGAATTCATTATTCAATTCTCTCGTCTTGGCAATTTAGACTATGTTCATCTCTTCTAAACCATTTCAGAATCCATTACTATAATGTTGTGATAATAGTTGTGTGTTTCTTTTCTTCTGATACCATCTAAAATTTTCAAAGCATAAACTCAGAAGTCGCTTCCTCATTTAGCCTTTTCCTCTTGATTTTTTTCACAATTTGGAAATGCATCCTACATTCTTGACCCCATAGCCCAAAGGTCATCTTCATCTCTTCAACAAATTTATTAAAACCCCCAAAAAAAACAATTCTAGCCATTGATTTCCATAGATGTATCAAGTGACACGAGAGAACCCTCTCTGAGTTGAGAAGGCTAGTGCCTCAGCTCTAAATCTGGTTGAAACAGTTACCTCTGTCGTTTGTCTATTCAGCCAGACAGAATTTACAGAGTGCTAACACCACCAATAAGGGAGATAGATTTCTCAATTGATTTAGTGCCAAGAGCTGCCCCAGTGTCATAAATACCTTACAAATGAGCACACCAGAGTTAAAATAATTACAAATGCAGTTGGAGGAATTGTTGAAGAAAGGGTACATACATCCAAGTGTTTCACCTTGTGGAGCGCCGATACTTTTTTTCAAAAAGAAGTATGGAACCTTGAGGTTGTGTATTGACTTTCGACAACTGAATAAGTATACTATAGAGAACAAGTATCCTCTACCTAGAATTGATTACCTCTTTGATCAGATAAGAGGAACAAAGATATTTTCGAAGATTGACCTAAGGTCAGGATACCATCCAGTAAGAATCAAGGAAGAAGACATTCATAAAACATACTTTAGAACCAGGTATAAGCATTATGAACTTTTAGTGGTGCCATTTGGACTGACCAATGCACAAGTTGTCTTTATGTGCTTAATGAATGGCATATTCAGAAATTATTTGGATAAGTTTGTCATAGTATTCTTGGATTACATACTTTTCTATTCCAAGTGTGAAGAGGAGCATGAACATCACTTAAGACTGGTATTGCAAGTGTTGAGAGAACATTAGTTGTATGCCAAGCTGAGTAAGTGTTCTTTTTATCAAAATCAGATCCATTACTTGGGAGACATTATTTCAGAGCAGGGCATAATTGTAGATCCAGAGAATATTAAAGCCATTAGAGGATGGGCAATGTCCAGAAATGTGTCAAAAGTCAAATATTTTATGGGATTAGTTGGTTACTACAGAAGGTCCATAGTAGGGTTCTCTAAGATTTCTCATCCCATCACTTCTTTGCAAAAGAAGGGAACTAAATTTGAATGGACACCTAAGTGTGAAGAGAATTTTAATATGTTGAAGGAATTACTTATTAGTGCACCTTTGTTAAATATTGTTGACCCAAATGAAAGTTTTGTGGTATGTATAGATGCATGTAAGGAAGGAATGGGGGGAGTCCTCATGCAAAATGGACATGTCATTAGTTATGAATCCCAAAAATGTAAGGAACATGAGAGGAACTATGCCACACACGACTTGGAGCTTGCTGCCATTGTCCACACCTTGAAGATGTGGAGGCATTATATCATGGGGAAGAGATTTGAATTAAGGGCAAGCCACATTGGCTTGAAGTTTATTTCTGAATAGGGAACCTTGAATTCCAGGAAAACAAAATGGATGGAATTTTTAAATGAATATGAGCTCGATATCAAACATATCAAAGGAAAAGATAAAAATTTGTCGATGCACTTAGTAGAAGAGTGCATGTCATGCATGCTACTGTTGTCAGTATGCATGAATCAGAATTGAAGAGAAAAAATTTAGATGATCTTATTACAGATCAACATTACCTATAGGTAAAGGAAAGCTTATATCAAGGAGATGTAAAACATAAAATAAAGGAGTATGAGATAAAGGAAGATGGATTACTCATGCATAAGAATAGAATCTATGTTCTTAGTTCCAGAGAACTGAGGAATTTAGTATTGAAAGAAATGCATGATGTTCCTTATGTTGGACATCCTGGCTTCCAGAAAATGTTTACAGCAGCAAGAAGTCAATTCTTTTGGCCGAGAATGAAAAAGGATGTTGTTGATTACATTGCTCAATGTATGGAATGTCATAAGGTGAAGGTTGAGCATAGGCACCCAACAGGTTTGTTGCATCCATTACCAATCCCAGAGAAGAAATGAAAAGTGATAACCATTGATTTCAAAACTAAATTACCCATAACAACAAGGAAACATGATTCAATCATGGTAGTGGTTGATAAATTAACAAAGGCTGCTCATTTTGTTCCTGTAAAAACAACACATACAATAGCTAATATTGTAGAGGTTTACATGAGGGAGATTTCTAGTTCGCATGGGATACTTAGGATAATTGTCTTGGATAGAGATACAAAATTTACCTCCAATTTTTGGAGGGGATTGTTTAAAGGATTTGGTACAAATCTAAACTTTAGCAAAACATACCATCCATAGTTATATGGGAAAACAGAGAGGGTCAACCAAGTAATTGAAGATATGTTGAGAATGTATGTGATGGATAAGCCATCTAAGTGGGAAGATTAATTACACTTGGTTGAGTTTTCATATAATAATGGGTATCAAGTTTCATTGAAAATGAGCCCATTTGAAGCCTTGTATGGTAGGAAATGAAATACTCCAGTGAGTTGGGACAACCCAACATATAGAGTGGTACTTGGGCTAGAGTTTCTCAAGGATATGGAAGACTAGATGGTTAAGATCATTGTTAAGCCCTAATATTGGCTCATTACCACTTAATTGGGGCATATTAGATTAGTAATGTTATTTTATTTATGTCGGATTTAGGCCATTAGTTGTGATTTAGATTAGTAATGTTATTTTATTTATGTCGGCTTTAGGCCA